>CM036544.1:7119603-7442103 GCA_020745685.1 Tautogolabrus adspersus
GTGTCATCTCGCGCGGTCAGACACGACTTAAGAGTAAACGAACAAGAAGGTTAAAGCTAAATGTGGCTAGCTGTTAGCTCGTACATCTAAAACATTTTGGTCCAATTCTCTTCCTTGTCAGTTGGATTGTGGGTTGTTTTACAGGACACGTTGTAAAAACACTCGGGTTGTAGCCACACATCAACAAGTTGGTCCTGAATTTATGACTCCCATCTAACTTCATGTTTCGCGTTTGCTGTTGTTGCCATGTTTGTTGTGCTTCCTGCTTCAGTCAGCTTGCTTCCTTATTGGCTATTGTTCCGTTCCACGTGATAATCCACAGAGTCTGTGCTCGGCCGTCCTCGGTGTTCTCCCCACACAACAGGATTTCTGATCTGATCTGATTTCAAGTCGGGGCGGCCCTGATCGTCTTCCCGAGCAGATGGGGGAGGTTAAAATCACTCTTTACCCACCTCACACCACAGGAGAATCTGGCAAGATAATCTCTAGATCTACAGATAGTCGGGCCTTTGCTGACTTTGGTCAGAAGGGGGGACTCCGGCCCAAAATCGGCCCGATTATCTTGTAGTGTGTACCCCGCTTTATCTGCACATAAGAGTCATGGGAGAGCTTAAATCAGCATCACTCTTTTCCTGAAAATACCTGTTTATTCAAAGAAGGCGGTTCACAGCGCATCATATTTTGTAACTTGCACAATGTGCTTTGTCTGATAGGAGTATCAAATGTGTAAAAACTAGGGCCTGACCGATATTGGATTTTTGGGGCCGATATCGATATTAGGGAGAGAAAAAATCTGATACCAATATATCAGCCGATATCTTTCTTAGATCTATGTTTGATCTGTAGAGATGGATTGATTTAGATTTACACATTTAAATGCAGTTCTCAAACACTTGTGGAAAAGAAAGACAGTATAACGTAGACAAGATGGTCACTCAACTGGAATGTATCTTTGCATGTACGTGCATCACCGCTTGACACATTGCTAGTGTAATACAACAATACTCAAATGAAATTCTATTTTTCTGGTAAATAAATCTAGCAATATCAGTTATCTGTGATAAAATTAGCCGATACCGATAGTCACTGGATATGCTAATATCGGCCGATACTACTGGCTGGCTGATTAATCGGTCGAGCTCTTGTAAGACCAAGCCACAACCTCCGGTGTTGAAAAATTAAGCCAATATGAAAGTGCAAAAAACTGCAGTTCCTGAAGTGTCCACTTGAGGCTTTCTGCAAAAGCCCAGAAGTCCCATTAACACCTATGTTAAAATTCCCATTTTGACTGCAGGAAAACACATGATTACAGCCTGGTACAAAATACGATTTTCTATTTCTCATATCTTTATTGGTAAACACTGTAAGAGGGGGTTGGATTTTTTTCTTAGATCTCATCTAAATGAAGAAGTGAATTGAGAATACATAATTAGAGGTGTGGCTGATTTGACTGACAGGTTGGAGCTTAAGGCCCGCCTCAGCTCAGACTCTTTCACTTTAAAGTCAAAGGTCCAGGTTGACTGAAATATAGTGTGAGACAGTATGTCCAACATGGCAACTGCCAACAACTAGTGGGTGACGTCACTGAGACTACATCCATGTTGTATCTATGTTGTGAAAAACAAGTCATCTTATAAATTATTATGTCTTGCATAAGTGTATTTAGATTTTCCTTCTTTTTCTTACAGATGGAGATGAAACTGATGACAGCCAGAGCTCCTCCTCCGCCCACAGGAAGGCAGAGCAGAGGAACAGCTAGCCTGCCTGGCATTCGTGCCATTAGATGGAGAGTTGCGAGTGGGATTCCAGCCGCCAGCGTGACGACTCCGTTCGTCCACAGCAGACTGGTTGTTGGAGGGTAGCATCACTGCAGCTGAGGTGCCTATGGGCATGGCACTGACCCCCTGAAATCCAGTGTAGAGGTGCTGTGCTGTGATGTCTTCACACAGTGCTCTCATGCTCCTGTGGCTCTGCTGTGCACTAATATAACAAGCTGATGGCATGGGTGTATTTCACAGTTGAAGTAAGCAGAGAGACACATCTATAGCTCTTTTACAGCTGATTATAGTTTCAGTCATAGTTAGCACACAAACAGGCTGGATGACTGGAGTAAAAAGAGAGTCTTTGTGGGTTTTGTACATTTGCAGGCAGTTTGTTAAAGCACTGAGACGTGCTGATGTGATGGCTCACAGTGGGAGTAGCATGGTTAGTAGTGATGGTGGTAGAGATTATATTGTGCTTCCTTTTAAATTGAGAAACACTGAACAAACACTACTTTATACGTGTGAAGGTGTGTTCACTGGCCCATGTGTGTGAAACTGCAGATTATAGGACAGCACTGAGTTGGTTGTGTGAGTGTTCTGTTAACCATTAATACACATACAGTGAGCATGGTGACACCTTTTAATAGCTCGAGAAGATCAAAGATGGTGGTGTACTTTCTTTCAAGATGTTTATACTTTCTTTTTTTTATGAACTCTTCTATTAATGGCATTATAATCACAAGGAGTTGGACATTTTAGATATGTGGCTTGTTTTTATCTCTGACTGAGATATAGAGGAGAGGATTGATGAACACTTTCATGTCATCAGAGTCATCCAGAGGGTTAGCTTAGCATAGTTTATACTGGCAATGCTAACTGGCAAGTAGCTAGCCTAGCCTAGCACTGTCTCGGACTAAGAAAATCTGCCAACCCGCGCCTCTGAAGCTCATCATTTAAATGCACAGAAGTAAAATAATAACTAATGTAAATGTACACTTTAAGCTATCGCTGTAAGGAAATGGGGTAAAGTGATGGTTAGTAGGCGTTGGAGGTGCTGAATTATGTTTACTTAAGACTGAGCCAATACACTTTTAGAGTCTTTATATGAAGCTAAAGTAAAATCTGTACATGTGTGGTATAAAAGTCTCTGTTGATTCCTCCTGTACTAATATTTTTATTACATTTTTTCTTTTTTTCCGAGTATTGGTTTGCCTGCAGATGAGCCACGTGTTCCTACTTTTTCCATTTTATTTTTTTAATGTGTTCTTTGGTTTCATGAAGGTTATTTTAAGTGTTTAGTAAAACAATTGTTCATTTCTGACCAATAAGCTAGGGAGGCCAGTAAGGGACGTTAAGCTAACCTGCTGCTGGCTCCTGCTACACATTTAGTGTACATAAAGGAAATAACTACAAATCACGCCGTCTTACTCTCAACGGTACAATTAACAAAGTGTTTTCCACAAAATGTCCAACTACTCCCTTAATGTACATATGCAATACTCCGTGGAGCTTCCAGTGATCTAACACGTGAATGTGAAGTCTTCTGTTTTCTGGAAACATCCCATAATCATGACCCGCAGAGACCATCATGCATGCACTGTTCAAACTGTGTGAATCGTTCATTTCTCCCCAGTGTAATCTCGATGTAGTACTGCAACTTAACTCTCAGTCTTAACACGTGCTGATGAGAATTAGGCAAATATAACTGTGTTTTATAAAAACGTATCCAATCAGGTTTTAAAGTCGTAAACTGCCGTGTGACTGTATAGTGACTCTCACTGCAACGACACTGTGTGAACCCTGCTGGTCATAACTCAGCATGTAGACAGACTGCAGGTGCATGGTTTCTGATCAATGTGTAGTTGTTTGTCTGACTGCCTGTCATCATATTTTTTACCCAATGTGTCCAAACTGAATAAAGAACTGGTCACAGTAAAATGAGCAGATCGTGTCTTATTGTAACTCTGCCGTTATGCCAACAGGTGGCACTCTTTGTCAAACATTACAGGACAACATGCATGACACGCTATGGTGAACAAAATGCTGTATAGATTTTGAAAGTTTCTTGGTAACAATTAATACATTCAAGATAAAATATTTGATTTTAATGAATGAGGAAACTTAATTGGAAGTGTGAATGTTTGTTATAACTCCTTCAAGGGATTCTGTTTCTCCAAACATTTAATACATTGTTGTCAAACTCTTTCCTATTTTAAGAATGAGCAAATGTGTTCGACAATATGACCACTAAAATACTTGTCTTCTGTCCCCCAGTCAGTGTGTGTGTGTTGCTGATTATGCAAATACTCATTAAACAATAGTACCAGGAAGTTTCAGTAAGAACGAAAAATCCCTGACTGGTATCTCTAAGTTCCTCATTCTGGGTGGCAGTGTTACAGTCCATGGTCGAACAGCTGAGAAGAATACCCGCAGACTGTCTATCGACTTGCCCGTCATCAATCTGATGAGAAACAGAAGAAATCTGAGGACTAAAAACAGTGGATGAACTTTTTCTTTAACCTGGGAAACACACCAAGAGAGGTGAGCACAAATACATGCGAGGTGTGAATGACAGCGTTCAAAGCTGTGCATCATGTTGTTGTGCCCTAACAGAGCGTGTTCATTCACACACAGAGGAAAAACAAGATGTGACATTTAAGTTTATTTGGTGTACAAAGTCAAAGGTTGGAAAGTATTTGCTGACATGTCACTTCAAAAAAAAATGTTTTTGCATTAAAAAAGTAACTTTTAATAGTTTATTTAAATGATTTCAGTTATTTATCACATTCTTCTTCTAGCTGTTTCATAAAAAACAGGTTTATTGAACTTCAAGTTCCACTTTTAATCGCTTTTACAAACACTCCCGATTAAACAAGTTCAAAGATTGTTATAAATCAGCAGATTATTTTAATTTCTCATGCGTTTAAGGAGACAATATAGACAGTATGTGATTTATTTTATTCATCAGTTTAGTCGTTGCAACAAACTCTGCAGTAGATAATATTTTTATTTCATGTATTTCATCATCTTTAATGTCTTCACCACTCCAGTCTTTGGCTCTGTGCATTGGTAAAAGAGGAAGTTAGTGTGTTGGTCATCCAGTGTGTGCGCGCGTGTGTGTGCTCCTAATCTGTTCAGACCCTTGGTTTCCTGCTGTTTGCTGACTGTCGAGTTAAATATACACCAGAAGCACTGAAGCGGTGAAGCACGTAGCCTGAGAACAAACTGTCAAACTGTTGCTCTACTGTAAAAGACCTTTACACACACACAAATATCATGGATGTTAACCACATGTAGACTTAGTTTAGTAGTGTTTCTTTGACTTATGAATCAAGAAGAACACATTCTAGTTTTCAAACATGACCTTTATGGTTGTATGAACCATTTCTTCCCACTAACTCTTGTCCAAATAGTCCAAGTCAGTTCAAGTCTCTGCAGACACACAAGCACACACACAAGCACACACACACACACACACACACACACACACACACACACACACACACACACACACACACACACACACACACACACACACACGCACACACACACACACACACACACGCACACACACACACACACACACACACACACACACACACACACACACACACACACACGCACACACACACACACACACACGCACACACACACACACTATTTTGTGGTAGATAGATACAGGTTAATGCAAAGATGTAGGAAGCTGTAGACATTATAGCAAAGAGTACGGTTGAGAGCTAGCTCTATTATGTAAAGTGTCCTGAGAGAGCGTTTTGTTATGATTTGTTGATTGATATGACTCAGGTTTAAAAAGCAGCAAAATAAAAGATATCCCTATTAAACTTTCCTTTTTTGTGTTAAAATATCTTTTCTTTAATTCTTTATTCAGTTCCCCATATCTGCCACAAATGCAGCAGCTACTCTTCTATAATTAAAAACTTTCTTTGGAGGGCAAACAAGCCTAAACTTAAATGTTGATTGTTTTACAGTTGATTCAGATTCAGACAACTTTATTTATCCCAGAAGGGCAATTCAGTTTCACAGCCTAACGAGCCATTGAAAGAAGCAAGACAACATAAAGGAAACAGACACATCACAGCAGCATTCAGTTACATTTACATGTCAGTAACAACAATTCAGCAGACGAACAGGTCGACCAGTGAGAAGCAGGAGCTGGCAATCAGGAATGTAGTATGATAGTATGTAGTTGGTCCGTCAGTGTGTCCGTCAGTAAAGTCAGTACTGTGAATGTGGATGTGTGGAATAATGAGGTGTGGGATGTTGTGAAGCAAAACAGAACAAAGACTGAAATGTGTAAATGATGGTTGGGATGAGTCCAGGTCGAACGAGAGAGAGAGAGAGAGAGAGAGAGAGAGAGCAACACTGGGGTTGGGCTTTTAGAGCACCAGGCCCAGGTGCTCTGAATCTGGCTGGCTGATTCCTCTCTAGGAACAATGGAGACATAACATTAGTAGAAGTATGACTATTAAAGGTTGGGCAGCACTTGCTCACTTACTTTGTTCACCTTTTACAAGACACTGTTTACTGTATTTCATTGTCCACTCTGCTTGCTGTTCTTTACCGTTTTCCAGTTAAGAGCATTTCATGGTGAGGAGTGTGTTCCTCCTGTCTCTCTGTGCGGTTGAATCTCTCTCTTTAGTTTCCTTTCCTTTAACACTTCAGTAACAGTGTTGTTTTTCTTATTATAGAAAACAGGTGCTGATTGACAAAGTCTACTTCTGCTGTTGGAATGAATCATTGCCTTCTTTTTATTTTACCAAAACAGTTCAACAGATCGGGTCTTATTTCTGATCGATTATCACCGTGGTTTTATGTGATATTTTGGTCATGATTCATTTATAAAATGTTGTGTTTGTGTGAATGGATGTGTGTGTGTTAAACGTACAATATATAGAATTTTATGACAATGTTTACATTCAAATATCTAAGTAAATTACAAATTGACTCACCCCATGTTATATATTTTATATGTTGAATACTTACAGTACCTCAAATATTTCCAACAGTTATCAAAGCCAGAGAAATCCATAATTTTGTAGTTGTAACGGGACGTGTCTTGTCGAGCCGCCATGACGGCCGTGGAAACACTGGATGTTACGTCAAAGACTGCTACATAAGGAAGCGGGAATTGCTACTGAAAGCTGCTGTACTGTTGCTGTATGTGCTGCTTTGATAAAAACATGAATTATATACTTGAATACATGGTCAGTGCACATATATTCCCGAAATTAACGCAACGGCTGAAAAAGCAAAAGAAACAAGAAGCAAAAAGGCAAAACAACTGCATTAACATCAAACGCGCTGCAAGTACAGAAACAAGCCAAAAACACACACATATTCAGAAAACAACTGCAAGTACAGAAACTTTGCAAGTTCAGCCTTCACTTCAGAAGTGCTCCAGGCCTGCGCTGTGTGTCGTTTCAGCCTTTGCCGAGCGTGTGACCCCCACCAGCCACCATATTTTTCATATCTGGTCAGGAATGCAACCAGCAGATCTGTGAAATAACACATCCCTGCTCTGTCTGAATGGAAATGTAATGACAAGGATTTGAATATCTTGTTTTTATTATCAACCTCACAGGCAGTAAATATCCGAGGATACTGGACTTTCTCATTGTGAGTCAAACATTTGCCAGAAAGGTGTTGATGACATCATTAAAAAAAGGTTTTGTAAAACCTTTTAGGTCACAAATGAGACATACGTTGGAGTAAACCAATCAGTTGTAACAAATGATATCCAGATATGCATGAATCATTGAATCTTTTACTTTTAGTGACACAAAGCTCAAGGTTAATGCTTGAAAAGGCAGGACATGTAAGTGTGTCTTAAACTTTCAACTGCTTTCCTTTTCACTTTGTTGTAACCTTCAGCAGCTACATGAAGAAGAGAATGGAGTTTTTATGGATATGTAACGTCCTGCCTACCTATTCTTTAATACAGGAACATTTGTGCTGATACAGCCATACATCATCAGAATGCTGCTTTATCTCTGTGCAATGTCATAATTCTCTCTCTCTCACTCACACACACACACGCACGCACACACGCACACACACACACACGCACACACACACACACGCACACACACACACACACACACACACACACACACACACACACACACACACAAATGTTAAGCAAATATTTTCATTTTATGAGTAAGTTCAAACATTAAAGGTCACATATTATGCAAAATACATGTTTTTCTAACACCAATATGTGTCCCAAGTCTGTCTACAAACCCCCTCAATCATGAGAAAAGTCCAACATCTCCGCCTTTTGCCTGCTCCACTTTTCAGAAAATGTGTGCTCAAACAGGTCATTTGGAGATTTCCCCTTCATGACATCACACAGGGCAGTAGCCCCTCCCCCAGGTGGGTGCCACTCCCACAGCTAGGTGTTCGTTCTGCCCACTGAGTCTGCCTTCTCACAGTAAACAATAGGGCATGGAGCGAGAAAGCGTGAGCCACCTAAGCCCTTCCAGAGGGGTGTGACCAGACACAACTCATTGGCATTTTAAGCTACAGACACTTCAGTACAGTGATAATGCATATGGAGCGAGAAGTGAATGAAGTTATTTTGTTCTGGTAGCATTTTTGCATAGCGGATACACATTGCGTCTGCTATCATTTTTCAACAAGGCAGCCGATAGAACTTAAAAAAAAAAGTTAATGCCAGAAAGTGAACCACAAGATAACCTTGACTGTCATTGCTGAAATGTCTGCACACCATTAGTTTTTTTTAAAGACTTTAATAAGAGGCATCTGTGACCAGGTTTCCCTGAAACTAAAACAGCTGAGAACCACAGGAGGTGTGCCTAACGTTGATATTTATTTCTTCAGTTGCTGCACTGCGAACAGACAATGCAAAGCCACAAATCCCAAATCATCTGTTGAGGTTTAAAAGATTCTGTTAATCATTTGGTTGTTTTATATCAGTGTGTGCTTGCATGCAAATGGAAGTGTTAGTGGTTGCAGTCCGTGGTGATTAGCAGAGAACAGGTCAGCTACAAACCACAACAACACATTTTCAGCGTGCAGTAGAACAGAGAACAGAGGAGAAGCACTGACACTAAAATCAGATATATATTGCTCCTTTAGATTTGAAAAAAGGAAAACACTAAAGTCATGGAAACTGTTGATCCGAAAGTAAATGAATACAGTAGACTGTAAATAAAGATCAGTACAAGTCAAATTTACTACATATTTAAATGTTTTGGCTCTTGTGAATACAAAACATGAATTGAATCAAAATAAATCTTGACTCAAATATTTTCTTTAATGGAAAATTAATTGTGGAGACTATTTACAACATCTAAAGGACGCAGGGTTTACTGTCTTCTTGTTTTCATTTGGATTTCACTGCCACAAACAACACAACCTAAAGTTTATCTCCTCTCATATTTCATACAGTATCTCATCAATGACTGGTTGTACATTTTTCAGCTTTTTTTTTGCCTTTGGACTAAGGTGATGCTTACAGTATATTGTGTGTACACCATTATGGCTCTCAGAATAAAAAGACTTATGGTCCTCATGGACTAGTTACATTTGTTTTTAAGTATTTTACAGTAACTTTAGGAGGTGATTTGTTCATTTTAATAAGAAAAGAGAAGACTGATTTAAACAGCACGAGCATTAGACTCTCTCACTCTCAAATCTGTGAAATTGAACTTTATGTTATTTTATTGTATTTTTGTATTCGTTTATTTAACAGGGACACATGCAGTGAACATTACTTCATATATATATTATTAACCTTTAAGAAATACAGAAACAGCGATACTACACAAATACAGATATTATGAACTCAATACAAACAAGAGACTAAATTAGACCAAACAGTAAAATGATTATTCTAAGAGGAAACAGTCAATGCTCATGAACTTGCTTCAGTTTTAGCCACTGTTTTACTCGTGTCTTAAAAACCTTGAACTCTATCAGTTTTTTAATTTCACATGGTAATGTGTTCCAGAGGTGGGTTCCTCTCTTACTGAGAAAGATGACTGGTCAAATGTAGTTATGCATTTTGGTGCTCTACAGTTTCCATCTGATGTCGTTGTATTTCTTTAGAATGAGGCAATGGTGCCATCTGACTGATTTCTGATCCATTATTTTCAGTGCCTGTTTATATACCTGACAGGTGTAATTGTTGTTTGGTTAGCCCGGCTCCAAACTGTTATACAGTATGATAAATGAGAAAAAATCATGGCATGCGTAAACTGCTGTGCTGCTTTTAGTGGTATATGTTGTCTCAGTAAACGAAAAAAGTTTAAATTTGTTTTGACAGTTTTTCATAACTTTTTTATGTCTGTGAAACTTCAACGGAGAATCTTAAATAACACCTACAAATTTGAACTCATGTACCTCTTTTATCTCTTTCTCATCAATCTCTATTCTAAAATTATCATTTACTTTTCTTGTTATTGAGAAACACATTGAGACAGTTTTATCATAGTTTAAGGTGAGATGATTATTTCGAAGCCATTTTGACACACAGACACACACAGTATATAACTGTGTCATATTCATACATGTGACAGCTGACTCTTTTGCAGCTGTCTGGTAAATCATTTATATATAAACTAAAAAGTAAGGGCCCTAAAATTGAACCTTGTGGAATTCCCAACAGATAACTGAATGGAATTTATTCTTACGCACTGCTCACTGACAGTTTCTTCCATAACTTGATTTGCATGTCCAATAAACTGCAGACTACGCCTGCTGCTTCTTCTTTCTGGCTGATATGTGCACATTTATTCAGACTATTTTAAAAAGGGGTTGATTAAAAGGGAAAAATAGACCTTCTCAGTGGTTTGATCATGTATCACAGGTGCGTTTTGTGCCAAATATATAGGTATTGTTTGTCTTAGCAGCTGTGACTGTTAAATGCGTAACAGTCCAGTTCACTCTTCCTTCTTCTCACTTCCTCATGCAGGCAGGATGGGCTGTATGGAGTCCACGCAGAGCAGAGGCTTGGAGGGAAAGAGCAGCCCGCAGACTGTACGTACTGAGCAAACTCACTATGTCAGAGACCCCACCTCCATGACAAAAAACATCATAGTAAGTCTTGAGACATGCAGCTGAGCAAAACAAGCTTCAAGTTTTTGACAGAGGGACACAGATTTCTGCTTTGTGAGATAGATAGATAGATAGATAGATAGATAGATAGATAGATAGATAGATAGATAGATAGATAGATAGATAGATAGATAGATAGATAGATAGATAGATAGATAGATAGATAGATAGATAGATAGATAGATAGATAGAGATAACTGTGTTATCATTTGACTCCGACATTGTTTCTGACTTTGTAAATTCTTGATCTATCTTTGCAGACTAGCTCGCTGCTACCTGGTCAGGTGTTCCAAAAGATGGAAGGTATGGCAGACATTATTTTGTACCAAAGCCCTGAACAGACATACATCCATACATTTTATTTTACTCCATTTTCCTGTCATTACAAATACATTTCCGAGGCTCTCAATATATTCATGTCGTTATCTTTGAACGCCAACGCTGGTTTTCCTTTGATAACGACTTTGTTTCTTGAAATATCGTGAAAATGGCTAAACTTACATGTTTTTTGGGGATACGAGTGTGTTAACCCAAAATAATGAGATAAATTAATACCTCAAAGAAAAAAAAGAACTCGTTAAAACTGTAAAATGGAATAAAACAATAAATTGATGCATGTCCGCTTAGGGCTTCTGTAATTCTAGTTTTTGTTTTTCATAGTTTCATTCTCTTTGACATTCTTTAATTTGAAAAGTGTGAGCCAAAAGGCATATTGTCATATAGCTCTCCTCTTTAGAAAATGTGAAAGTTTTTTAAATAAGTATGTTTGTAAGTGAGAAGCTAAGAAAGCGGTGAAAAAAAGACAACTAAGCCTAAGCCATTTTAATATGGGATCTCATGGGGTTTCTTTGTCTTTTGGAGCCAGTCTAATGCAAACACTTAAGGAGCGCAGTATTTTTGCTTCATTTCTCAACACAAGAGGTTGCTGCTAGCTTAGGATCCACCTAGCATGGCTAGTGACCTAGCTTAAAGACAGAAAGCTTTGCATTGGCCAACAGTTACTAGCCTGCTGGTTTGCAATAAGCTAGTCGAGATGATTAACTATAACCACATTATTTGGAAGAGTTAATAAGCATTTGTATCTCAAACTTGATGTCAGTTTTCGGTTTTAAGTAAAATTGACAGTAAGGAAAAGGGTCTTTATTGCCAACACAGCTGATGGTTTTTAGTATTTGGACTATAAACTAAGTGAGACTCACCACTATTCCAGATAAACTTGTGAGCCAACAAGAACATATAGCAGCAAAAAAAAGCCACTAATGCCATCCTCAGTAACACTGTGATGTTTTGTTTAACATGTTATAAATAGTTCTACCCTGATTGATTCCTTATGTAGTCTTCATTTGTTTGTTTGTCATCATCAGCCCTTTTTGGATGTTTCTTAAATGAATCCATGTCCGGCACTTGAGACAGAACTGGGGAATCAAAGACAAGCTGTGGGTCTTTTTATTCCATTGAGCTGTGTTTAAAATGTTAATACCCTTTTTTGTTTCCTTTCAGAGCAAAGAGTCGGTAAAATAATGATCAGCCTGTACCCGTATGAAGCTGTGAATCCGGACGACTTGGGATTCAAGAAGGGGGAGATGGTGAAAGTCTTAGAGGAGTGAGTCTCTGATACTGATGATGGGCTGATTGCATCATATGAGGCCAACATCAATGCTAACACAAGGTCCAAAACTGAGGCCTGTTTAATCTGCGTACCATAAGGATTCATTGAACCTTCATCTATCTTGATAGTCCATCCATCATTACTGACCCTTGCATCACCTAAAGTGTTCAGAGGACATACTTTACATTCTAGTGTACAGCAAAAAGTTTCAAATGCTGCTGCAAAGATTAAGCGGTACTATGTTTGAAAAGGGCTGTAGATGGAAATGTGATATGTTAATGCGTATATGGAGTTTTAGTCTACTTAAAATCTATGGTAGATGGTACTTAATGGATAAAACAGGGTTCAAGAGGTTTGTCCAGTACTTTAGGAAAACTAGACTTAGGTACTCTGTCAATATTGACAGGCAAAGAAAAACAATAATTATGCTAACATGTTGATATGTCCTACAGTCATGGGGAGTGGTGGAAAGCAAAGTCGTTGACAACCAACAAAGAAGGTTTCATCCCATCTAACTACGTTGCTGAAGTCAACACCATCGAAACAGAGGCGTAAGCAGCTGCTCGTAGTTAACTGGCATTTACTGTACATGGACTCATGGACTCATGAGAAAGAGTATGATCATTCTGTACATGAGCAGGTTTTCTGTGTTTGCAGGTGGTTTTTCAAGGACATCACCAGAAAACATGCAGAGAGGCAGCTGTTGGCACCAGCAAACAAGCCCGGCTCTTATCTTATCAGGGAAAGTGAAACATCAAAAGGTATGGAAATTAAAAACAGCCTTGAGAGACAAAGATACAGTGACATTCATTACCCATTTTCATTGTATGGAGTTCAGACTGCTCCATTATAAATTAATACTTCATGGTAGCCGATAAGTGCAAAAGCTCAGCAACGGCAGTATTGACTTCCACTAAGGAAAAAGTGCTGCATATTCAGAAATAATGCAGATTAAAGAGCATGCGCACAAGTCCAAAACAAATGCAACGGCTGAAAATGACCCAGGTCTGAGACAGGGGATGCCTAACCCTTGCAGCTAGTGCTGGCTCCAGGTATCCCAGGGCAACCCTGACAAAACCTGCTTAGCTCTCTCATCCCGAGTGTGAGGGTCCAGGCTGGACTCGCTTTGCATCTCATAGTTCCAGTTATTTTAACGTTACTCTCTCGTTTGTCAAACTATGACATTTTCTCATCCAAACAATACATTCACTTCTTCGTCTCCATCACCCACTCTTGTCTATTATAAACTGTTTAATTGACCCCCCCCCCCCCCCCCATACAGTCCTGGAGCCCTTCTGTTAAGACTGGATTTTCAACGATTGCAGTTGTTTTTTACAATTTGTGTGTCTTTGACTTTTCATCGTTTATGTAATTGCAGCGCGTTTCAGTCGTTGCATTTGCTTTGGACTTTTGCATGTGCTTTTTTAATTTGCATAATTTCTGAAATTGCTTTTCTTGATTTAAGTGGTTTCTGCCGTTGCCGAGCCTTTGCACTTGTCAGCCACTGTATTACTCACTCTCTTTAATACCTGATTTCTCCCAAAGGAAGCTACTCTTTGTCCATCAGAGACGTGGACGCCTCGGGTACAGATTCAGTCAAACACTATAAGATCAGGACGTTGGATAATGGCGGATACTACATCTCTCCTAAAGTGTCCTTCCTCAACATCGGCGCTATGATCAAACACTACCACAGTGGGTACAGCTTCTGAATGGAGACATTTACCATCCTTATTAAAGAAATTTCACCTTACCCCCCTAATATATTCAGATTCATTCAAGTATAGTGTTACGAGATCATTAATAACTTGTGTTTTATCCTAATAATTAGTGCTTGAATAGGCATCCAATTGATATTTTGTTTATCAAGAACGCTAAATAAAAGAAGGATGCCCCTAGTTCTAATGTCTATGTGTGTCTTTCAGGTAAATCAGATGGCCTGTGTCGTAAACTGGATCGTCCGTGTGTCAAACCCAAAGCTCAGAAGCCGTGGGATCAAGATGCCTGGGAGATCTCCAAAGAGTCCATCACGATGGTGAAGAAACTCGGAGCAGGACAGTTTGGAGAAGTTTGGATGGGTGAGTGCAAAGTAAACGGTGCTGGACTTAATTTTATCAATAACATTTATTGGCAAGAGTAGATAGAGGGAATAGTTATACACGTGTGTTTTTCTATTGTTTCTATTTATTGATTCGAAAGGAAGCAGCTGAATGTTTGGCAGCACTTTGAGTCCAACACAAATTTCCCCAAGGGAACAATAAAGTGTATCGTATCGTAACTTATCATAATACTAATTAAATCCTTTATATCCCATTGAGGAACATGGTGGAGAGGTCCCAAACCCTAGTGGACTCATGAAATTCTGAGATCCTCTTGGAACTGACAATGAAAAACATGACCCATAATGTTACATGCTTTTTACGTATTATTGACCTTACCCAGTAGCAGTTGTTAGAAATGACGGGTAACAGCCAAAGATGTTAATGATATCCAATATATAAATACTGTCCTCATCCATAATGATAAATAACATGACAAATATATATTTTTAGCATATTTTACACCTCAGTATATGGAAAGTATCTGTAAACTCACACACAACACTTGCGTTTAGGTTACGATAAGTGCTGCTCAGGGCTTTTTATGGAACATTATGTTAAAGGACCTGTGGCAGATGGTAATGTAAAGGTACTACACCAAGAACTGTTTGACAAAAACAAAACAGGGACCTTAGTACATATGGATTCCCTCCTGGATATTGAGTTGTAGAGTCCAGGCAGACCTTTGAAGACCTTTACAGTGGAGAGGTCATGTGTGCCTCAAAGTCCCTGAAAGGCAAGACACTATGAGCTTCATCTAGGCTGAAATAGTCTCAGTCATGGCATGTGTTGAAAGAGAGCAGACAGGTCGCTCATTTTAAGGGTGCTGAGCGTGGTCACTACCAACATTCAAAAAAAAAAAAAAAAAAATGTTTTAGAGTCCTATGGCAGAAGTATTTGTCATAGACAGCAACGTTTAAATTAGCAATCCTAACGATCTCCGTTTGGTTGTCTTTGGTGGCTCCTGTGGCCGAAAGTGGTAATTACGATGTGATTGTGCATCCATTTTTTAACGGATCAAAACGACACCCTAACTTCTTTGGATTTGCACTTCTTTTTGAAGTAAAAACAACAACCTTTTTTTTAATGTTTCACGCAAAGTGACTCTTCCATCAGGGTGGCGTGAACTTATACAAAAGGGACCAAATACACATATTTTATTTCTTATCTTAAGGATGTCAACCTAAAGCAACAGCAAATCAAATGACAGCTAATAAATAAAAAACATAACCTTACCAGTTTATGATACAACTACATCCGGAAGACGTAAAGATACGATTAATGGCACAACCAGCTTCATGTTAAACGTTTGTTTACATGTACTTTTGACATTAGAGGCTTACACACATGGCACTAATATGATCGTAATTAATTTATTACTGCACCTTTAAATATTCCTATAAGTTCTCTTTGACGTTGGTGGCTTAGTGACAGCCAGTTTGTCTCGTTCAGTTCTGCAGGTCAGACGATTTGTAAATCCTTTTTCTCATTTATTGTAAATAAACTGCAGAGCTGCAGAAGTGAACAGTACGGGGAAGTTCCATTTCCCCCTAATTAAAACAACAATGACTTCCTTCTTTTGTTACCTTTTAGGTGTATAGAGCATATTTGTATGCACTGACTACTGTCTCTGGAAATAGGATGTGCTCAAAACGTGCTCCCAATATTGGCTCTGGAAGTTTAAATTCTTGTCTGTATGGGTTGTCAGTTTTTATCATCTATGTAGGAACCGTTTGAGTCTGAAGAGATTTGCATCACCGTTCGGGAGTGGAGATGGGTGATGACACACATCAGAGAGGGCTGTGTAAAAACATGGTTTTACTGCACAGCTTTATGGGTGAATCTTACTTTTGTCTGATACCAACCATGATAGAAGACTTTGTCACATTTCTTATTTGTGTCTCCTGTTAAAAAAACATATTATAAAATGTTATAAAACATTTACAAAATTGCTGTTGCACATCTTCAAAAATAGAAGTTAGTGTAGGGCGTCAGGGCAATGGAAGTGAGTTCTGTGGTTGGTGTTACTTCAGAGGAGGAGTAATGATGGGGAAGTGGAGCTCCAGCTTTCAGGTATGTGATGAGAGTACACGATGGTGAAACTCTGTTTTATTGATACATGAAACACGCTGAAAACTGCTGAGTAGATACAGCAACGGACAGTAAACTGAAGGCAAACTTATAAAGCTATGCGTGAGATTGTTGATATGTGTATTTGAAGCTCATATCGATACTTTTAGATGCTTTGTTTTCTGCTTTCAGGCCAGAGAGAGAAAGTATGTCAACAAAGGTGCAGCCACTTTAATTTCTGTTAATGACTAAATGTTCTTATCGTGCCAACATAACCACTTAGCTGACCCTGTTTGGGAATGTGTTGTTAGCTAACAGTCAGTATTGTGAATATCCAACTAGTGAAGCCAGCAGTTCAAACCCAAACTCTCCTTGTTTCCTTTCTACTTTTACTATCTTGTATCTCTGTCTGTAAAATGTTCCATACTTCAGCACATTGTGCTGCTTTGTTCATATGCAGTTCAGTTCACCCACAAAGCTGCAATATATTTTATCATTCATCATTCATGTGAGCTCCATGGTCTTTTCCTCCCAAGCAATAGAGTCTGCTAAGTTGAACAAATGGACAACATTAACCACTATATAGGCTACAGTCTGACAAAAAGCTCAGAAAAGGGCTGATGTGCTGAGTGAAGACCATCACAACAGAAACCTGAGGACACACAAGGCTCAACATCAACAAGGCTTTCACATCATTGGGTTACCATTGTTTGGTTTCAAAGATGATCCTCTGTGCTGAAGAATTGCTAGCTTGATTTTGAGTGATAGTGTCTTGATGTTATAGGGGTTGATGCTGATGTTTGCTGGTTAATTGCTATCATTTTGTTTGCTCAATACTTTATCAGCCAACGTTACGAATCTACCAAAATCATATTCTTGCAGCAAAGCTAAGAAGCAGCAGGCTGGCTAAACTGACACGTTTTACTTCCTAGCTAACGTCATTGCAAGAAGAAAGACTACCAGAGTGGATATGTTAGTTACTTTCTAAATCACATCATCAGCTAATGTAACCTATGATTGAAAATAATATTCTATGACAGTGTTAATTTTAGCCAATGACTGTCTAAATGATGGCATGTAACAAGGTAAAGTGTCCAACTAACATGAAGCCAGTCAGTGACGTTGAGTCTCGTGTACATCAAACCACCATTTTCTGTGGGTTTCTAGGATGCGTGCACGTGCAAGAACAAAGAATATTGCAATTGTACTTTAAAACAACAATGACTAAAGGGGAATTTTTCAAAGTTTGAACAAATAACCCTGATGTGTTGATTATGAACTCAGACACTGTTTTTAAAAACATTAACCAGGCAGGAAGGGTTTTTATTAAATATACATTTACAGCTGATGACGGGATGACATAATGTTTAATCATGCAATTTTGGGTTCCTGGGTTATTGAGCTTGACATATAAGAGCTTAAACCTCCTTTACCTTTTCACTTTTCATCATTATTTTATTGACCTCTTTTTTGAAGTGCAAAATAAATCTTCTATACGGGCAATATTACAAAATCTATTCTTAACCCTTAAAGTGCTTACTTACTATACTTACTTAATAAAACTTCTCGTATAGCTTATAACACAATTACAATGGGGAGAAGTTTTATTTTATTTAACCTTTCTTTTACCCAAAACTATCCCATTGAGATCAAGGTCTCTTTCACAAAGTTTACCCAGCCAAGAGGACAGCAGCACACGTCATAAATAAGCCTCATGTCAAACTATAGCTAACACTTTCATGTAAATATAAAAATTTCCCTTACTCACAAATCCTCGTTTTTGCTTCTCTACATAAACAGCGCTCTACAACAACAACACCACAGTGGCAGTGAAGACACTGAAGCCAGGCACGATGACGGTTGAAGCCTTCATGGAGGAAGCCAACGTCATGAAGACGCTGCAGCACGACAGGCTAGTGCGGCTCTACGCTGTGGTCACCAAAACCCCACCCATCTATATCATCACTGAATACATGTCCAACGGTATTTACAGTGATCTTAGACTTTATCTTTAAAAGAAAGCTTTGCAGGATGTACAAAAAAAACTAACATGTCCTGTGACTCTTTCTGTCTCATCTTTAGGGAGCCTGTTAGACTTCTTAAAGAGTGACGCAGGATGCAAAGTGCAACTACCAAAGCTCATCGACTTCTCAGCACAGGTACCCCTCACACTGATGGAATACGGAGCATTTTTAACTGCTCGAAACCTTTGTGGTTGTGAAACAGAATAAACGTCACAGTTTCCATTGCTGAACTGAAAGGAGGAACTATAACCAAAAGTAGTAATCTGACAGCTCACTGTTAAAACCAAACTTCTCTACGTGTTCTTTTAATTTCCATTTTTACTTGAGCGAACAATGTCATGGTGTTGTTATTCTGAGAGAAGTAGAGAGGAAGGTTTTCTAGTTAATCTTAATTATTTGTTTCTAATTAACTCCATGGGTAACCTTAAGACTTCTCAGTCTGTGCAGCATGTCGCCAGCCAAGTATTTTAATCCAGCATATATGAAGGAAAGTGCTTAAATAAAATCGATGGGAATGAATGAATACGTACTGATATTTAAATGCAGCTGCTCTGGCTGTTTTATGTCTGGTTACAATTACAAAATTATTAACAGCAAGGAAGAAGAGTCACAGTAAAATCAAGCATTCTTGTGTTTGCACAAGAGCTTTAAGTCATTAACATTAATTTTGATATTAAGCTAAATCCTTAAGTAAATAAAAATGTATAGAAAGCCAAACAAAGTGGAACACAAACAAAGTCAATCCAAATGAAGAGATATACACCAAGGACAGATTATTATAACACCAGCACATTAACCACTTGAACCAGCAGCTTGTTGTGTCAGCACTAGTTTAAGAGTCTAGAGTGAAGAAACATGATGAAATACATAAACTGAAAATGTCTTTACTGTCACTTTACTGTGAGCAAACAACGCGTTTCACCTGTAGCTTCCTCAGGCTCACCCAGAGTGTGCCACAGTTTATTTATTCTTCATTGTATGTCATGGTACCCTGTTGGTTGTTCATATTAAGAAGAATGACGTTGAGTTCAAATGGGGTTAGAAGCTTTTCTGTGTTTAAATTAGGGCTTGTGGCCTCCATCAGGGTGATCGAGAAACACATTGCACACAACATTTAAATAGGGTAGGAATGAAATTGAGAGAAAGGTTCAAAAAGGTAAAAAAAAATACATAAAGATAACCAATCAAATACATCTACATATATATATATAGTATAGTAGTATATATCAGCCAATGAGGCACCTCAAAGGTGGGCTGGGTGGGTTTGTTGGTTATAACAATGAGAACTGACATGGAATTAAGGGACGTGTCCAACAAAGGAGTCATCCTTGTCTTTTGGTATATTTAAATTAGGGCTGTCGGCATTAATGCATTAATGGTGATCAATTAAGGTCTGAGATGAATGCATTTTTTTTATCTCATTAATCATTTGACTTTTTTGTCACTTAAGGCAAGCCTCTGTAACGTCTTCCTGTCGTCACAGAGATGGAAAAGAATGACCCTACTGTGCCTTTAAATGGCGTGTTTTACAAACTTCCAGGAAGCTAGTTAACAAGACAAAAGTATTATCCACTTTATGACATCATACATTTCACTTCATACCGTTCTCTTTAGCTGTTTTTATAACTTTCCTCTTTTTCCCCATACAGTTTTATTAAGTTTATTACTTTTCAATCTGTGGTTAAGATAATGTCAGCCTTCAATCTTACCAAAGTTCTTTCTATTTTTTCCAAAATAAAAGCAGATTTGTATTCAAACAGGAAGTACCCCTCAACGTAAGACAAAAATTCAAAATAAAAGCCAAACAAAAGTTGTTGTTAAATGGAAAATGATCAAAATATGATTAATCTGGATTAACTATTGAAATTCAGGGTTTAATCACGATTTAAACTTGAGATGCTTTGAACACACGTGTGAATGACTGCATATCATACAGCTAAGGCACTGTGCTGTAATCATGTCTGTGTTTTTGCCATGCCTTTTGTTTTTCTTTCCAGTTTCAATGGTTGAATATTCAGTGACTTTCTGTGCGTTACATTTCCTTGTGCAGATCGCAGAGGGCATGGCGTACATAGAGAAGAAGAACTACATTCACAGAGACCTGAGAGCAGCAAATGTCCTGGTGTCAGAGAGTCTGCTCTGTAAAATAGCTGACTTTGGACTTGCAAGAGTCATAGAGGATGACGAATACTCGGCCAGAGAGGGTAAACTTTGTGTGTCTTTGTCTGTTTAAAAATAAGTGTGTGTGACTCCATTGTTGCCTGAGGTGAGAGGTTATTTCCCATCACTAAGGAGCTGACTCTGTTGCTGGATACTTGTGACATGGCATTATAAAACCCCCTTTAGAGAGCTAGACTCAAAAAACTTAGGCTGGTAGGAGACCACTTTGTTGTCTGAGAATCCAGACTCTTGGTTTCTTTCAAACATTGCTGTACATTCTTCAATTCATTTCGTGTAAACCAGTACCACAAAGACCAAAGACCAATGCATGTGAAGGCCTTAAACCACAGGCAGAGTCTTAAATCAGGAAGTGAGACAAAACCTCTAATCGTTGTACTCTCTGAAGGTGTTTTTTTCTAAGAATGAGTTTGTAGCTACTTTAACAGATATTGAAACACAAACAGAGGTGCTATCAGAGCTCCCGTTTTGGTTACAATTATATCTTATAGATGCAGAACCTGAAGATAACACACCACCAACTCTCTCTCTGTCTCTGTCTCTGTCTATCTGTCTCTGTCTCTTAGTTGCTGTAATTCTTTTTTTATGTATTTTTTTTTTTTTGGGGCCTTTTTGCCTTTATTGTGTAGGAACAGGAAGAGAGACAGGAAACGTTGGGAGGAGAGAGTGGGGAAGGGCCGAGGTTGGATTTGAACTCACG
Organism: Tautogolabrus adspersus; assembly: GCA_020745685.1. Lineage (NCBI taxonomy): Eukaryota > Metazoa > Chordata > Actinopteri > Labriformes > Labridae > Tautogolabrus > Tautogolabrus adspersus. Next base: position 7,141,149 of record CM036544.1, read on the forward strand.
GCCACTGCAACAAGGACTATAACCTCCGTACAATGGGCTGATATAACCGCTAGGCTATCTACTGTAGCGCACCAATAGTTGCTGTGATTCTATAAAATCTCCGACCTATACTGTCATGAGGTCGGATGCAAGGTACCAATCAAATGCCTCGCTGTGCGTGCTCTACCTTCGCCGTGCACCAGCCCACACTGGAAGCACTTTGGTCTTTTATGGTGGCCAAGTGGTCAATACGACATGGTTAGTGTGTGGAGTGGCTAGCTGGCAGTGCTAAACTCCAGCAGCATGTAGTTTTGCCTCCTCAAGGGCCACTCAAAACCACCAATCCCCACTCCCTGCAACCACTACTCGACTGCTTCAAAGAAATCAAAGACTGGATGGCACTAAACTTCTTAAAACTCAATGAACAAAAAACTGAGGTACTTCTGTTTGCCCCCCCGGACTCCACCAACTTTATCTGCAAAAAACTTGGCCCACTGTCTTCCTTTGTGAAACCCTGCGCAAAAAACCTTGGCGTGACTTTTGATTCCACCTTCATATTCGACAAACAAATAAACTCAGTTGTCAAAGGATGCTTCTTCCAACTACGAAACCTAACAAAAATAAAACCATTTCTATCATTCCAAGATACAGAAAAACTCATCCATGCTTTTATTACGTCCCGCCTGGACTACTGCAACTCACTCTATGTGGGAGTCAGCCAGTCCTCCCTCTCACGGCTTCAGTATGTTCAGAACGCTGCTGCAAGATTTTTAACAGGTACACGCAAACGAGAACACATCACCCCTGTTCTCGCCTCCCTGCACTGGCTACCTGTAGATCTTAGAATCCATTTTAAAATTCTATTACTTGTTTTTAAGTCACTGCATGGTCTAGCCCCCCCTTATTTAACAGATCTTTTAACCCCCTACACCCCATCACGCCCACTTAGGTGCTCTGAACAGTCCCTTCTTGTAGTCCCTCAAGCTCAGAGAAAACTCAGAGGTGACCGTGCCTTCTCAGTGGCTGGCCCCCGTCTGTGGAATCAGCTGCCTCCCCCATCAGAGAAATTAACTCATTAAATTCATTCAAATCTAAATTAAAAACTCACCTTTTTTCCCTGGCCTTTGAAACAAGCTGAAACGGCCCCCATATCTTTATTCTAGGTATGTATCTGCATGTATGCATGTGCATGCACGTATGAGTGTATATACTATATGTGTATGTGTATGTAATACGTATGTAGGCTACATGTGCATACATTTGTACCTATATGCAGATATACTGTATATAGGAGTCTTCTACTTTTGCTTTTTATTCTTTCTTTGGTGTTGTGTTTTTGTTTTGTTTTATGCATTGCCTGTAAAGCACTTTGGTCAGCTGAAGCGGTTTTTAAATGTGCTATACAAATAAACTTGACTTGACTTGACTTGACTCCTCTGGGATGTACAGTAACAGACAGCCATAAGTTCACAGCCATAGTTTCAACACACATGCTCTTTTCCTCGTTGTAAATGAGAAATGGGGAAGATTAGACAGCAACGGCACAGAAGACTAGCCTTTACTGTATTTTATTAGAATTACAAGTAACCATAGTCTGAAAAAACTGCGCTCTGGGAGAAAACGCCACTGATACAGGGCAGTGATAGAGTTCTCTTTACGGTGCCATGTGAATCATTTTGAATTGTGTTAGTTTCTAATGTGATTTTAAGCTTGTACAAACAGTGTATGAAGTATAGTTGGCTTTGCTAAAAATGTCCTCACCTACAAGTGGTAGTCCCTGACAGTGGGGTTTAAGATATTAAAGAGAGTTGTCTGACTGACACTGAACTCATGTTAGTGCCAGGTGAGCAAGGCAATCCTTGAAGCTGTCCATCTGTGATAAGATCACCCAGGAAAATGTTGTGACCAGGTCTCAACAGGACCCATAATGCAGTGCAGTACACATAGAGACAGTCTAAGACTTGTGGGAGAGGCTGCATTTATTTTTGTGTCACGGATGAAACCTGATTGATCAGTAATCTGGAACCATGAGACAGTGAAACTAGAGAAAAGAGAAAATTAAAAATAAATGTAGGTACACAAATAAAGCTTCCATTACCTATGACACAGTGTCAGTGAGACGTGTAGGAGTGTGCGATAGTACAGCCTGGGTTATTCAGCAGGAGAGAAGAATTGACATTTACAGAATTTAGGAATATACTCATTGATATCTTTGTACAATTTAAGACTGACCTGTGCGTATGTAACTTTGTGTGTCCTCCACAGGAGCCAAGTTCCCCATCAAGTGGACATCTCCAGAGGCTATAAACTACGGCTCCTTCACCATCAAGTCTGACATGTGGTCCTTTGGAGTCCTGCTCTATGAGATCATAACATACGGGAAAATCCCTTACCCAGGTAAACAAAAAACATTCAACATTAAGACCAACGCATAGTCTGCTAAAACAGGGTACACAGTGCAAGATAATCGGGATTCCCCCCTTCCGACAATCTGATCAAAGTCAGCAAAGGCCTGACTATTTGGTGGATCAAAAAATTATCTTGCCAGATTCTCCTGTGGTGTGAGGTGTGTTAAGAGTGATTTTTATCCCCCTGATCTGTTCGGAAGACGATCTGGGCTCCCCCGATTTGAAATCTCAGAAATCCTGTTGTGTGGGGACAACGCAGAGGACGGCCGAGCACGGACTCTGTGAATAGCCAATAAGGAAGCAAGCTGACTGAAGCAGGAAGCACAACAAACATTACCATGGCAACAACAGCAAACGCGAAGCCCAAAGTTAAGCCTGGCTCACACTGTACGATATTCCCCCGATTGTATAAAAGTCGGGGTGGAACGTCAGCTCACACTCTACGACTGAATCGTTTACGACGCACGACCAGACCTTAAAATTTATGTGCTCACACTGTACGACCCGATTGTCGGGCACCTCCTGAGAGCTCACACTGTACGAGTGAAAATCGGGACGCAGCGTTGACAATTGTTAATAAAGTTTCATTTAAAACTCCAACGGACTCCAGGGGACGGCAGAGATGGAAGTGGAAGTTGTTGTAGGACATAGGAAAGTTGATACAAACGTAGATATATGGATGTAATGTTTCAGAAAAGTGCTGCACTGATGATCTGTGCCGTCCTGTGAACCGAAACCTAAAAAAAAAAAAAGCCGAAGTATATGGACTCGCATGCAGGTGGCTGCGGAGAGGAGGAGTCCTCGTCTCTGCAGCCACCGAGGACTGTAGGTTTCTGCGTTTTGCAGGGATAATGAGAGGTTATATAATATTGTGATAATATTGTAGTCATGCGCGACTTCTGCCAGACGCGCTTATGACGTAATTGTCAAGATTTTACATTCTAAATATCAAACATGTTTGAAATAAATCGGGGCGTCCCCGACGATCGCCGAGCAGATCGGGGACGTTAAGATTGGAACTTTGTACCACTCACACTACAAGATAATCTGGGCAGATAATCGGTTCCGAGCTGCCTTGAGTCGGGAGCGACCCTGCGATTGTCGGGGAGGAGGAATCGGACCTCAAATCGGCCCGATTATCCTACAGTGTGAGCCAGGCTTTAGATGGATGTCATAAATTCAGGACCAACTTGTTGATTTGTTGCAACAGCACGAGTGTTTTTACAACGTGTCCTGTAAAACAAACCACAATCCAACTGACAGGGAAAGGAGTTGGACCAAAATGTTTTGAATGTACGAGCTAACAGCTAGCCACATTTAGCTGGACCGTCATGTTTTAGTCATAAATCGCATTTGAGTCGACAGTGCGAGATTACGCGCTTTTTAAGGTCGAGACTCTGGTTGTTGGTGAATGAATCGGTAAGTGTGGTGTTCAACAAGACGACCAACTCAGCACACCACACACTACAAGAACTGAACCAGTAATCTGTCATGATTTGTCGTCATGTGTGGGGTCTCTCACATTTTCAAAATCGTTTAAGGTTTTTTAAATCTTTTGGTGTGTGCCAGGCCTAAAGTAATATGTGTCTTTAAATGAAAGGTTTTGATTGAGTCAGGCGATGAATTCACATCTTTCATAGGGCCTCTTTGTGTCAGTTGATGATGTGCATGAGCTGTGGAAATTAAACAAAGAAAGAAATGCCAAATGTCGAAAAAAGTTGCCTTAAAGGAATCTGAGACATTTTGGGGGGCGCAAATTTCTAAAAACTCCATAGGGCCTTTAAAGTTTATACACAATCATCAGGGCCAGCTTTATTTTCATCATTAGGCGTTTTTGAGCTGCAGGAACGTCCTCATATTTCTTGGAACTGTTGGAGCCATCCTTCTCTTTTTCTTCAACTATGAACTATTTTAGTTCCTAGAACCCCGTTAAGAGGAACCTTTTAAGCTCCTGCTTCAGAGTATGAACCACGGTGGTGTGAATGGAGAAAGAAAAGAGTTCCCGTGGTGTGTAGTTATCAGGGAACTCCCTAGAGCATAGTTCCTCTTCAAAAAGTCTGTTTAGTCTGAAATAGTTTCAGTTTGTTTGATATTCATCGAACTCTTTACGGATTTTAACCAATTTTATTGATTCTTAAAAATGTATTGATTTTACTCTTTACATGAGTATTTATTCATGTATTATTTTTAATGGTTATTTAGTTGAAGTCATCCTTCTTGTTTTTGTCTGTCATTTTCTGTTCTTATTTCTCGTCTTTGTTCCTTTAAGAAGCACTATGAGCTGTATGCTCGTATGTAAGGTGCTGCTGTATAATTACAGTAGACTTTATCAGCAGTAAAACTTTCATTATCATATTGTTGTTGTGTTGTGAAGCATCACTCTGATATTTACTGCCCTCTGCTGGCAGTTTATATTTTCTCAACTACATAACAAAATTAAAAAGGATGCAACAATTACACATAACACCATCTGTTTCTGTAGACGCGGCTGTGGCTCTTTTGGTAGAGTCGGTCGTTTCTCAACTGGAAGGTCAGGGGTTCGATCCCCAGCTCCTCCAGCCACATGTCGACGTGTCCTTGGGCAAGACACTTAACCGCAAGTTGATCTCGCTGCTTCATCAGCGGTGTGAATGCATATAAACGGGATTAGTTAATTCTGATGGACACTTTACAAAGCAGCCTCTGCCATCAGTGTGTGATGGGGGTAGGTCTGACCTGCAGTGTAGTCAGAGGACTAGTAAAGCGCTATATCATTTCTTAAAACAACAGCTACAATATCTATAACGGAACCCTCAACTTCATGTCACTATTAAAGCTACTTTCTACACCTTTTATGTAATCACTGCTGCTGTGTGTCAGATATCTACTGCCAAAGTTTGCATCTACTCATTTATTTGTGAGCTTGAGCAGAACTGTCCGTAAGTGTTGCCTCTCTCTTAATACTCCTACATTAACGCCCGCACTTGTGCACTTGTGCCTGTGTTTTTCTCAGGTATGACTAAAGCAGAGGTGATGTCCTCGCTGCAGCACGGCTACAGGATGCCTCAACCCAATGGCTGCCCTGCAGAGCTCTATGAGATCATGATGTCGTGCTGGAGGAACAAACCTGAGGACAGACCCACGTTTGAGTACATGCAGAGTGTCCTGGAGGACTTTTACACCGCCACAGAGGGACAATACCAGCAACAGCCTTAGAGAGGAACATAAGACTTTCTATATGTTTGGAGCCACTTTAGAGGTTTTTTTCTTGTAAATATGCCTCATTCTAATGACTGTAAATATACTGAATATAATGCTTTTGTCCCTTTGAGTATATAAAACATGCAGCTTTCAGCATTTACTTTTATTTTGTGGGGTCTTAAACCATTATTTCTGTGTACAAATATTGTATTTAGTGCAATGAAATCGCACCTTTTAGCACATTTCTGAGAACTATATATAGCAAATTCTCATTTGGCATTTTTGACAGTCGAGTGTTGAGCCAATTGCGTTTATACATTTAGATTATTCGTTTGATTTTGAAAAACCTCAGTGTACAAAAAGCAGACATTGTTTAAAGAGGTGGGATAAAATAATCAATCAATCAATCTTTATTTCTATAGCACATTTAAAACAACCTTGGTTGACCAAAGTGCTGTACAAATGTAAAAAACACAATGTGAAAAACAACAAATAAAATAAAATAAAGAATGAAACACAATAGAAATACAATAAATAGGAGCTGGAAGCCAGTGAAGAGAATCCAGAAAATAAAGGAGGGTTCATAGTTAGTGTAAAAATATAAATAAAGGAGTCTTATAGAGACAGTCTGTGAGATAATGTGGGGAAATAACAGAATACCTGATTAATGTCTTAGAGTAAATCGAATGACCTCAGTCCTAACTTATTTCAAACTAACGTATCTGCATAATGATGGAGTGTCATTTTAATGTTCTGATCAGACTGTAGTGCTTTCAAAGGTAAACTTTTACAAGTCAGAAACTGAACTCTTCTGTCCACGTTCGATTGAAGCATGAGATGTTGGGATGTCTCATAAAAATGTTGTTTTAAGTGTCAATGGTTTAGAAGATTGTCCTCCATGACGTTTCTACAACAATGTCTCTTTAGTGACTTTAGGAAGCAGACATTAAAAAAGAGATGTCTGTTAACTTGCTGTTTTATTGACCACAGGGAGTTAATCACCTGTAAATTCACTTCACATTGAAGTGTCCTAGCTTTTTCTTGTTAGGGTTTTTGTTTGTATATCACAGACAAAAATGGAATCTGCCGTCGTCATCATTTCATCAAATGTGTTACCGTCAAATCAAATATGTGGATTTTGACCTTCTTCATGTTCTTTGTATCGCTCTTTGTGTACTTGAATTAAAATAATATAACGTGGAAACCATGAGCTTTTTATTCCAGTGTCATTTGTTCATCAGTTCACTTGTACACTTGTTGCTATTAGACATTAGATTGTAGTGTTCATGCAGGATTTTTGATTCTGTCTTCAAATGATTTTTGTTTCTTTTACATAATACCACATTTATTTATGTTTCCTATGTTTAAGAGAGCCGCTGTGATCTAAGAAAAAGTGATAACTATTCTATTCACTATGCAAAACTCATTTCCAACATTTGACATTTTAAATAAATGTTAAAATGTGTTTAAATGTTGGATAGAGTTGAGATGCAGCTGAAAGTACTTTCACTAGAACGTCAGCTAAGGAAGCATACAGCTGATTGTATAACTTGTTTCAAAGCCATACAAATAAATCTCACTAATGACTTGTAGAAACATTATGTCCATTGATTTCATAACGATATCAGATGCATTAAGCCACAACAGTACGGGGCCCCTGAAGTCCCGAAAAGTAGAAAGAAAAATCTCATCTGAGATAATAATGTTTGTAGCCGACATATTGATACGAATGTCAATAAGTAAGGTTTGTCTAAGCACTTCAATCAAATACTTTTCAAAGGACCTTTTTCTACAAGTTATATACTGTAACTTACTTTATTAACATGTACACATACAAACATGTGAACAGAGTTTTTTCATTTTTCTAAGTACCCTAAATATGTAACCCTTGAGTAAAGGGTTAGGAATTCAGTTTTTATATTTATGTCGGGTAAAGTTTAAAAATAACTGTTACGGTACGTTTTGTTAACTTGCAGTGAGTTAAAGCAGAAACTTCTTTTTTAAAATATTCTAAGTTATATGTTGTTATAATATTTCATTATGTTGAGTTATCTCCATAAGGCTGAACTCAAATATTTGAAGAGGCAAATTAATTCAAAATTCACTTTTGAGATCATTATAATTATCTTGTGCGCACAAGTTATTTTTTTTAATTTCTTTTCGGGACTTCAGGGGCTCCGTACAACAGCTCTTTTTCTTGTATAAGAAATAAAATATAAACGTTCTAGTCTGTCTGCCAGAGAGATGGGCACAATTAGGTCACTTATTGAAGTCCAGTATAGGTTTAAAGTGAATGACTGAAATGATATTCAGACTAACATCACTCAGGTACCATCATTAGGTATGCCATAATAACTGATTTAACCGTACTGTTTCATCACACTGAGTCCCAGGTACTGACAGTTTATCATCTACTGGTTATGAAGTGTATAATGGTTTCCTAATAATCCGTGAATCTTAACTTTAAGTTCTCAATAATAAACCTTTAACCTAAATGTGTCTATATCCACTGTTAGTAATGAATGTGGTGGTTCTTAAATATTTACTGACTTTGCATTTCAGCCTCCATTATGATAATGATGATTATTATTATTGTCATTATTATCATAAGTAATAGTAGCAGTAGGCTGGTTAGTAGTAGTAGTAGTAGTGCTCTTCCAAGTGATCAAAAAAGATTAATTTTTTTTTCAAAACAGAAGAAGCAGTGGTCACACAATCTTGTATTGAAAAGCATAAGTGTGGGTTAGAATGCCTTCATAAAGGGATCTTAAATTTCCAATCAACGTTCCCAGATGTTATTTTTATCACGCCATGTACACGTCACACGGTATTAATGCTCATAGTGTAAAACAGAATGCCCATGTTGATTTTGGTTTAATAACAAAGCGTATAATGGGGATGTGAGTTGTACATGTTTTGTTTAAAGTGATTCTTTATGATAAAGGATCAATCCAGGAACATCATAACTAGCTTAAAAGTTCCAGTTTCCCTTTCACTATTACCACTTACATGTTCACATAAACATTAAAGTTCCAGTTTCCCTTTCATTATTACCACTTACATGTTGACATAAACATTAAACACAGGCGGTGTTACTATGACAACTTCAATTACAACTCTGATATGGTATGGCATTTAAACAGATGCTTTAAAAGACACAGAAGTCCACAGATTCCTTGATACTTTGTTTATTATACAATTTAATAAGACAGTAGCAGTTGTAGGTGGTGGCTTTTGAGGTTGAGCAGAGGTTGGAGTTGGAGGCTGGGGCTGTTACTGTCTTTCATATTGTGATGGTGGAGTTGGAGGCTGATAGATTTTGTCAACCCCTGCTGGTGAAGACAACAGCTGAATGTTGTTGGCAGTGGTAGCAGGTGGAGTGAGCAGCTCAGTTTGCTGTTAGAGGCTGCTTGTGGAGGCATTGGATGCTGCTGATAGACTGCAGCAGTCAGCTTACTGCTAGTGGAAGCCACTACAGGTTGCTTGATTGGAGGCATTCAAGGCAGCTTTCCTTTATTTTGCACAGGTGGAAATATTTGATGAGTGTCTGCAGGGGCTAGTCGTCGAGGCAGTTGTAGATTGATGGCTGACGTGTTGGACGGGTAGAAGCTAATATTGCTAGTAGAGTTGGCAGATGGAAGTAGCGCCTGCACAGGAGTTCAAAGCAGATGCAGTTGGAGATGATAGCTGTTGGTATTTGACAGAGATTGACGTTGGACGCATTGGCTGCATTTCTTCTACATTACCTAAAGGTGGAGAAAGTGTGAGTTGAAGGCATCAGAAACAACAGCAGTTTTTTTTATATGGTGTAGATAGAAGCTGATGTTGGCTGCAGGTGGAGGCAGTGGATAAAGGTTGTTGGCAGAGGCTGCAGGCAGAGTTAGCGCCTCACTTGGAGACTGTAGCTGAAGGTTGTTAGCTGACGATGCTGTTTGAGCAAGCACCTCAGATTGATTGTAGAGGTTGCAATTTGGGTGGAGGCTGTGGGTGTTTTGCTGTTCCACTACCACTGGCCGTTTCCTGGCAGAGGCTTGAGTTGATGGCGTTGATGGCAGTTTTTTTTTTAAACGCACAGGTGGAGGTCGAAGCATAAAAAAAAGTTGGCAGTAGTTGCAGGTTGAGATGTACTGCAGCTACAGCAACATTCTTCAGTTGGAGGCGATGACAGAAGGTTGCTATCAGAGGCTTGTGTTCAAAGCATTAGAAGTAGCTGTAGCACTTTTTTGGCAGAGGCTGCATTAGAGCTTGCAGGTTAATGTGGCTGCTGAAAGTTGCTGCAGATGGAGGCAGAGGCTGCTGTTGTGTTGATGTGGTGTGAGGTGAAGGGTGATCTCTATCAGCAGCAATCTGCGTTTGGAGGCAGAAGTTGCAGGATGGTGGTTATTTGGCTACAGCTGTAAGCCACAGACAGGTGGAGGCAGCTGCAGGTTGCTGGTAGAGGCTTGAGCATTTTAGGCAGCTGTCCTTTATATTATGCAGTTGGAGGTTGAGACTGTTTGTGTTTGGCAGTGGCTGCAGGTGGAGGCAGTGGTTTAAGATCGATGGCAGATGTTGCAAGCAGAGCTTGCACCTCACATTGCTTTAAAGGATGCAATGTAAAGGGGTGGTGGCTGTTGGTGTACTGCAGCTTGGAGGTGTGGGATAAAGTTGTAAGCCATAAACTGTAGATTAAGGTGGCTGCAGGTGGAGACAATAGTTTAATAATAGTGGCTGATGTTGTAGATTGATGCTTTGAGCTGCAGTTGTCAGTCACATTTTGCAGATGGCCAATGGTTGTAGCAGCTGATGGTGGCAAAAGATTAAGGTTGCTTGCAGAGGCTGCAGTTGGAGGCACTTACCAAAGCTTAAAGCCACAAAATGCAGGTGGAGGCGGTCGTAGTTTGTTAGCACAGGCTTGAGTTGAGCGTTGGAGGCAGCTGTCCTTGATATTGTGCCGGTGAAGGTCAAGACTGGTCGACATTGGCAGTGGCTGCAGGTGGAAGCAGTGGATAAAAGTCAGCAAGGCATAGTAAGCACCTCACTTTGCTTTTATGTATATTGTACAAGTGAAGGCAGCAGATGCTTGTGATTGGAAGAGGTTGAAGTTGGCCACCTGGACTTCAGCCATCAGCTATGATTGGCTGGTTGGCCGAGACTTCAGGTAGAGATAGCACCTCACATTGCTTTGCAGTGCGGGGGGGGGGCGGTTGTCTGTGTTTTGCAGCTGTGAGTAACAATATGTACGGTGCTGGCAATGGTTGGAGGTAGTTAGTGGGGCAACTGTAAGCCACAAACTGCAGTTGGAGGCAGTTGAAGGTTTCTGGGCATTGGAGGCAGCTGTCCTATATGGTGTACAGGAGATACTGATGGTTTTTGGCAGGGGCTGAAGGTTGATGGCAGAGGCTGCAGCAGGAGTTAGCACCTCACATTACATTTAGAGGCTGTAGCTGAGGGCAATTGCTATTAATATTTGGCATTGATCGAAGTTGAAGGCAATGATGGCAGCTTATATTCATATTTTGCAGGTAGAGGTAGAGGCTTGTTTTTCTGGCAGACGCTGCAGGTGGTGGCAGCGCCTGAAGGTTGTTGGCTGACATGGTGCTTTGCGCTGTAGCTGTCGCTGTCACTCACAGTTTGCACATTTTCGGTTGCAAGCTGATGACAGATGCAAGTTATGGCAGTGTGATATTTTCTTGCAAAGGCTTCGATTGATGGTAGAGGCTGCCCAAATAAAATTCTGCAGTTGGAGGCATTGACTCAAACTATAAACTGCAGGTGGAGGTTGCTGCAGCTTCTGGCAGACACTTGAAGGAATTGAGGGTTGGGTTAGGGTTAGGTACGGCTGCAGGTTTCTAGCAGGGGCTACAATAATGGCAATACTGTAGGTGATACATACTGAAGATGTTTGGCAGAGATGGAAGGTGGAGTTGGCAGCACACATTGCCTTTCGAGGCCACAGGTGGAGACAGCTGCTGCTGTTGTGTGGCATCGGCTGAAGTTGAAGGTGTTGGCTGTTTGAACTTGGCAAAGGTTAGAGTTTGGGATATTGGTGGCAGTTATCAGTCACAAATTGCAGGTGGAGGTGGCTGCAGGTAGCTGGCAGAGGCTGGAGACTGAGGCTGCTGTCTTTCATATGGCAGTTGATGCAATGGAGTTTCCCTTATATTCACTTTAACTTTACTTAAACAATATTTATGCGCTTTTCTTCCAGCGCACTTCATGCAAACACTCCCGAGAGTACAGCCAGCGCTTTTCTGTCTGGAAAAAACTCTAGGTGGACACGGGGCCTCAGGCATATTATAATCTATCAACATATCGAGTATGCCAAAATAATAATAAAAATAACAATAATAACAAACTGTAATTATATAGGCATAAATCCAGGTTACACAAAGCTTTATATTTTATCAAATATGACAATATTCAAATCAGGAGTCTTTGCACAGATTGTTTTCTTGAGATACTTCAATAATCAATAAAATCAATAATTTTCTATATCATAATGCATCATTCTTAATACATATTCAATACATCTATAGCATAAATTTATAATTGATTTGATTTAATAGTTCTTGACAAATTTACAAATTCAGGATTTTTATTGAATAAATATATTTTAATATAGCTTTTTTACAATCAGGTGTTTTTTAATTGGTAGCCTAAAAACAGAAAAAGGTTTTAAAAAAGACAATGAAGGAGATTGTTTATGATTTATAAATGCATCAAGAGGATAAATTAAGACCATAAATTCAGCATTGAGAAACAGCAGGATTTTAAAGACACTAGATTTAGTTGGTCTGATTAAAGGTCTGGTAAAGAAGCAAATAAATACAGATTTTACTCCACACTTAAATTCACTTGATCACTGTCCACAAATCACAGCATTACGTTTGTTTTACTCATGGCAACACTTCAACTTAAAGGTGAAATTTAAGACAGTATCATTATTTCATTCTTTGAGGATATATTTTTTGAACAAAGAGAACAAAACATTTCAGTACTTAGGTTGTTTTCTCCCCCCTAAGATTGTTAAAAACATGTAGATTATTTACTGAACATGCAGAAATAAAATTCAGTGGTAACAAGATGTTTTCCTTTTACTGACACACGTCTGCTGTGAGGTTGTTTTAACTTGTAATAAACTTTTTTATTGAAAATGTAAAGCGATTGCATTATTATTATTATTCTGGTCTCATTATTATTATTATTATTATTATTATTATTATTGTTGTTATTATTATTATAAGGGTATTTAAGGCTTTTTCATAATCTTTTCAGAAACACAGCTTCATAGATCTGGTGCGGTGTAGTTTTGACTGTATGATTCATTACAACAAACACCAGACAGTCAAAAAGTTCAAACCTTACATTTTCCACGACAGAGGTGGGTTGTTTTTCTTTTTGTCAACTTCAGGAAATATATAAAAATAGCCTCTGGGAACGTTGAAATTATTTGGTTTACTGGATAAATTAAATGTATAATTTTGAAAAGCAACTTCTTTAATTTTATTGGTGACACAATATTTTTGATAAAAAATACAAACGGACTTCCACTCTATACTTCCACCAAACTTAGCATCCCAATAGGGTTTGGCCTGAGGAGTTGTGGTGTCTTTACAAAGCTTCCTTAGGTCACTATTGGTGCACTTTTTGTGTGTTAAATAAATTCCCCCCAACAATAATTTAGCTTAATTAATGAGTCAATGTTCTTATAATGTAAACGTCTTTGTAACACCACTTTGGCTGGGTAAATTATGTGTAATATTTTGTAAGACACAACCTTAAGCCTGTTATTATATCACATGCTTTCTCCATTTATTTTGAATTCACGACTCGTTTCCTGGTATGATGACGTCATCGTCCAAGATGGCCGCGCCCAGCAGCGCCGTAGTTGAGAGAGTTGTGCAGAGGAGCAGGTTTCATTGACAGTTCAGGAGCTGCAAGAGCTGCAGGAGGTCTTCACAGATAGAGAGAGACAAGAAGAGCATCCTGAACGAGCGAGTCACCTCCTCAGCACCGCCGACATGAGCAAGGACGATTTAATCCTGTAAGTGCTGCTGTTAGCCTCAACATACTGAGTAATAGGAAGATTTTCAGACTGCGTTTTGGCAATAGAGGCATTACGAAACGTGCTTGTGTCGCATTATGAAAACATGACTTCACATAACTTGTATTAAAACTAGTATCAGGTTCACCGTTTAAACCCTTAACCACAAAATACTAATGTGTTCTCGTTTCATGCTAATTATTTACACACACTAGCATTACTTGTTTGTTGAGGATTCTCATTCAGAAAACACGCACTTTAAGTTTCTCCTGCTCATATTTAGCGATTAGTTTCTTCTGTATGATATATTATTAATGTTGACGACTCATTAAGATCTTCTGATAAATTCGGCTTATTGATAAATCATCAATGAGTTATTCATTATTGTAAAATAGTATTATAAGTTTTGTTTGTTGAATGTAAAGTGGCAGTGGTCTTCTGTTTAAAAACACGTTTAGTTCTTCATCCTGTGGAGAGTACATCTCTGGTCTCATCTATTCCTGAGCTTACTCACTTTAACACGGTTACGATCGCAGTTATGTAGCCTATGCCATAATGTGCTTTATTTCCATTTTATGTACCAAGAGTAAGCTTAACTGAAGTTACTGTAAGTAAGAATAATAGATGGGTTTTTTGGGGGGGTGGGGTGGGGGGTATAATGTCACTGTAATGCAGTTCATTGTGATGTTAGATTGGGTTCACATTGTCAGTTTACCTTGCAGCTCTGGTGCATCCAGTGCAGCCTTTCATTCAACCGTTTTTCTGCTGCTGGCAGACGATAAGAGAGCAGAGGAGTGGTATCTCTCTCTCATAATCACTGTGTCATTAACAGCTCTGCAGCTGGATGCAGCCCGATATGATTGCATTATTGGAATAGGGAGGGACATGCCTATATGTTAGATAACAGAAGCGTCTTACTGTATAGCTCCCATCCTCTAATGATTGCACGTGTCACTGATAAGCATCGGTCTGCTGTGGAAGTTGTAGTTTTCTCAGTATTTGCATTGCCTCATGAGCTCAATGAGAAGACTGACAACTGCACAATTTTTTTGATTCTCTATCCAGCCCCAAGGACTTCCCTCAGCTCAAGAACGACACATTCCTGCGAGCAACGCGAGGAGAAGAGACTGAACATGTCCCTGTGTGGTGTATGAGACAGGCGGGACGATACCTGCCAGGTGGGAACATCACAGCTTCTTCTTTTCCTTTACTACAGAGCAGTCTCTTTCTTCTTTTACTTATCTTTATCACCCTTTTCTCTCTCCACTTCAAGTTCAATATTGTGACAAACATCATATAAATGTGTGTGGTTTAATTTTCAGAGTTTCGTGAGTTCAGAGCAGGGAAGGACTTCTTCGACACCTGTCAGTCACCGGAGGCCTGCTGCGAGCTCACTCTGCAGGTACAGCAGAGCTTTTCAAACCCAATATCAAAGTTTATTCAAAGACTTCTCTAAATACTGGAATCAGACTGCGATAAAATCAATGTCTTTACTGAAACACATAAAGAACTGATAAGGATTGTTGAGAATCTGGAAAGTGTTGTAGCACAGTTGGGGTGATATGAAACGTTTTGAGGACGTCAACATCAGTTTAATAAAAGCTAAACTTGTTATAACTTTGTCTATCTTATTACAGAGAACGTACTAGTGCAGTGGTTCTCAACTGGTGGGTCGGGACTCAAAAAGTGGGTCGCAGAGCAGCTTTTTGTGGCATGACTGTGTCAAAAAGTCTATGGAGCCCTTTTTAAACATGTTTGTTTCCTTGTTCTGTCACATGTTCTCTAGCCTCTGAGGCCCAAACTCAACCATTTTTTATTAAATAAATGTGATTGGTTGAAAAAAAGTCTGAAATGTGATGATTGTTCATGAAGGAGTTGGTGGGGGGCTCTGAGGCTCGACCAGTTGAGGACCACTGTACTGGTGGTAGAACAGAAGTAAATGAAGTGTGTTTAATTGGTGTGAGAGTAAAAATACTCAGAGGCCAACTCTACAGGAACACTAACAAGCAGCAGGTTTCCTTTATTGTTTGTTTTTCTTTTCTTTCCTTTACCTCTTGTAGCCTTTGAGACGTTACGCGTTCGATGCTGCCATCATCTTCTCTGACATCCTGGTTATCCCACAGGTGAGGCGGTCATCGAGTCCAGACTCATACATTCACTCACATTTCTCTGTTGTGTGTTCAACCTGTTCAGTGAGACACAAAACTCATACATCACATGTGCAGGTTACAGAAGCCCTGACCAGACATGCAACAGTACATCTTATTAACTAAATTTTCACGTAATTACCAGTGATTTCAGTAGTTTTCTCTCTAGATCGACACTGAATTATCCCGTCATTGTGAGATAACAATGCTGGTTTGTTTATTATAACGGATTTATTCATGTAAACATCTGGAGATAACAGAGCGTGGTCTCTGTGATGGGTCACACCCTGACACATCATGCCAGTAATCACGTAAGTTAAGACTATTTCTGTGACTCTTGGGATACGAGATTAAAAAGTCTAGACCTTGAGGAAACAATCAGAGTCATGACTTCTTCATATTCAGATGACTTTATTCATCCCAGAAGAGCTATTCAGTGTCACAGCCTACCGAGTCATTATAAGAAGCCAAGACAATATAAAGGAAACAATCACAGTCACAGCAGCACTCAGACAGTTACATTCACGAGTCAGCAACAATTCAACAGACAAACAGGTCGCTAAATGAGAAGCCAGAGCTGGAACATTTAGAAATGTAGTATCTTTCAGGTTGTTTTGTTGGTTTTCTGGTCCCTTCAGTGCGTAAATAACTATGAGCAGCATTACACTGTGTTGTCTGTATAAAAGCAAATACACCATCAAATATAAATCCACCACTGTTGTTGATTAATTCTCTCTCAAGCGAAATGTTTGAATTAGTCAGAAAAGCACTTTGAGTATTTTCAGAACAAGAGCTTCTTTTTCTTGGAGATGTAAACATCCAAGTGTACTTGTGATGACTCAGCTGAGGTAAACCGATGAATGAAAGAAGCTGCACACAAACGTTTAGCATGAAATCACCAGATATTTACTAGAACACGCCGTGTACAACATCTTATAATGAACTTAGTAATATGTACGGTAACTGGATTTAAGGTTTGAGGTTGAACACTTTTGAGACACTCGACAATAACCTGCATGAAGTGAGGTGTGGAAGTACGAGTAGACTCAGTTAAACAATCAACCACCTATAAAGAGAGACATATTTCTATTAGATATTTAAGAACAAAAAGCTACTGGCCTACATTAAACAGATTTCATGACAACCAGGTGGGTTAAAGTGCCTTGCTCACAGGCGCCTCGACAGTGCTCAGGAAGTGAACGTGCACCTCTCCAGCTACCAGACCAATTTCCAGACTTTTCCCGTACCCTTGGGTTGGGAACCGGAGCGTCCCTGATTCA
Source organism: Tautogolabrus adspersus (assembly GCA_020745685.1). Classification (NCBI taxonomy): domain Eukaryota; kingdom Metazoa; phylum Chordata; class Actinopteri; order Labriformes; family Labridae; genus Tautogolabrus; species Tautogolabrus adspersus. Next base: position 7,158,169 of record CM036544.1, read on the forward strand.
AGTCCCTACAGACTGAGCAACTGCCGGTTCCCGACCTTTTTTCCTTGGAGCCCCCTTCCTTGTGTCTAAGAAGAGCTGAGCCCCACTAAGGACCCACATGAAAAAAAAGTGATTCATTTCTTTCAAAAATTAACATAAATCCTTAAAAGTTTCAATTGATAAAACCCCTCAGATTTCAGGCGCCCCTCATAGGGGTCCCGGACCCCAGGTTGGGAAACAATGATCTATAGTACTGAAAAGAACGAACAGAAGCTTTTAAACATTTCAGATCTTTTAACTAAAAGCTGCCTTTGGTGAGAGAGGGATTTTGTTTGTATGTTTTGATAACTAAAAAGAAGGAATTACCCAATAAGGGGTTCCTAGGACTCATATTTTAGTTGCCATGGTATCAACACTGGTTTCAATATCGGTTTTAATATCAGATTTACTAGCTTTTATTCATTTGTTAATCGATCTTCATCCCTCCAGGCCATGGGTATGGAGGTCCAGATGGTTCCAGGTAAAGGTCCCACGTTCCCGGAGCCCCTGAAGGAGCCAGAGGACCTGCAGCGTCTGCAGGCTAAAGTGGACGTAGGCAAAGAGCTGAGCTACGTCTTCAAAGCCATCACACTGACCAGACACAAGATAGACGGCAAAGTGCCGCTCATAGGATTCACCGGAGCTCCGGTCAGAGATGACACACACAAAGCAGAACACTTCAGTGTACACTTTGCTTTAAGTGAATGTAGCTAAAAAATATCCTTCTCTCCACAGTGGACGCTGATGGCCTACATGATCGAAGGTGGAGGCTCGAACACCCACTCTAAAGCAAAACGTTGGCTGTACCGGCACCCTGAGGCGAGCCACATGCTGCTGAGGATGCTGACAGATGTGATCGTGCAGTATCTACTGGGACAGGTGGCAGCTGGAGCTCAGGTGAGACGCCCTGCTTTTTTTTAGCACACAGCATACTGTGAGTACGTCAGAGATGGGACATAAATACTGTCTGCTGACAATACCAGCGTCTGCACACACACACCTTTTGGAGATCAACCTGTCTCAGTATCAGCACAATAATCCAGTCGAGGCAGCGTTTTATTCTAAAAAGTGAAGCGCACAAACCTGGATTATTACAAGCAAAGTCTAGACTGTGTCACACCAGAAGAGTACACGGCTGTTTTACCTGCAGGAGAGAGAGTGGGAATGCTAAGGTTGTTCCCTGTTATCTGAATGCTTATACAACAATCTATGGGCAAACTTGTTTGCCATACTAACCATATAGGGCACTTAATAAGTCAATGTTGAGTTTAAATCAAGCAGCAACCTCCGGTGTTGAAAAATGAGGCCAATGTGGAAGTGCAAAATCTTGCAGTTCATGGAGTGTCCACTAGAGGCTGGCTGCAGACGCACCAGAAGTCACATACACACCCATTTATTTGTTATTGTCATCATGGGCACACACTGTAGGGGGGTTGAATTTTTGTTTTAAACTCATCAGTTTTGATTTTATAAACAATAAGTGTTATCCATAGTTAGGCATGTAACGGTATGTCAGAAGGCCTAAAACCCGCCGCAGCTCCAGCTCTCAGCCTGTCGTTAGGTTGACTGAAAGTTAGGATGAGACAGGATCTCCAGCATTGAGACCGCCATCGATGGGTCTCTAGACGCGTGACATCACTCAGGCTTCGTCCATTAATATTTACAGTCTATGGTTTAAACAGTGGCTAAAAAAAAGGTTCCTGTAGGTTTTCAATCCTTTCTCCTCTGTTGATGTGTGTGTCGTTCAGGCTCTGCAGGTGTTTGACTCTCACGCCGGCATTCTGGGCCCGGTGGAATTTAGAGAGTTTTCTCTGCCGTACCTTCGAGACATCGCTCGCTCTGTCAAAGATAAACTGAAGGAGGAAGGAAAAGACGTCCCCATGGTGAGTGACAGCTTTTTGCAGGAGCATCGCCTACTTCTTCTGAATTTTAACATAATGATGCTCATATTTAGACTTCTGCAGTGTCACCATGGTACATGATTGAAAACTTTATTTTCTCCATCGTTATTCTTGACGATGTCAGTGGCTAATGATGAACACTGCTCATCATCCAACCAGTCAACTGTGACAGCTGTATTTATTTATTTTTACTGCTGTGTTTGTCTGTTAGTTCTGTCGTTATAATTATTCTCTATATACATTTCAATACTCTGGTCTATTCTTATCATCACTCTGTTGCTTCAGCAACACCGTGTCCCAGGAGGGGTCATTAAGCATCCATCTGCTCTCTAAAAAACACACAACAGTTCTTCTTTATCACCACAAGGTGGCAGCATTTCTCCAAACATGGTTCAGCATGATTCATGCAGAAGTTGCTTTGGAAATCAGCTCTTTTAACACTTGTGTGTCCGTTTGTCTTTCAGATTGTGTTTGCAAAAGATGCACATTACGCTCTGGACGATCTGTCTCAGTCCAACTATGAGGTGGTCGGACTCGACTGGACCATTGACCCTCGATCGGCACGGTAACAAGCTCACACACATACGAGAGACACAGTAATTATAACACTAACACTGATGTCTGCATGGCTCAACATCTAAAGCTTCATCAGAATACCAACAGCACCTTGATCGTCAGTGTTTGTTTCTTCTCTGCATAAAAACTCTTTATTGAATCTGACACTTCAGCTAATTCACTTTCTGATCGATTTAAATTTCACCCACAACTGGATCCTCTAAGCTTTGATTTATTTCATAAACAGACAAAGATCGATACATACATCTCATCAGACAAAAGCACATGCAGCTCCATGCTGAGAATACACAGTCATGGTCAGTGTGCAGAAAATGAGCTTCAAGTGTTTGCATCAAGCACGGATCCTGCTGTCCTGTATACTGAGGAGCTGTTTAACCATTACTGACCTCAACTCCGGTTTGTCACGGTGCAGGCTATAAGTCAACAAACGTCTGTGTTTCCTGCTCTGCTCATCAAATACTTAACCTGTTGGTTAAAGGATTACTCTGTGTGTGTATGTGTGTATGTGTGTGTGTGTGTATTCAGGGAGCGCACAGGAGGGAAGGTCAGCCTGCAGGGAAACATGGACCCTTGTGCTCTCTACGCTCCAAAGGTAAACTTAGCTCCCTCTTTGGTGAAGGCTCTGCTTCAGACAGAAACGTAACTTTTTTTTATCAGTTTTGTTCGATTAGGAATGAGTAAGTACAGAGTTAAAGAAATTAGCCCCACCAGCCTGCTGTCCTCCTTGCAGGTTGATGTTCACATGCTGGTGAAGCATTGCTCAGGCTGAGTTGTTATATGCCAGTTTAACCTGAGGCTTTCTACATGCAACTTTATCTCCATTTTCTAAAATACTGACAAACTGCTCCAATCTACGAGATGCTAACCATCCACTTTGCTGGTTTACATCCAGGTAGTAGAGCACGATGGCCACTAGCCGAGCTGTAGCCCCGGCTACTGGCAGGAGGCTGATTAGACAAAACATTTGGTCGGCATTGTGGGCATTGAGCGCTCGAAGCGGCCGCACAAAAATGGCGGAGTGCCCGGGAAAAAAAACGCTTGGAAAAAAGACTCTCTCTCCTCATTGAAAACAACTGAAAAAAAGACGCTGGCGCTCAGTAAAAAACGCTAGGTGGACACGTGGCCTAAAGCATGTTTATGGTCTTAAAATCAAACGTCTTGTGTTTTGACAAAAGGTCTGTTTCCATAGTGATCTTCTCTGAAATGTTGCCAGATACTTTATTTATTACAAAAATAATCTGATCCTATAAGTGGCAAATACAAGCTCTTCACGAGGTGTAGTTTGAAGGAACGTATTTGGCTCTAAAGATTATGTTTCAATCATTACATTTAGTTTTGAGATCCCACATGTACAAATTCAAGCTCCTTTATTAATCCTCTCTCTCCTCTCTCTGCCTTCTCCAGGAAAAGATTTCAGACATCGTGAAGAAAATGTTGGAGGGTTTTGGCACGAGAGGCTACATCGCCAACCTGGGACACGGCCTTTATCCCGACATGGACCCGGAGAACGTGGGCGCCTTCGTCGAAGCTGTGCACCAACACTCAAAACAGATGATCAAACAGAAGTAAAGATGTGTCTGTTTTATAAAAACCAAAGCAGTCAGAAGAGTCCATTCCCACAGATTTCCTTGTATGAAAAATAAACAAACATCCAGATCTTCAAAACATTTCTATAATTGGACTACGATCTCATCCATGGTGGGTTTAAAGAACAAACAAGATGTTGGTTTTCTAAGACAAGATTGTCTTCCCCTCTACAACATGTTGATCTGAGCTCCAGTGGATTATGTGTTTCTATCAGAGGGATGAAAACCCTTCTGCAGTGACATGTACAGTAGTATGGGATTTGTATGATGATTGGATTTATGCAAAAAATGTTCAAACAGCTTTGACTTGTAGATGAAAAATATTTATCATCCACTCGAACTTAGCGTAATGTTACTGCAGCATTTAGACACAAACAGAGACGAAGCTCTTCATCAGTATGGAAACTACAGGAAGTAAAAAAAACAACTAGTGATGTGGAAACAGAGGAACACACGACTACAGTGATTAAAATCAATTCTTAAAGAGGAACGTCAAAAACAGCTCGCTGGATGTCAGTATGAGAAGTTATATTTTTACTCCAGCTGATTCAAAGATTGCTTGTTAAACATGAAGATGCCTTACTTGGATTTTGTTTTTTCCACCATAGATCTTATTTTGTTTTTTTACTTTCATTGCTCAGACTTGTGGAAACATTGACATGTGAAGTGAATCACAGTAACCTGAGAGGTCGACTGTGTCTGCTGTTTGTCCAGGTTTGAAAAAACTGAGAAATATCTGTATCTGGCTGTTATCTTCTGTCGAGTAAATAAAGATGATTTCATTTCTACGTGGCGTACATTTAGGTTGCTTTGTATTTAACATGACTTCTTCAAATGGACTTCAGGAAGAAGAGAACATCTGAGTAAATGTTTTTCAGAGATGGAGTGGATTTAAGTTCATTTGCTTGAATAATTACTAAACTTAAATTTTGAGATCACTGAACTGAAATTTAGATTTCTACTTCCTCCATCTCAGAGTGAAAACTGCTCTTTTCTCTGTTTCATATATGAGTCGTCTAAGTCGATACTTTCTTTGCAAATTTAGACTGAAAATAGCCAAATGAAAGCCTTTAAATCAACATTTGAACCTGCAGTGTTTTATCAGACACTGTGGTTCTGCTGCTGATCATTTATAAAATGAGCTCTCCTGTTAGCGACTGCAACATGAAAATGATGCTTAACTTTAATCAATAATATTCAGCAGAGTCTTAAAGTTTAACAACAAATCAAACGTTTCAAACAAAAAGGAGCCTCTTCAGCTCAGTGGTTAAATTACAAATCTCATGTACAGAGACCATGACCTCAAAGTGGCGGCTTCCGGTTGGACTACCTTTTCTATTCCCCATGTTATCCCCTCTCTCTCATCCATGTTTCCTGATCCTCTACTGCCCTGTCCTCTTTATAAAGACTGTATAAAGGCATAAAAAAAGCCTCAAAACTACCTTAAAATCCCATATGGATCCAATATCCAATAAATGTCAACAGAACCTTGAAATGATCAGAAAGTCTGAGGGCTTCTATGTGCTCTAACCTCAGGTTTGTACATCTAACCTCAGATCTAACCTCAGGTTTGTACATCTATCTATCTATCTATCTATTATGAAGAAGGATTCATGCTGCAGATTACCAAGCAGCCCTGATTGTCATCGACGTTCCTGAACACCTAGACAAAACATAATTCATCAAAGGTGACTTAGAAAGTCAAGCACTCTGTGACATCACAAGTTTGTTTGACATCTTGATATCATGCTGGGATAATAAGGGTCCTCAGATTGTGTGTGTGTGTGTAAGTACAAGCTGTCATTAAATCACAAAGGAGGAAGTAGCTCTTGAAGTGGTCTCTGACTTTTGGACACAGTGTAAGCTTCACTTCCTCCTCCACTGGATGCAGATGAACAAAGGTTATTTTACCCCCCCTTTACAGCTGACAGTTTAAGACGTTCTTTGGTTGGAGAGGTTAATGTAGCCTCAAGTATCCTTAATCAGAGATGAGAAGGCGACAGGGGTCAGACAAGGTCACTTCTTTGAACAAGCCATGATTTTTTCAGTTTCTCAAAGTCATCCTCAGCCCCAATTGACCCAAACAGCTCCCCCTAGAGGCACCACAGGCTCTACACAACTTCCCCCACATGTGCAGTAATAACATTACTTCCTATCACATGTAAACTGGGTTTGATTGTAAAAGCTTTTGACTTTATCCATCAAAATTATGATTAACAAGTTATCTTTGATCTGCAACATTTTGAGCTCTCTCTCTTTGTGATTGGTTGTCTTAAGCTAATGTTAGCATCTAGCTTGTAGCTGAGCCTCACAGAAGCTCAGCTGCAGACATGTAGTAACTGAAAACTGTATCCTTACTTTTATCTTTCTCCATTTCCTCAGTCAACAGATCCTTTGAGTAATAAGGACTATGTACTGACACTTAAACTGACCAAACAAAAAAGAATGCAGGTTGCCTTCAAAACAACAGATTTGACCTATATTTCTGTTTGTTTGTTGGTTTATGCTTTAGAGAAGTTTGTTTATTGAGTGTGTGGATTCAAGGCCGGGCCGCAGAAAATGGGACAGAGACAAGATAGTAACTGGGAGTTTTAACTGGGACAGAAGTGAGACGGTGTCCCGCCTGAAGGTGTGTGAACACTTTCATCAAGTCTGGAGTCCCCCGAGAGAAGCTTTCTAATGAAGGTCTGTATAAATAAACAGCTGCAACAGTGCAGCACAGAGAAGAACAGCTAGAACTAGAACAACATTAAGTTATCGACTTACTTTGATTTTTTTTTTTTTTTTTTTTAAGAATCAACTTTAGAAAGATTGAAAACACATCTGTGCTAAAGGCTACATTAGCTGCTTCTTAGTTGTTCTGATACAAGACATATCTTTTTTTTCCCGTTAAAAGTACGGGTCATGCACACATTTACGGGGTTGAGATCAGGAATTTATGAGCATTGCGACCAATCTTAAAAGTGACCATTTATGGTGCTGCAAGGGATAAACCCCTGCAGCCTAAAAAGTATTCTCCCCAAAGACCACTTCTTCTTAAACCGGCATCTCAAAGACTTTTGAGAGGACTGCAAAGTCTATAAGGTTAGACAAGGAGACACACTACTGTGCATATGCAGAGGGCTGTGTAACATGGAAGTCAAGCTAGAAGCTACAGACTCTTAAAGGACTTAACTTAACGTCCCTGAGTGAGTGTGCACATTCAAATTCCCCTATTTGAAGTGTCAGTGACAGTGTTGCATTGTGGGTGATATCAGAAGTAGTAAATGTATGCAATAAAAAAGTTCTATATGGCACTGCTGCATGCATTATTATCCTTTTAGTTTGAAACAGTTCTTAAATGTTACGAGCAGTGGTGATTCTAGAGTCTGATAGAAACACTGATAGGGGCCCCTCCAGGTTCATCACAATTATGTCTAACCCTTTTTTCCTTTTTCTTTTTAAACCCCCAGACGGATAAATCTGCTTCATTTTTCTTCAGTTACATTGACAAACTGGTTTTCACAGCAGTAATGCATGCAACGCTCAGCAGGGCAACGAGAGTGAGGGCTGTCAGATGGGGCCCCCTTAGGGAGGTTTCCTACTGTCATTGCAAAATTTGCACATTTTTGACCAAAGCTGTGGTTTGAAGTTTTTCAGCCCTTGGGTGGCCCACGGCTCCCAGCAGTTGCCTGTCTTGCCTGTGTACAGGCTATGCTAAATTGGTGTAGTAATAGTTTGAGGAAAGTGTTGACATGAATATTTATTTAGATTTCATTGCTGCAGTGAACAGTCTTATATAGAACCTACACATTGCATTGCTGCCCCTCTCAGGATATATGCTTGGCAAAGTTATTCCTTATTATGACTTTAGGATTAATTGAATGCAAACATTGTGGTCAAACGTATTTGTAGAAGGATTTAACTGCAAATATTGTGCTAATATTCTGAAGTCTTTTGCTCCCAGTTCACAAAGGTTTGACATTCAGTCATCAGCTGTGATGTGTTTAGGTCAGGGCCACACCAGTGTAGATGCTTTGAAAATCTTTTCTTCTTTGTTTTTTGTTTTGTTTTGTTTGGGCCTTTTAGCTAGGTGGAAAAAAGAGACTTTTATAAAGCTTCTGCAGCTGACGCATTAACACTCAGTTGTTCAGAGCTCAACATTAATCACATTGTATTACTACTTAAGTCTGTTTTTAAGCAGCTGTTAATCTTTGAAGGTCATTCCAGGACAGGCACAGAGGTGATGAAGTGTCATCTTCACCAATCAGGACTCAAACCTCCAAACTATCTCCATCACAGCCACCAATGAGAAGCTGGATCAAATCTGAGCATCCAATCACAAAGCCCCAGGTTTTTTTTTGTCTCCATGTGAATTAACAATTGTGTACATTTAGGGGGGGTAAATACAAATCCTCGTTTTATTCCACAGAATGTGGCTTAACTGACATTGTGCATTATTACAGTAATCATGACAGAAGCTCTTTACAGGAGGAAAAAGGATCAGTTAATCCTAAACTGTGTTTTCTCTCCGTGAAGCAGCTAAGAACAGCAAGATAAGCAGATTCTGCTAAATCTGGTTGTTGTTGTTGTTTCTGGTGTTGTTGTGAAGGATCCCAGAAAAATCATAACATCATGTGACCAGAACGAAGGGGGGGGGGGGGGGGGGGGGTTTAGGGGATCCCACATCACTGGTCTCTGGGTTACAGTAAGGAGACCAGGTTCACTGGTTTCAAACAAGCCAGGACTGTCAAAGCTGAACTCTTGACTGCTTTTTCTTTCTCTTTCTCTTTTTTTTTTTGCTGAAGTCCCAGTTATAAATGTTTTTTTTTAATTTCTTTCATAAATGATTCCAGTCAGACTGAAACCCTTAAAGTTCTGCTCACCTTCCCAATATGAATATAAACCTGATGATTATAATTTAGAGGATAAGTGGGATAATAGGCTAGCACAGCGTGGTTTACTGCTCTTTTCTTTTTGTTTGTTCATCGTTGTTACTTCAGTTATTGTTTTTATCGACCATTATCAATCTGCGTGTCTATGTCTGCCTAACTGTTTGTTCATATGCATCTATGTAACTGCTTATCTTATGCCTGCTGCAATAGTCAGTTTTATGTCTGTTTTTCAGTGTTGTTGTATCGTGTGTTATTTAACCAGGGACAAAGACTGCAAATTCATCCTGGCTAGAAGTCCAAGATACAATCATTTCATTGGTTGAACTTAAATTTGATGTAACAATGCCTACATGTATTTTCCTTGACAAATAAACTGAAAAATAAACGGACAAATAATTTATTCTTGTTTATTGTTTTTTTTGTATTATTATTATTTTTTTAAGTAAGGGTTTATATTATAGAAGGGCCTCTGATTAGATATTTTGGTCATTTTTTATTGGTTAATATCTCCTCAAAACAGCAAACCTGATTTAAACATTTCATAATTTGTACGTTATTATAATATTACAAAAAATGTGTATTCATAATTAATTACAGAGACCATATTAATCCATGGAGACCAGATGCTGGTACTCTCAAGAGCCGTTTTTTCATCTGCACTCCTGAAAATATCTAGATAAAGTTTTGCCACCTTGAGTGGTTCAGACATCTTTCTATTCAGTCATTTTGTATTCATTAGTTTTGCTTCTTCAAAAGTTTGATTACAAAACGACACATTTGATATATTACCAGCCTTACAACCTCTAGCTGAAAAATGACACATTTAGACAAGTATCTCCACTAAAGGTGTTGATCTCTGATTTAAAACATTTCAGTTTCAAATGACAGAAAGAGATACATTATTTAATTCAAGCCTTCAAGTAATTAAAGGGGACATATTATGAAAAATCCACTTTTAATTTTGAACACTTATTTGGGTAACCTGAGTGTCTATCGACCCACAAAATTTGAAATAAATCCATCCAGTCCTTTGTTTGTGGTCTGTTGCTCCGTTTCAAATTTTCTCAACTTGTGACATCACAAGCTGGATTGTGGTAAAAAAAAAAATACCCTCCCCTCCCCTGGTTTCTCCACCCATGGACTCCAGCCTAGAGCAAATTTGTGCGCAGGTCTGCCATTTTTATTCCCGCTACAGAGGAGTGATGCCTACTGTGAAACTCAGGGGGGGACTCATTGCATTTAAAGAGACACACACACCAAAACGGAGCGTTCTGAGAGAGCTGGTTTCTACAGGGTAACAAACCTCCTCTGGTGCTTGATTCATGTTGTATTTTGACCAAAGCACAGTGCAGATGTTTCATTAAGACCACAGGGGACTGCTTGAAAAGGTGGAAAAGGGGGATAATATGTCCTCTTTAAGACTGAGCAGAAACAAGTAACGCACAGTGTTATTAAAACACAACAAAACACACACACATACACACGGCTCAAAGCAGCTTAATTAATGCTGATGATGGGAAAAAGCAATTCTTCCTGACATGAAAGCAGCCTCTCATTTTAATCTCTGTCCTTTGTTGTTCTGTAGTACTCAAAACACAAACACACACACACCCCCACCCACACACACACACACACACACACACACACACACACAGAGGCTTTTCTTGTGGCCCCGCCTCTCTGTGTTGCGTAAATAACAGAGACAAATGAACAAAAATCTCCCTGCTTGTCAACCACAGTCTATGTTGTCAACAGGTAAGACTGAAGAGGCTGCTGCTGTGGGTCAGTGGGCCATCTGGGAACAAAGTGGCATGCTGCGTGTGTGTGTGTGTGTGTGTGTGTGTGTGTGTGTGTGTGTGTGTGTGTGTGTGTGTGTGTGTGTGTGTGTGTTTGTGTGTGTGTGTGTGTGTGTGTGTGTGTGTGTGTGTGTGTGTGTGTGTGTGTGTGTGTGTGTGTGTGTGTGTGTGTGTGTGTGTGTGTGTGTGTGTGTGTGTGTGTGTGTGTGTGTGTGTTTGTGTGTGTGTATGTGAGAGAGAGAGGAGAGAGGCTATTACGATTAATATATGCTCTTTAGAAATGGAGATCAATTTCCACATGCTCGCCTTTAAAGGCTTTGGCAGGAGAATAATACACAAATGTGTGTTTTTGTATGTTTCAGTGTGTGTTTATGTGCAGTTTTTGTTTGTTTGTTTGTGTACGTGTGCTTTAGTGTATGTGTGTGTCCTGGCTTTAATGTGCTTATTTTAGCAAATACATTAAACAGGTGGGCATTGTGTGAATGGTGTGTGTGTGTATGGTGTGAGTGTGTACAGTGCTGTGTGTGTGTGTGTGTGTGTGTGTGTGTGTGTGTGTGTGTGTGTGTGTGTGTGTGTGTGTGTGTATGTGCGTGCGTGCGTGCGTGTGTGTGTGTCTTTGAAGGAGGTCCAGTCTCCATCTCTCAGCAAATCAGCAGGCCTGAAAATCCAATCTGCCTGGAGAGACAGCAGGCTGTACATCATCTGCCAGGGATGGACACTATCAGCGCTTTATCAGTGACCGCCCCCCCCAAACACACACACACACACACACACACACACACACACACACACACACACACACACACACACACACACACACACACACACATACACACACACACATGCATGGATGAACACTTACATCCTCACACAGAGCGGTGACAGAGACTGATAGCAGGATTAGCATAGCTGTTGTTGTTGGGACGCGGAGGGAGAGAAAGTGAAACTGTGGAGACCTTGAGCTGCTTCACACTGATGCAGATGCTGACAGCTGTGACTGTCCCTCTTGCAGATGACAACAGAGTATCCCACCATGTTCAGCCTGCTCAAATGAACCCTGATTGAGACCAGCATGACTGCAAAGGCTAACTTGCAGCAGATGATTTGAAACATGGTTACTGGTTTGGTTACATATAATTATAATTGAATATTGTTTTTACTCTGGAGACACAAATAACTGTAAAAATCCCCACTCCACAAATAATGAATGAGTTCATGCGTACACTCACTGTTAGCATCTATGCTAATGCATAATCCACTGACTGTATACAAGAAGTGGACATAACCTCCTTAACGTCAGCCATTGATTTATAAACTGCTGTTTTGGAGCCTCATGGTCATCGACATATTTGATTTTTGTTTCCAGAAGTGACTATATTTTGTTGAAAAGGGGCCTCTCTACAGGAGCGAGGGGTTGACAAACGCTAATTTATAGATGTTTTACGTGCTATGCTTGACGATGAAATTAGATGGATGGCCATCTAATTTCCCATAAAATGAGCCTCTCGTTGTGTCTTAACTCAGGGGTTGCATCCTTCGAAGGGTGCGATTAAGTGGCCTGTTGAAGGCTGTCCCATTTCAAAGGCTCCTTCAAATGCAGACAGCAAAAGGGTTGGGCAGGAACAGCTGCGGTGAAGCAATCAGGGAGTCCTCAGAAGAACAGATCGTCTCATTTCGGCATGAGCAGTCTATGAAGTTTATGCATTCTAAAAAGGTTGGTCCCTCCTAACCCGGGTACTCCAAAGGATGCTGACGCTGGATTGCGACACAGCTACAATTTACCTTCATTAGACAAGCCACTTTCAAAGTTAAAGAATACCATTACCAATTTTGAAATCTAGAGATGCTTTTTTTTTGTCCCCTTTTTTTTAATTAACCAAATACTTCTCTGATAAGTTGGCCAAAGGCATTGCAGAACTAATAAATAAAACATTCTCATTTTAATACCACTTTTCAAGCAACAAAATAATTGCAAATAGTGAATTTTACAATAAAAGTTTGTTGCTTGATGGTTAATTACTTATTTTGGTCCAGCTGCACTTTGGGATCCACTGTTTTAGTCTATTGAAGCTTAGAGACCTTGAGGAACTACAAACACAGGGTCTGAGAAGTTCAGATCAGAGACTGAATGAGCTGAAGTGACACCTTGCAGACAGCGGTTCGCAACAATCGTCAACCTTGGGTGTTGAAATACAAAGCCAACAAGGAAAATCTGCAGTTCCTCGAGTGTCCACTCGAGGCTAGCACAAAAAAGGCAATTATTACAGCAGAAATTAAAAACAGAGGCTTAAGGCTAACCTCAGCTCCAGTTCTTTATCTGTTACTACCTAAAGGTAGTTTGGACAGCATTTCCAACATGGTGTACGCTTCAAACGTCCGCTTCAGAAACCAATGGGTGATGTCCCTGAGACTATGTCCATGTTTTATAAATTCTATGGCCCACATCCAATGATAACATGTATTTGTGTAGCACTTTTTACACAACATTAAAAAGTGCTTTACATAGATTTAACAGCAAGGAAAAACAACGAGATAAACATAAACATACATGCATGTTTCAGTATGTGTGACCAGCGATTCTGCTAAATATAATTTTCATGAATGAATTAAATAAAAAAAATTCAACCATAAATTGTCTTGGCAGGGAATGTGAGCTAATGAGACCAACATGTTTTACCACACTGTAAAATGAGTATTTTTTCTGCTGTAACATTCAGCATTTTAATATGGTAGTTACAATACAATATGATACGACAGGATACCAAACGATACGATACACTTTATTGTGCCCATGGGGAAATTTGTCTTGGACTCAAAGTGCTGCCAAACATTCAGCTGCTTCCTCACATTTGGAGCCAGCCTCAAGTGACCATTTAAAGAAATGCTGTGTGATAGCAGGTTCTTTCCAACTGTGACAACAAGGGTCGACAATCCAGGTACAGTATTAGGTACTGTATAGGTCACCTGCATGGTTGCAGCACATGGCCACGTAAAAATAAAAACAAAAACAACTTTTGGGTCTTTTTTTAACACTCACGTGCCATGATACATTTGAATACTAGCATGCAGCCTGTGCAGCCTGATTGAAAAATGTAGAGATTAAAGGAGGCAGTGCTAACTGAGGAGAAAGAGATTGAGCATATAGCAATCACTTCTCCATCTATCCGTCTGGATAATTAATATAAATCTGCTCATTTACCATTGGCCAATCAATCTAGATTTACCCATTCACAGATCCTCACACACACACAGACACACACACACACACACACACACACACACACACACACACTTAGCACGCCTTTACGGCCTGATTGTCGGCTCATACGGCTCCGCAGAAATCTCTAATGAATGAGAATGAAATGTTGAAGGAGGGAGAGCGGAAAAATATTCAGAGACAAATGAGTGAAAGATGGATGGAACTATCTCAGCCTCCCTGTGCTTCACTTATCACTCATGCAGCTGGTTGGATTGGCTGAAAACTGCAGGGTTGTCCCTCACAGGCTGTGATACAGGCTCATTGTGGAAAATACTTTTCAATGTATTGCTTTTGGGATAGAGCGCAGCTTTAGTTTAAAGCTTTAGGGTTTCAAAGATCTTTCAGTTTGAGAATAAATCCAGCTGCTGAAAGGGTACAGTGCACACAGACTCAGTAGTCAGAAGACTAGGAAAGCGCTATACAAGCTCAAGTCCATTTACCATTTATATTATGAATGTGTTGATCTAAACATCGCATTGATTTAAAGACAGTCGCGATCTCTCGCATACAGTCTATGCACGGTGCAGCAGTCACAGTATACAAACGTTACTCCCCCCCTCCTGTTGGCTCGAGGGGAATTCTCTGGACAATATCCTGCTGTGTTCTCACATCAGCTCACTCAGACTTGCTGCGGAAAAAATACTAGGGGTCTGAGTGAAAAATGTGGCTGTTTGCGTTGACACATACAGCTCCTCCTGGAAATATCCAGAGTTTTTTATGAGTTTTCTGCAAGTGTGAAAGCCCTATTTTCCAATAGTAATTAATGTGTGACCAGGCAAAAGGTTTACATTCACTGTTTAGAAAACAGTGACTACAGGTACATTTCTCTAAAATGTGATATCATTTTAAATCATAAAGAAGTCAGAAATGGTTTACATTAAGTTTGAACCCAAAGAACACAGAAGTCCTCCACGTGTTTCACACTTTATTCATAGAAAAGCACTGAGATTCCAACACAAATCAATATAAAATGGTAGTAGCGTTACATAAATAGTAATAAATTCTTGCTTTATAGACAGTAGCTCAAGAAGTTGCACAAAAAAATTACAAATAAAAAACAAACAAAAAAACAAAGTGTTGATGATCAGCTATTATACTTCTGTGGCAACAAATACTGGAAATACCTTTTCTTAATCAGTAGCACAAAGAGGCAACAAACACTTTCAAAGTTCCCTTACGTCAGAGAGAATCCAAAAACAAAAGAAAACTGGGAAACAGTCGGTGAACTAGAGCTCTACCAGCAAAAATACGCTCCTACGAAAATAAGAACAGGAAGGGAGAAAGAAGAAAACCTCATGAAGTGGCTGATACAGTGAACACAGACTGAAAAACAGTGATTGGATAAGAGGGAGGGGACTTCTTTGTTGTAATGCTGTCAGTGAATGCATCACATAAAAGGCAGCTTTCAAGTTAAACAACTGGTTAAATGATGTCCCTCTGTCGTGTATGAACCAAGAAAAACAGCCTCATCATAATAACGTAGTAGCAACGAAATGAACGCAGCCTTTTTTATCCTCATTTTGCAGCAACAGAAGAAAAAAATCCAAGAGTGTTTTTTGTGTCAAATGTTGACGTGCAGATGCAAGGCTGCTGTGGTGGAAAGATATCTCGAGTGTTTAGAGAACGGACAACAGAGGAACGCTGCCCACTGACACATTGGTGCACTGCTTCAAACAGAAACCCTTCCTGCATGAGAGGGAACAAGGTGAACAACTAAAGCTAGGAAAAAGAATCTACCATAATGAGACAGAGGGAGTGAAGTTGGCCATCTTTGTAGGCCAGAGGGGAAAAGCAATAAGAAAAACACGAGTTCATCCACAGGCCGTCTTTTTTTGTTTTGTTCGCACAGTCGCTGTTTCTGACTGACATTTGTGTGTGTTGTTCTGTCTCACCGCGGCGCCGCCACTCGACACCTCTGAGAAGACACTAAAGGCTTGAGTCCTGATTAAATAAAAAAAAAAACAACAACCAGGTAAAGCAAAATATAAACTTTGTACATTGATCGGTCACAAAGGCATTTCCCAACGTTTTCAGTTTTACTCCTCCAAAGCGTCCAGCTGGCGACCACGCAGCGTCCAAATACAAACATGCTGGGTCTTGTCACTCCCCCCCCTCCCATTTTTTCATAATGGTTCAGCCCACTCTTTCTTTTTCCCAAAGCTTTTTTCTTTTGGGGGGGGTCTTTAAGAGGTGACGAGACCATCCAAGTGGTTCTGCATAGTCAGGTTTAGTGATTCTGTTAACAAATGAATGCCTTCTTTATTCTCCTTTCCTCTGAACGACATGCTTCCTTTTGGAACACAGATTTTTTTTTTCTTTGCAAATCAAAATATATATAAAAAAAGAAATATAAAATAGTTATTATAGCAAAAACAAACAGAAAGAAATGTACACAGGAGCACCTGAGAAATGCCTTGAAGTTTTACAAAAAACCGCTGTTCAATTCTCCGTCCTTAACAGTTCAAGTACACCCCCGCCAAAAGAACATTAAAACAAAGGAGAACACATAACATACTTATCATAAATAATTATAACTTTACAATTTTCTGAATTGACACTTTCATATTTACAATATCTTAAATGCTTAATGCTACCACTTTTTGTTTTGTTTCTATAAGTGATGTCCCTGAGAACTGAGTTTAGCCTCTCTTTTCTTTCTTTTGCTCAGTTTTCCGTTTTTTTTTTTTTTCATTCTTCTTTCTGCGTTTCTTCAGATCCAAAAGAAAAAGAAAAAAAGGCCCAGAGTTGTGACTGACTACCCGGGTAGTGGGTGAAGGTATCTCTCACGTGGAATGTAAAAGCAGACACGAAAAATGTTCCTCGATTCAACTCAAAAAAACAAACAAAAGAAACCTTTTTGTCCTTTATTCACCTGCCATAGACGAGCCGAGTCATCCTCCGTGTTGAGTTTGTGTGTGTCTGCGATTCCTACTCAGTCATACAAAGTTACCAAACAATCAATAAATAAATGCTGAAGCAGGCAGGAACGTACTGAAGAGGTATTTGTGTGAAGTGCTTGTACGACGACCTTTAAGTCCGACCAGTAAAGATTCTGAATCACTGGGTAAGAAAAGAGAAGAAAGAACCTCCTGTGCCAAGGCCTGTGGTCTCAAACATGTATGATTAAGTCTTAAAACATACAGTGTACTGTCTGTGTTTGCACTGTGTGTCGGCAAAGATGAGGCCAACGTCCACACAGGTCGATCACTACCAGAAGAATTCACTTTAGTAGCTATCAACCCTTTTCCATCACAAGAACAACAATGTTTTTCTGTCATGGTAACTACTGTTATCACTGGAATAACTGTTGTTTTCAAAGGTTTACTAATGAGCCTTTTTTACTTTAGTTATACTAAGATGAATAGTTTTGTTTTGTCTCTTGGGGGCGGTTGAACAAGAACCCAGGACATATCATCGCCTAACAGTTGCTATCACAAAGTGTTATGCTAGCCAGAGTTCCTAATTGATTAGCAACATTAGCATTCCTTTGGAGGTTACTTTGTTTTACGGCCTTTCAGATCTAAGTTTGTATTTACTTCAGTCAGTTGTCTGCAGACTCTCTAACATCTTAATGCAATGCTAGGTCTAGTAGCTAGCTACTAGCTTTGTTTGTCTTTTGTTTGGTGCTAGCCAGCCACATTTGTTGTTTTTGTTTAAAACTAAAAGGAGATGCAAAGTTAGACTCATCTCAACAGTAGGAACAGTAACCAGATAAAGTCAAAACAACGACCTAAATGATTATAAAAAGGGTCATTTAAGAGGAACAGCATGTTGCTACGGCTAACCTGTTAGCAAACACTAATCGATGCTTTGAGCAGAGTACACATTAGTACTAATGTGGAGTACATTTTGGCCACCTTAAAAATGTGAAGCCATTCCCTTCAATCATTTTGGATGACTCTCCAGTAGCTTAAAGATCAGCGATATCAACCAGCTAGCTGCTAACGGTGTTTGTCTTTTTTAAGTGCTATGCAGCCAGTGAACAGTGAATGACCAAATCTAATGATGAAGATATGCTGCAGGTTTTTTGCAAATAAAAACCAAATCAAATGTTTTGTAGTTGAATTGCAGAGGGGCTTTCACATTTTAAACATTTCAGTTGATCTCCTGTTTACATTTATGTATTAAATAGTTCAGATTTATTATCAGTGGAAGCCCACAACAATTTTTTATGCCAACATATTTGTGTGGCTTTTCAATCTCTAGACATTTCTCAATGTCTTTATTTTGACAAGATGCACAAGTAAGGGGTCCTTACTTTATTCAAAGAATATTGAGTTGTTTCTCATGATTTATCTTGATGCTAATGTTGATTATAATAATTTTGGCTGTTTTTTGTTATCAAGCCTTTTTGACCAAGAGATAATTCACCCCCTTAGAAGTGGTAAAACATACCATCTGGTTTGGTAGGCATTTGGACCCAGATATTTTTGATGTATTGTTCTCTGAGCTCATCAAAAAGGTCCTTTAGTTCCTGCAGACGTTCTTGAGATGGAAAAGAGAGTTTAGCTATGGGCAAAGTTAACAAGTTACAATCACTGAAATCTCCAATCTCCCAGTATGATCCAAAGCTTCCTAACAAAACGCAGGACGGTGAAACGAATGCCTCTAGGTGATGAAAGTGAAGCGCAGACTTGACTTGTATTGCTTTTGACTGAATCTTGATCTAGCGAGGGGAAAGGAGGAGCAGAGCTTTCAAAGGTTTTGGCCACAAACAAGCGGTGGAGCAGTGCAGTGGTGTCTCTGGAGATGGGAATCGTGTGACCCCCAGCGTTCATCACAGTCGTGTATTGTTACTGTTAATAAGCTTATAGGAGGACATGGGAGATATACTGTGTAAATATATGTGCACGTGGAGCCGTTACTAGTCTACCTCAGCTAAAGCAGCCTGGATAATGTCACTGCATTACCGGAGGAAAAGCTCTGACCAGCAGGTGTAGAGGGTGGAGCTAAGTCTACAGTGGCTTTAGTCAAGTTTATGAACGTGTTGGTGCAGAGAAACCACACATTAGTAGTCCTGTATTCACCCTCTCTACTCTAAGATGCCCTGATAGAGAAGTTAAAGCTGACAAATAATACAGACGAGGTATGACAGTAACACTACGTGTGTTTTTCGACCTCCATGATTTGTTTTTTTTTGGAATGACATGTTCCTTCTACTTTTCAAAGCCCTCTTCTTCTTCCTCTTAACACCAGCTGACAGTGTCTTCTGGCTTGAAGTAAGTACCCCATCCATCAAAAGCTTTTGGTTTTTAAATCGTCATGTGCCACCGCAAAACAAAAGTTCCTTTTTTTTGTTTTTTCATCACAATCTTTTCACTTTGTCATACAAGATTTAACTTTAGTTGGAAAGCGGAAAAAGGCTTTGTTCTTGTTCTGTCTTTGACATTTCAAGCCGTTTTCCTTGTTTGCAGTCTTAATGAAGTAGAGCAATGCACTGCGAACACTCCCTGGTTCACATTCAGGAAACAAAACAACAAAACAGGACAAAAAGAATTAAGACTTAGTCAACAAATGGCTCAACGAAAGAAGTAAAAATACAAAGAATCCAAAAAACCTTAAATAGAAACAAATAAGTTTAACTACTTCCCAAGAAGAGGGTCCCTATGAGGGCGGGGTGATGTCAGCCGAAGCGTTCCCTGACCAACATCATCAGTTTCTTTTTGCCCTTGTAGATCTGTTTCAGGTTGTCTATGAACTGGGCGAACTGAATGTGTCCGTCCTGTGCTAGCAGGAAAGTCTCCCGCGCTTTGCTCAGGAACTCAATAAACTCCCCGTAGTGCCGCGGACTGATGTGTGTCAGTCGAGAGTGCGTGGTGTTGATGTACGCCGAGATCGTGGCGTCAAGGAGCTGCCTCAGCGGCGCCTTGTCTGTTGACATCAACTTCCCAGAGTTCCTTCTCCCGGGAATACCTGCCAGCCCCGGCGCTGTCATGGTGCACCGCCGCAGGATGTCAGACAGCACTGTAGCGCAGTGCACGCTCTTAACCACCAGGGGGATAATGGCTGCAAGCTCATTTTTCCCCAGAGAGTGGCTGAGCGCGCAGGCCCAGAGCACGTCATTAATAGCTGGGTGCGTGTCCTGGTTGTAAGCCAGGTTAAGGTGTGTCATGGCGAGGGAGGCCAGCTTGAAGGAGCGCAGCGGGTATCCTCGATGCTCCATGTACCTCGCGATGGTGAACAGCTGCGAGTAGGTCATACCCGTGGACGCCGCGTCTATCACGATCTGGTATGCCGTCTCGAAGGCGATGTGGTCCTTCTCGCAGAGCGTCAGCGCAGAAAGAGCGCAGTTCTGGGGGTCCTTCATGGCGCACTGCAGGGCCAGCGTCCGGGCACAGCTGGCCAGCTCCTCCCTCTGCGGGTAGTCGAGGCTGAGGCGCAGGATGGTGTTGTGGGACATGACGGTGGCAGCGACGATGCTGGTGGCCTCGGTCGGTGTGAAGAGAGTGTACCAGCTCTGCAAGATGCTCACCAACGCCCGCAGACCTGAGGAGGAGGAGGAGAGGAAGATTTAACATTTACAGTTTTTATAATGACATCTTCATTTCTCTCAAGCCATGAAGAGAACAGCTATTGAAGTTAATCTGTTTTTGAGCATTTACAATATGAGCCTTCAGTAGGAATCGTCCTTCAAAACATTTGTACTCATCTCTAGACTTGTCTGCATCCTAACACTCAGATAAAGTTCTCTATTGCAACATTGTTCTAATTATAAAAGAGTATGAGATCCTGTCCCCAAGTGTCACTTCTGTCCAGGCTCTGAGCTTTGGTCAGCACTTTTGGGAACACAAACTAAGGCCTTGTGTGTCTGAACTGCATTAAATTCATCATTTTTAAATGCCGACTGTAGTCCTGCTGCACCAAGCCCTCTCTGTATCAGACACAGGTAGTCATTAATGCTGCAACGCTTTTTTCCACGTTGTGTACAAGGCTTAGGGATCACCTCCCCTAACTCAAAATAAACTATTTTGTGTGTCTTAAATCTTTAATTTGAATGTAATTGGTTTCCTTTTGTGTTTGTTATTCCAAATAAGTCCCAAACGCTGGAATCTGTTGCAGAGTGACTTAAAACTCAAGGAGCTCGTGTCCTTAAAGGTTTTTAAATCTCAAATGAAAGACTTGGAAGCAGATTCTATAAGATGAAGATCTTTTTAGCTTGACTGCTTAAACTACTGACTCCCAGATGTGACTCATGGATGGCACCAGACCTTCCTTTCCAGGTGTTAAAGTATGCTTAAAGCACTGAAAACTCAATGGTGTCAGTGTATCAGCTAATTACTGACGCTTAATTATTTCAATCAGAGGAAATAGAAATAGAAATAATGACCGTGGATGCCTGTGTTCTTGACACCTGGGGTCACTGAACGATAAGATTAGGATCAAAATGAAGAGAATCTACTGCTGATGGATAATTTGTCTCAACATGTTGATAAATTGGAGGAATAAAAAGAGGAACTCTTGTTGTATAAATCGGTTGATCCCTTCAGCAGCGTTTAAATACTTTAAGGAATCAATGACAGTGAACAACTGAAGATGCTTAAGAGGTTTGTAGCGGGTCAGGGACGCTGTTTCTTTAAATGTGTCATCCGTCTGTATCTGACCAGGTCAGCCTTCAGGCTGCATTAAAAAGCTTCAAAACAGAACAAGGAAAGATTTTAAAACACCATGGTGGGTAAATTAGAACCAGGAGTCTTGTTTTCCTGCTGTGTGTTTGAAAACGCATCACATACCGACTTCCGTGGCGCAGGTTACCAGCCAGCGAACCATCTCCCTCCTCCTCCAGTTCAGTGTGGACAGAGTCATCCTCATCACCTGCAGAACACACACACACACACACACATGATGCTATCTTACAACAGAAACACATGACTCGGATTACATCCAGTGTTCTTGGCAGCTTTGCAAATGGTTATTGGCTTAAAAAAAAAGCTTTTTTGGAAACAAAAATGAAATGTTAAACTGTCAGTACATCACCACGAGCCTCCCGTGCTGACAGCTGTATCCAGAATGTGTCTTTCATTACAGATGACTAATTGTGACCCTGTTCTTTTGAGCACTTATTTTGCAGTTTTTGCTGACAGGAATCCATTTGAAACTCTAAATACAAGGAGAGAGAGAGGCGGACAAAACCACAGCGACTCTGCAGCCTTGATGATGTGAGGACTTCTTCTGTGTTTACTGTGGAGCCGAAAAGGCTTCATTATGTGGTTTCTTCTCATAAAAAAAGAGCGATAAAACGCTGTGTGATGTTTTCTCTCTTAATTTGTAGCGATGCTGTGGAGGCCTGCGCAAATTACAAGTTCAGGGAAACTGTTGCATGTTTTGACTGGTGACCGCTGTGCTGAGGTTTTAGGAGGTAGAAAGACTGATTGGCCCTCAAACATCGCGTGCTCTCTCTCCCGCACACACACACATGCACACACACACACACGCTCCCTACCTGCAGGCCGAGCTCCAGAGCCACGTTAAGCAGAGTGATATCCGGCGGGCTGTCTGCTGGTGTGGCGATCTTGAAGGCGTCCTGGGCAAGTTTGAAGATTAAAGAGGAAGAGTGGATGTTTTTCTGGATTGCCTCCAGGACCGTCCGTAACCTCAACATGTCACCTGAGGGAAAAAAATACTTTATTAACAAACAGGAACTGAGAAACATGTGCACAGACATTTCTCTCGTGGTGTTACATAGACGTATTGAATGTAAACGGTACCTTTAGCAGCAGTGAGCATGGTGGAGGCCAGCTCACACTGCTGGGACTCCAGGTGTCCCAGTGTAAACCAGCGCGGGTATCTGCTTGGGACTATGGAGATGCCATGATGAGGGTGACCCACGTCCCCAGAGCCCGCTGACGACTCCAACACCGGCAGTCTAACAGAAGAGTAAAGCGTTCATTTTTGAACATCATTTTGGAGACACCCCCCCGACACCTTTATAGTGAAGGTATATCTAATCATTTAACGATGATGCACAGTATGTATTGCTGTTTGAATATGCAACAGATGACACTTTAAACCTGTTACTGTTTAAAACGGCTCTACTTTGGGAAACTGACCTCATGGCGCGGAGAGCCACCTTGTATGCCAGGTCTGCGTCATGAGGCAGCAAGGCAGAGAAGAGGTATTTGGCGAAGGTGTGCATGGGAACGCTCTCCCTGTGGATGACCTCACCCAGGCCGCTGAACGGACCAGCTGGACCAAGAAGAAAAGCACAAGAACGTTACGTTTTTTTTTCTTTTTTAAACAAGGTGTTAAAATGTTTCCAGAGAGGAAGATGTCGTCGTACCTTCAAGCAGCTGTATGGCCTGTTTACGAAGAGTCTGAACAAGGAGGTCATCCAGCTCCAGCTCTTGAAGCTTTGCGACGATCTGCTCCTCGTTACGGCAAACCTGCAACACATTCACGGCACGTTTTACTCACTGAAATGTAGAGTTCCATTTTAAAGGTCACATATTCTCCTCCTTTTTTAACATGTTTCAATAAGTCTCAGAGCTCCCCAAAACATGTCTGTGAAGTGTCTTGTTCTAAATCCACTCTGATCCTGTATTTGATCATGTCTATAAACCCCTCTATTTCAGCCCTGCTCAGAACAGGCTGTTTCTGTGTCTGTAGCTTTAAATGCAAATGAGCTGTGTCTGACCACGCCCCTCTCTGGAAGGACTTAGGTGGCTTGGCCTTTCTCGCTCCATGCCCTTTTGTTTACGTTGAGAAGGCAGACTCAGAGGACAGAACAAACACCTAGCTGTGAGAGTGTCAGGCGTTACTGCCCTTTGTGATGTCACAAAGGGAACATTTCCAAACGGCCTGTTTGAGCACACATTTTCTGAAAAGTGGAGCAGGCAAAAGATGGACAGGATGGATTTTTTTCATCATTGGGAGGTTTGTAGACAGACTAGGGACACATACTGTAATAGTGTTAGAAAAACATGGTAAAGTGTTTTTGGCACAATATGTGACCTTTAAAGTAAGTATTAGTAAAATAAGAATAAGTAAAAAATGTGCTGAAATGATCTCTAGATACTCAACACTCCCTGTAAAGACTTTCCTAAATCCGCTCATACTGTAAGTGTTTGTATTTTCCTGTGTTGCACTGATTTCTAAAGCACACAGACTACATGTAGAGTTTAAATCAGAAGTCTCGATAACAACGGGTTAGATATGTTTGAGAAAAAGTTTAGATCCATGAATCAGAACCGTTTAACAAGTTGAAGTTTAAATACCTTTTTTTAAGACGGGATTTTGAGCTCACGGTATTAAAGGAGCAGCGGGGGGCTTTAATACCTCTCCTCAGTGTGACACGTTACGAGGACTGCTTTCACTGAACTCTTAGATTTGATCATTTTAAGTGCTTCATTTTTTAAGTACATCATATGTCTGTGTTGCCTTGTGCTTGTTCTATATCTTGTCCTTATGTCTTCATTTCTTATATAAAGCATACTGACTCACCTTGTTGGTACCTAATCTCACCTTGACTAAAACATCAATATTGTCCCAGGACATTAGAGGGCTCCATGTTAAGCACTCTGAAGCAGAGTAACATTCACATAAAGACATGTTCTGTGTATTTATTCAGACTCAAAGTGAACTGTCTGCTTGTTTTTCAGGGGACAAAATGCTGCGACCTTTTCTCGCTCTTTGCACAGCGATTACTTGGCACAGTAAGTATAGTGATTTTCCATCATGGCCACAATGTCTGCACCAATCCATCTCACACCGCTTGTTTTAATATGCAACAAGACACACGTGCACAACATGTGACAGCAGTTTATTCTATCAGGTAAATGTATACATATGCATCATGTGTCAGCGTGCATTTAAGGCCTTTCATACCTTATCCTGAGCGTAGAGACCCTCAGGCATGATCCTCTGCTGGCCCATTCCCATCAGAGCCACCTCCAAGGCCAACGTCAGGTAGGATTCGCCCCCATCAGGGCTGCCCCACACAGGGACATGGTGGTAGACCGGAGGCCTGGGGTCACCGTCTGGAAACAAAGAAGGGCAAATGTTTAGTTGCCATGGCAATAGCGAATGTTACATTAAAGACCGCTGGATATAGAAGCGGGAACTGCTACAAAAAGCTGCTGTACTGTTTCTGTATGTGCTGCTGTGATAAAAATGTCATGTAAATGATACTCGGATACATCGTCAGTAAACATGTTCTCTTTCTCAGGTCGGATTCGCCCGTTCGTCTTCACTTCAGTCTACTCTGAGTTCCCCTCCAGCCTCAACGTCGTCTTTGTTGTTTTGATAGAGAGCGCCCTGGTGGTGGAATTTCCATACTGTGCATTTAAATGGCAACGCAAGGCAACTTTTCTTATAGAACCATCCATACCCTAACCCAGAGCATTAAAAACACAACCAAGCAAAAATAAGACATTTAAATACAAAATATATTCAAACATAAGCCCAACAATATTTGATGTTACCACCATGAAGTTGTTGAATGCAAACAGCCCCCCTGCTCAGGCAGAAGTCTTCTCCTAAAGCTGCTTTCTAACACACCAAATACTAAAAAACATCTTTAAATGTAGCTGTGTTTGTGACAGGCCTCGAACCCTCTGAGGTCAGCAGAGATAACATTTGTTGGAGCCTTGAGATGGTCTTTTTTAGCATCAGTATTGATTGTTTTTTTTAATTCTATTTAGGAGCGATCATCTCTGTCCTGAAGCGCTCAGTCCTACCAGTTTCAAATCTTCTGTTTCACCAGTTAACTGAATAATCAAGTTTTCAACAGTGATTAAAGTTCACCTGAAACAGACACATGATTGTTCTTTGTTTGAAGTCTTCAGACTGAATGATCTTCAAAAGTGAAGTTGAAGCTGAATGGACTAAAATGACTTCTGTTTTCTTCGGTTTTTAGTGATTGCGTGCAGAGTAAAGCGTTCTGAACTCTCAGCGACCTCTCAGATTCAATCTTGGTTAAGAGGATGTGCTGAGTCATCAGGGCCGACTCTTCGTCGCAGGAAACCACCCACATTTAAGTAAAGTCGAAATCATTACAAAAAAAAAAAACCTGGATTAAAAAAGAAAACACAGCTTTGATTAAATCTGTAAACCCCCTTAAATATTAGCCAACATCAACCTGACATCTGTCTCTGGTAGTCAAATCTACAGTGAATAAAAGAGAATAACCTTCCAGCACTGTGCAGCGAGATAAAACAGTCTGCAGATATAATCAGAAGGTTTTTACTAAAAATAAGACAAAGAGAACATTTACACGTAGACGGACATTGTCTCTTTGAAAACACTGAGGCCTGAAGAAACTCAGATTCCCTGAGAAATTAAACTACACTTAAACACATCCCATTTAGTTCAGTCTCTGTGTTTGTTCCATCAAGACAGCATCCATGGCAGACAGCGATCTCTAATCTAAGATGGCCGCTAACCCTACACACCAAATGCTCGACAGCTATAATTGAGAACAGATGCCCCGAGAGTCTCAGCTGTTGATCGGTGCCCATTTGTTCTCTCTTTCTCCCCCCAAGCCCACCACTCGGCTTAAATCCCCTCTGAGCGATAGATCTCCTCAATCCTGTTTATTCCATGCGTGTGTGGGTGTGTGTGTGTGTGTGTGTGTGTGCGTGCGTGCGTGCGTGCGTGTGTGTGTGTGAGAGAGAGTGTGTGAGAGAAGATGTGTAGAGGAAAGTGGAAACTGATTTCACAGACTTAACCCCGGTGTTAACTCAATTTCTGTATTTTACCCATCGGCTGTTGATTGATTGGTAAATTTGAAAAGATCTGAGAGGAAGCTGCATTCTGATTGGCTGACACATAGTCTGGGTCCGCCCCCCTTTTTTAACAGATGTTCCCAGCTGTCTTCCAGAGGGGGAAAAAAAGCATGGTGACCAGGCCACACACACACACACACACAAAATAGCCATACCACTCTCCTCCAATTCCCAAAACAACAGAAGACAATCATTCACTCCATCTCCAACACACACACACGCGCACGCGCGCACACACACACACACACACACACACGCACACGCACACGCACACCAATGAGTGTGCCAGTGGTCAGCATTGTTTGACCGGACAATAGTTCCCTGTAGCCTGGTAACAATAGGAAAATCCAACCCCTATTCTGCTCTGTTGCAATGACCACTGGTGCAAAAAAAGAGCCTGGGCAGTGTGAGAAACACAAATGGTGATGGATTCTATACATACCACACACACGCACACACACACACACACACTCACAAAAGGAGTGCAGTCTAAATGAGCAGGGTGTTTCAGCCCGATCCATTCATGCTTGGTGACTTTACGGCCGTCTGCAGGACAATAGAGCGGTTCGTGATATAAGAGCGTGAAGTCTGTGGTCTGAGGTGTCTCTGCTGGTGAACCCGCTCACCTCTGCTCACAGTGACTCTGCATCAGCTGGTGAAGTGTGGCAGGAATCACTCCTTGTGTTTGGCTAATGAGCTCTTTGATTGATGTATTGTTTAAGCAGGAGGGAGGAGGCTCCTTTGATGAAGGCGTGCTAACGTTTTAGCTTACTTTGTGGGTTAAGTGGACAGACGGTTCGCTTAAAAACACGCTTTTATTCAGCAGCGCAGCCGACTAAACGCTGATCACAGAGAGAATGACCATGAATTTGAAACAGGGAAAAAGTGCAAAATCAAAAAGAACATGTCTATGTAGCCCCTGAGTGGCTTTAAGTTAAGGCTTAGCTGCTACAGTATGCTTTCAGCACCATGTTTACATTTACCATGATGTTTTGAACGTCTCTTAAAAGTGATTTAACTCACTGCAACTGACTCTTTAGATTAAAAGAATATTGTTTGATTGCTGCAGCTTCGACCAGCTTTTTCTACTAATGGCAGCTTATCATAAGTACAGTGTGCTCACCGTGCTGAAGAGCAGTGTCAAAATGCCCATATAATAATAGTTGAGGACTACATTGAGTGATTAGGTCTTTAGCTCGTACAGAGGAACACAAACATTGAATATTTTCCATCCAGACCGGCCTTCTATTAACATTAAAAACATCATTATGAATCAGGACAGTGTGTGTTGGTGCTCCAGAGAAGATCTCACGAGAATCTCACAGCAGAAAGTCTGAAAGCAAAAGACTCTTCAGGACTACATGAGAAGTCATAGGAACTGTATTGAATTTTTCCGAGAACCGATAAACTAGCATGTCCTCCTTTTCCCTGGACGGACGTTTTAAATGAGTCGTATTCTTCGTTCTTATTTTGGTGCAGAGTTGGGATGATTTTTAAAGTGAATCTTCAAAGAAAGGGGCCGCTTAAATAAATGAAATAGTACGATAGTTCTGTTTTTCGTACCTCCAGTGTCCATGCTGTTGTCGTCATCCATGCGGCAGGTTTCAGTGAGCGTCGTGAACAGACAGCCAATTGGGTCTAAGGGGTGACCCACCCAGCCCTCCAGGTTGGTGGTGGAGGTCACGCCTCTCTGGAGAAGCTCTGAGCGTAAAAAAAAATGCAACATGTTATAATAACCAGTCCAGTTAACGAATAGATATGAAGACAGAATGTGTGTCTGTTTTTTTTTACCTTTCTTTTGGTGTTTGTAGATGTCCATCTGTCTCTGCTGCTGGAGGCGGAGCGTGTTAATGATGGCCACAGCCAATCGCAGGGCTTCCCTGGAGTAGCCATGGGAACGTAGGGCGTCCACACGAGCACAGGCTGTCGGGACATGGTCTGTATGGTCGACATAGAGAGAGAGAGAGAGAGTGAGTGAGTGAGTGAGTGAGAGGGGGGGGCGGAGTCAGGACAGATTCAAACAAATGCATGTAAAATAGACTAATGCAAAGAAAGACAGACATGATTTACTCTCCTCAACACTGAAGCATTCAGCATGAGAGACACGCACACACAAACACACACACACACACACACACACACAGTGCAGTCTCAGCAGAACGCTAGTGTGCGTCTGATAGCTGGCTTAAGTTGCAGAATCTGACAGATCTTAGCTGGAAGCTGCTTACTGCAGATACTGGCCTCAATATCAGCAGAATTACTGTGTGTGTGTGTTAGTGTGTGTGTGTGTTAGTGACTGTGTTGGTTTGCCTTTAGTGGAATAAGAGAATGTGTGTACACAAGCGTGCCTCAGTAACACAGTCTTTGCCCCTGATAAAAACGTTTTCAACACTTAAGTCATGAGCAAAGTGTGAGTTTGTTGCTCTTTGCCTGTTTGAGGCTCAAATCAACCGATTATTAAAAAGGTGATAGTGACGTCTGCAGTTATAAAACAAGTTAATACAATGACTTGCCTTCTGGTAATGCACAAAAATGATCTTCCATGTCAAATTGAAAAACATTTCTGAAGGGTAAAGTACTAGTAGTGTGTGTGTGTGTGTGTGTGTGTTTACCTAGCCACAGCGGCAGGCCCTGCGGGTTGAACAGCAGACTCTCGCCCTCTCTGTGGTAGGACGGAGACATGTAGTGGTCGCTGCTGATGATCCTCTGCAGGTGGCTGTCCTGCCAGTGCAGGTCGCAGGCCTCGACCGCCCGGCTGAACACCGTCCTCCTCGGCCTGGACAGAGAGTCTGACAAAAACAGAAACACACACAGTGTTCAGATTGATTATGGTGCGTCTTCATCTTTTAGATTAAACAGTCTGTGTTTTTATAAAATGTCTTTGTAGGTCCTGACCCTGTGCCAGGTTGCTCTGCGGCAGAGCGTTGGTGATGTTTGGAAGCTCGCTGCCATAGTTGCCGTCCTCCAGCGGGCAGACGTCCATTTCCCCCCATTTCTTCAGCTGCTTCAGCCAGCTACTCTTCTCCTCGCTCTTACAGTGAGGGTTCAACACCACACACACCCACAATGCACCTGGAGGGAGGATGGAGAGATCAAATGTAGGGGGGAAATGGTTTAGAATTTGCAGCTTTGAACCCCTTTCAAAAAATTAAATCAGAACATCTGGAGCTGTGGGATAAGTTGATTTTTTCTATTTGTTAATGCAATGACAGCAGGTTTGTTTGATCAAGTAAAGATGAAGAATGTTCTCTTGTTCCTGCTCTTTAACTGGAGGATATAAATGACAGTAAACTGAACGGGTTTTGTGTTGTTGATTGATAAACTGAAGATATGCCTCTGGCTCTTTGAACTTTTGACAGATATTGTTAGAGCCATTTATACATGACGGTGTAGTAGTTATAATTTGTGTTCTTCAGTGACTGATCTGCTCAGGCCAGTGCAGCACGCTTCATTGAAGGTAATTAAGACGGCAGTCAACTCTGGCTGCTGATTGGCTGAAGTGCACAGCATGCTGCCAGTGCTGGCTCGATCCTTTTATAGTAGCTGTGGAGCTCCAGAAGCACAAAGCTCTTTGTGCATTACATGTAGTTTATAGTTTTGTATATTTTTTTGATTCTGTATTGACGAGAAAAACGTTCAGAGAACGACTGAAATGAAGGACATAGACTGGAGTTTTTTTATGAAGCACATGTCAGCCATATGTTTTCAGCAATGCAGTCTGTGTGCACAGTTTTTAATATCAGATGGAGCCACACTTTTAGATACATTGACTATTTTCTGATATTTAAAAGACTTAAATTCAAGTGTATTTGACTGAAGAATGGCTGAATATTAGAACAACAAAGCAGGAAAACAAGAAAAAGTCTGATAAAGAGAAGTCACACATTCGTGCCTAAAACAATGAAGAATCTGCTGCTTTTTCTTCAGGTGTCAAATATCGAATTAAAAGCCAAATCTTTTGAAAGCTTGTCACTTTTTCTGAAAGATTTTTCTTTTATGTTAAATGATTGAAAAACAGGACATCTTAGCGAAAACAAAAATCTACAGACTTGACAATTAAATATTTATCACTGCAGTAATTACTCTGTAACACTGAAGAAAAAGCTAACAGCTAACAGCTAATCCAGCAGAATGTCATGAATTAAACAACTTTCACAGGTTTGTCAAAGACCCTGAAAGATGGCCTCCTCCATGAATGAAACTCAGATATATTATATAAAATAATATTGTTTCAAACAGCAGTCAGCTTTGTGCTCTTGTCACCTGAACTCATCTCACCTGCTTTATCTACACAGACATCGAGCGGGGTCGCCTGTCAGACGTCTGCACCTGGGAGAAAGATTACCAGGCTGCAGAGGCTGACTGTCTGACTGTTATTTCTGTCTGTGTCTGTGTCATGATCTCCCTCGCTCACCCAGGAAGCGTTCTTATTGACCTCCTAAATGCTGAGATCGATTGCAGAGAAGCTGAGCAGCCGTATTGATCGGCAGCCTTTATCATTCACTCTGTGAGGAGCAGGAGGATCAGAAGGAGGAGGAGGGAGGAGTAGAGGCCTGAGCAGGAGGAGGAGGAGATACTGACTGGATGACTTAATAGTTTACTAACTGGACTAACGTTTACCCGACAAGGTGACTGCCCATTTGTCTGCGCCCCTGTCAGAGCTGCCACTGTTGTCTGACCTACACTGACTGATGGAGCAACGAGCGAGCCGATTGGCCGACTTCAAACATTCCTGAACAAATATGTCATTTTAAATGATGAGTTTCTGTTTTTGTACGACATGTCTCTGACTGTTCTTACCAAGCTCATCCCAGAGCTGCCGGCACTTGTCCGTCATGCCCGTGCCCTGCTGTCTCCATAGCGACAGCCGGGGGTCTGCCATAAACTGTTCCGTTATGAGCGTCAGCATTCGGGCCCCGTTGGAGTCTCGCATTCGTAGCATCTCCCTCACCTGAAAAGACCCAGAGAGGACAGGTTTAGTCACTTTATGTCCTTCAGAACACTCTGACCTTCCTCCATGTGGATTCATCACGCATCCTGGTTCATTTAAAAGGCTTACATATCACAAATAAAGGAGTTTACAGGGTACTGTGTTTCGTCCTAAACTTTCAGTGCAGGACGATCTGCTCCTGCCGCTCTTTTACACCTTGTCAACTTTAGTCTATATTCAAACGTGAGGAACAGAAATGAAAGTCAGGTCTGTCCCTGTAATGACGTCATTTAACACAGCGTCACCTGAATGTGTCAGAAAGGTGACTTCTTCTCCCTACAGAGTTAATGCTGCTTGTTACTGCAGATTTAGACGGTAGCGAAGCATTAACTGATGTTTAAAAGTATTAAATGTGTCCGCACTTCGTTTTAGAGAACACTCAATATAACTATGTCACTACATTTTTCTTAGGATAGCTTTGCGTAGGAGTTGAGGTGCTTAAATGGAGATCTGAAAGGTAATGGTTCAGCCTGCACGTAGACCCTAAATCTCCCTCTACAGGGTCAAGGTTGGAAAGTGTTGATAATTCTTCTTTTGGACGATATGCCAGTATTGAAGTGCAGAAAGTGAATTAAAATGGTTTTGGAAGGTTCTGTTAGATGTTTTCGTTCTCCAAAATAAACTCAACATGTACTAGTTCCTGTATTTTTGTCCTTGTTGTTCAGAAAACGTGACAAACCAAGAAACAAAACTGAGTTACATACCAAAGTGTGTCCTGTGTGCACAGTGACTCCACTTCTAAACATCAAAGCTGTTTCCATTCTTCATGCTAAGCTAAGCTAAGGGCCGCCTAAATGTAAGGGCTGTTGAATGAATTGAGTTTTTGAATGGATGTTCTCAGCTTTTAATTAGAAAGTTAAAGAGTTTGTATAATCCAAACTGTCTTCTACACATCTGAGTGACTTTTTATAAAGCAGAATTAAAGATGGAGCAGGCTTTCTTGTGACACACGTGTCTTTTAGTATACTTAAGGTTTAAAAGTTACCTTCGACATGCTTCTGAATGCCATTTCAAACTTTATAAAAGAACGTGTTTGGCCCTGAGGCCCGCAGATCAGACTGGTCAGAAGATGGGATCCAGTTAAGTGGTCTTCTACTCGGTTATAGTCGACAAAGAGAACAAGAAAAGTGCTTTTAGAAATGCTCCGCACTGAATTTAATTAAAGCAGACACATCTTTCCATATTGACGACCTATGAAGCACTGGAGATGTATAATACAGTAAAAGAAATGTGAAGAGGTTTCTCAGGACCTGGAAGGCAGCATGTTTCTTTAAGAGTTGAAATTAGAGTGAATCTTTGTATTTATTTGAGTGTAAAGCAGAAGTAAAGAGGTCAATGTGAAGGAGGACAGAAGAGGAGAGAAACTGTAAGTAAAAATAATGTGGACTGAAGTTCTTATGAATGTGTTTTCATCCTTTTTAAGAGAAACTTTCAAACACTTTAGACATGAAGAGATTCTGAGCTGACATCACCGGGGTCATGGAAGATGGTATTTCTTTACTTACTCACACATTATTAATATTTCTGATTGCTTTTAATACAAGCCTGAGGTGTGTGCTTCTTACATGTCAAGCTGGTATGGCGCTTATTACAGTGACTTGCATTGCATTGTGGGAAATGTAGGAGAGAGCATTTGGTTGGAAACAGCTTCTGGAGGAAACATTTTTATTGGGAACACAGACAATAACACACTCTGTCTAAATGGATCAAAAGTCCGTGTTCAGTGAAGAAGCAGTGATTTGTACCTTAGCAAACATGGAGTTGAGCTGCTTCCCCGAGCCGTAGTATCCTCCCTGTGACAGAAACTGTTTGACCTGCTCTCTGACCTGGTCCTCGTCCAGATGCCAGCAGTTATCATCGTCAATGCTGGCGCCCGCTGTCGGGTCCGGAGCACCTGGAATACAAAAAAAAACAAAAACATACACATTAGAAGACGAGCACACTCATAGAAACATCTAAAGACCTCTAAAGAGGAAAAAACGTGGAAATAACAGAACAAATCCGAACCTGGAAGCATTATATGGACCTCACTTTAACCTTCCTCTACATCTCGTCACTACGTCTCTGACTGTTCTCATTTCACCCCCGGACAAAAATATAAATCAAAGGAAGAGGACCCTGGGAAATGTGGTTTACTTTTACTAAAATAAATCTTTTTCCACATCATTACTTTGATTCAAAGGAAATCACCCCTTTGTAAAGGAACAATTCACTTTAATTCATTCAGAATTAGACTGTGAGTGACACGCCCCCTGCACACAAGAGGAGGATTTTTCAGTGATATTTATGGTCTTGGTCTCGACTCGGTCTTGATCCCTAAATGTCCCGGCCTCGGTCTCTGAGCACTCTGGTCACTGGTACGTCTTGGTCTCAGTTAGTGTAGACTTGACTACAACACTACCTGGTAGGTAACCTGTGCCTGACCGCCTCATTTGCATAAAACATTATTTTTCTATTACTTTGTCATGATGTCCAGATTCCTCAGATCCTCAGGAGGAAAAATAAAAACAAACCATGAAAGAATCTTTAATTTAGAGTTCCTCTGATACTCACAGCTCTTACACTGATTTATTTTACATATAACTTAAAGTATGACCTACATCACACATTCACTCCATTTAGGCTAATGGTGCACTGAAGGAATACAAGATGAACTTTATTTTTCTTCTGTGCAGCACTGGTTGTGTGTGTGTGTGTGTGTCTTAGTAATACTACAGGGAAATGTAGATCTGCTCAGAGGAGGAGGCTGCTTTGATCTAAACGGGAAGTGTGCTGAGGAAAGCCCGGAGACGAGTTTCCAACTGGCTGGAAAAGCACAGCAGCAAACAGCAACATTCCTCCATCAAAGAAAGCCTCCCTTCTGGATCGACTGAACTTCAACCCCCATGATCCCCCCTGTCAAACACAGACAGGAAACACAGCGCGGGGCTTCCTGGACAGGAGAGCTGGAGAATGTCAACATTCAGCGAGGAGTATGAAATCGAGAAACAGATAAAAAGTTTTGTTTGGTGAAAGGATGTTTCTCGTTTGTCGCTTCCCCCAATGCACGTCTGTTGTGGTTTTTCCTCATCTTTTTCATCATCAGTACGCTCTCCGGTCCTTTCATGTCTTCTCTCCTTTCCGTCTCCTCGCTCCCATTTCCCCAAATACAACTTCTACTCTCTCTTCCTCTTTCCTTTCCACGTCTCTCCCTTCCTTCTCCTGCGTGTATTTCACCAATCAACTCTTTTTTCCTGCTTTTTTTATTCAGACATATTCCTGCCACTGGGAGGAGGTAGTCACTGAAGAGCTGGGTCTGAGAAATCAAACGAGCCATTTGAAGCCGGCCTAGCTGCTCCACCGGAGTAATCAGGGCTCTGACGTCTGACAGCCTGTGGGCTAGCATGCCGCATGTTTTAAGTCTGGAAGCTTTTAAGTCTGGCCTGTTGCTGTGAAGATATCACTGCAGAGGGGTGGACGGCAGCGCAACAGACTTTACAACAACAGCTTCCCTATTCACTGCCACACATAGTAGACACTCAAAGCCGTTTCTAGATTGATTCTGATAATGGAAACCTTATATCAATCCGACATGAGCTAAAGGTTTGTCACATAGATCATCCCCTTACCGTGGACCTGGTTGATCTCAGAGTTGGAGGAAAGGATCTCATCGGCCAGTTTCTGAGCGGTGGGCAGCACCTCAGTGTGGTGGGCTGTGATGAGATACTGGACCAGCTTCTGCAGCTGATCTCTGTTCATCTGGAACAACGTCTCTGAGATCGGCAACCGCAGCTTCACCTGGATCAGACAAACACACAGAAATGTTTGTGTTTAACACGTCAATAAACAAACATGATGTTACTGTAAGCTGGTCTATGACTTTTAAAGATGCACAGGCACAGATTCTTCTATCTTCAGTTGGGACAGAAATGGTGGTATTCATAACAAATGTAGCTAGTTGTCCAGCAGCTTTAAGATATTCGTATTTGCGTCGTTTTCTGCCTAGACGAGGCAAGTTTTCTACCTACTCCTGTTGAGTAGAGTCCTCTTTTATAGTTTGTATGTGGGGGGGACAGGGTGGGGGTCCATATCCCTGTGTTTGTTAGTTTACTTTTGAATTGTGTACTGTACGTTTTGTATGATCTAAAATTTCAAAATAAAATACTCACAAGGAATGAATTTCTAGCAGTTTTGCTGGGTTTTCATAAGTCTTTACACGCTAAAGGTGCCTTTCCTTTTTTGTGTCATGGAATAAGTGGGTGGAACCAATAGATTCTATAATTTTTCAGAGAATAAACATTGCCACATGATTCTTTTACTTCTGTTATTTAAGAGTCTGCAGCGATGAAATAAAATAACAAGACAACAACAGAGCTTCTGACATACCTGTAGTGTTCAAAAGTATTTGTTACTTTTAAAAAGTCAAAGATAACTTGTTTATGTTTTTTACCTGTTCAGGCTTGCGAATCCGGTAAAGAGAGAGCGCCACCACATGGGCGCAATAGAAAATGTCCCTGTTCCCACAACCACAGGTGACAGAGGTGATCTTGCATCTGTCGAAGCTGATGGCCACCTTGTGGGTGACCTCTGGCTCTGACAATGTGGCGGGTTCAGTTACTGTGCCACTGAGGTGAAACCCTGCAAAGACACAAGGGAGAAGAGAGGAGCATTGAGTTAAGACATTAAAAAAACAAAAATAATCATGTTGTCAAATGCTGTTTTCAAGAGATTAAACAGCACCACATTTACATTTGACTATTTCCTTTGATTGAGCCTCTACCTGGACCTTTGAGGTTAAGAGATGGGGAGAAAAGAAGGGTAACAGATGAAGACAAGGAGCCTCTGTGGTAATCTGAGCCTCAACAAGCATACTGAGTGAACCTTCAGTACAAAACACACACATCTTAATGACACGTCTCTCACAGGGCACTGTGCCATCTGATACTCTCTCTGCCTCTCCCTCCTAATGTGTCATGCATCTATGTGTGTGCAGTGAATGGGAGGTTGCCGAGGTGTTATTTCCTGCCCACACACGCGCACACGCACACACACACACGCACACACACACACGCACACACACACACACACACACAAACACAGCCCCCAGGACAGTAAGGTTAGTTGCCTGCAGAGCTGAACTTTAACTCTGCTTTGCGTAGTTAATCTTTACGACCCTCACACGCTAGGCTAACCAAGCCTAGCTCTCACATCTTAGACGGACTGCAGTGAACATCATTTGAAACATCTGTCCTCACTTTCATGATTTATAGGCAAGCTCTTTGAGAATTGAAGTGATGGATTTTTTTTCCTATTAGATCTTATAGTTTTGCCAAAACCATCTGTCATTAAATACCCCAAAGGACAGATCTACTTAAAAAGAACTTGTGACCTTTTTCAATCAAAGCTTTGTTTAACAACAGGAAAAATAAACCTTGGGTCTGGGTTCAAATTTGATTAAGTGCATTAAAAAAATACATACTTAATTTCGGAGTACCCCAAGGCTCCATCCTAGGGCCTCACTTTTATGCTGATGACACACAACTCTACTCATCTATAAAGCAGCAACTGTCAGACTGACCTCAAAAGCAGGAACTCTTACTGTACATCCTCCTTTAGATAACACTGTCTGTAGGTTATCTCTTATTAAAGTAGCATACTCCTGTTACGGTCATTTTGAAAATGCTAGAACTTAAGCTTTTTGCACTCAAAATTGATAATCATCTACTGAGCCTTGTCAGGGATGTGATTGGCAAAGGACAAAACGCAGAAGCAGAGTATGACAAATATCAACATTTTATTTGCACACATTTCTGTTGAAATGTAAAAACACCTACATCCTGGGCTACATCTTTTTGGTAAATGATTGGTTTCATCAAGTTGGATGAATTACAGCCAACCAGCACAGGGGTCACATAATAAGTGGGGTTCTGGGGCTCCTACCTGTGGAAACTCTGAGCATAAAACTTTATTTTCTGCATTTTGCTGAATTATAAAAATCCAATTTAGAGTTTAATGATGTTTATGTACTCTTTTTCCTCTTTGTGTCTTTTGTTTTTGATGTAGATGAATCACATTTCCTGCTTTATTAAGGTAAAAAATGTACATCTCAAAACACAGCCATTTTCTGCGGGTCCCTTAATAACACACACTTTTGTCAAATCCATTAAAACATAAAGAACAAAAGAAGCCATTTCACTCTGGTAGCATTGGCTGCAGGGTCCCGTATAGTCCAGATACTAAATGAAATGATATCTCAAGATAAGAAGAACTGGAAAGACAGAGGGATAAAGGTGGAACAAAAAATAGGCTGAGTAAAAGAAAGGCAAGTGAGGAAACAGAGGATAAAGGGGACGAGATAGGAGGAGAAATGTGAGAGGAGAACAGAGAATAGGGTAGGGGAGAGTGTATCTGGTCTGTCCTGTCGTCTCACTGTGACAGGTCAATTATTTATGAGGTGAGGTGCGTGTGTGTGTGTGTGTGTGTGTGTGTGTGTGTGTGTGTGTGTGTGTGTGTGTGTGTGTGTGTGTGTGTGTATACACACATTGGATTACTGTATCTCACCAAACCATAGCAACCCCACTTCTGCTTTCACAGCTAGAAACACCAGAGAGAGAGAGAGGGGCAAAAAAGGAGGATGAGCAAGCTATCTGGAAAGTAATGATATGGCTATTTTCGGCACTGGCTAAAAAAAGTTTAATTGTCTAAAGCTCTGACAAACCAACAAACACCAATATAAAACACACACACACACACATACACACACACACACACACACACTTCAATTCTGGGGTGTGAGCCAGCGTGGTGGAGCAGCCTAATAAGAGCGTGTTAAGCCATCTCCCTGGCAAAATCCCACAGCAGGCTTTTCCAAACCAAATGTTGGAAGCACACAGGCACACAAGGAAGCAATCGCACGCACACACACACACACACACACACGCGCTGAGACCCAATCAACTACAAACAGTTTCACTTTGACAAAGAAAGATGAAGAGCAACAGGAGAACAAGAGGAAACTGACGACCACATGTAGGGTAGTAAAGGACTGACGCAGGCTGTTGTCACACCGACTGACCAAAGAACGTTCTGAACTGAGACCAAACTCGTCAGATCACATCCTCCCACCAGCATAATAGCTGCCCGCTGTTCAGATATACTTTTCAAACCTACTTACAAGTCTGCCAATAAACAGTTACCAGAAAACAACATTAGACAGCCTAGAGGCTTGAACTGTTTTAGGACCATAAATAGCAGAGCCTGGAACAAAACAGGAGGGCTTATATTGAGTTGAGCCACAGGTAACAGAGTGAAAGGAAGGTACAGTCAAGTCCGGCAAATACATCGATCAAGATTTAATCCTGTGTAGAGTATCTGAATTATGCTTTTTGACAGTTGAGAGGTATTTCTTACCCACATTCAACGGACACGCACACAGCATCCCAGAGCAGAGATAAGAGCTTCATTTCTCATGATTTTGGAACTAAATTTATACAATCTTGGCAATTTTATACTTTTTTGCTTTACACAGACTCTAAGTACAGGGGTTCTCCAAAACCTTTTTCTTTCTGGATCCTACTTCCTCTAAACAGATATGGATGTGAATGGCTGCAAAATCTGTCTGCAGTGTTTAAGATTGTTGGTTTAAAACTGTTTCCATTTCGAGTCTGTGTAGTATTGACTAACTATGTTTGAACAGACCTTGGTCGCATTCAGGAAAACAATCTGGGATGGAAAACATTGACTGAAATACCATCCCTATCATCATCTAGCCTTTTCTTAATCTCTTTAAACAAATATATGTCGTAGAAGTCTTCTTTACTTCTTCTTCATTCTCTTGTCTAAGGTAGCTAGTTGAAAAGGAAGACTAAGCCGAAATATCCAATCTGTTTCCCAGATATGCCCTGGCTACACCGCAAAAATGGGAATATTGGCTGTCTGCACCAAAGGTCTATGGGTTTTTATGGAAGTCCCAGTCAATACTTGACTTCAATGTGCAATAAGCCCCAGCCATCTCCAAACCCATGTTATCCATTTCTCCATAGCTTTTCAAATATTTAAACCCAGGTGGACCTTGGTCAGGTTTGTCAACTAATGGGTTCCAATTTGTCTGATTACTGATTCACTGTTTCTGAATATTGGAACCTGAACGCATTGGACCATGTTTCTTTTCTTAAAGATACTTGTAGTAAAACATTACTGCCAAAGCAGGGCCTGTGGCTTTTAATGCATTGCTATTATTGGTCCACACGTGGTTGAATCATTGACACACCAACTAGCGCAGAAACCATCAAAGCCACGTGTTACTGATGAATTGACTTAGCTTGATAACCAACATATCAACTCCTACACACACTGACCCCAAGATCTGCTGACACAATCAAATACCAGCTGAGAGCCTTAGAGGTAATATGAACAACTAACTGAGCAATTGTTTTCCAAAAAGACATGACCATCTTAAACTCTCCAAGAAGCCGATCGGACATGATGACTCTGACAGAAAGGATATGAAAGACAAAAAAGGCTGTAGAGAAAGAGAGAGAGCGAGAGAGAGAGGGAGGGGCTGATGCATCAAGACTTAAAACATCATCCAAATTGTTGAAACCTCTCTCCCTCCCACTGAGACCGCCTGTCAAAGCAATCTTCGTGTCTCACAGCTCATCGTAATATCATAAATGTCAGAGAAAAGGTTTTCCATTCCTCGCCTCCTCCTCTATAATGAATACACCTGTAGAGCCAATTTGCACAAACCGTAGCTTTGTGTAAGGGAGTCCAAATGTGATCTTCCCGTGCTGAAATCATCACAGCAGTGAGCAAGAGATGTAGGAAAAAACCCAGGGAGTGCATTTCTTAAAAGCATCGGGGGAACATTTGAGAGCCATCTTCCCCTCTGAGATGTCTAAATAATGTCTTGTCAGTCATCAGTCATATCTACACTTATCTCCACAAAATGCAGTTTAACATTTAAGATGAGCGTAGATGTTCTGGTGCTGATACGAGTTATAAAGACTTTCCCACAGCTTTCTGTCTTGGCTTCGGACTAAGCCCACCTTCTATTTCTTCTTGTCTGCTGGGTTAAAGCCTTTTGTTGCTCATACCACAGGGATGAATGTGATGGTGACAATGCTGCTCTTTTCACTTCCAAATGAAGTCTAAAGTGGCTGAAACACAGTCCATCTGTCTGGCACCCACGCTTCTTCCATTTTCAGTTAGAAGAATCTATTATGAATAATTATTATGAAAACATGCAACATAGCTAAGTTATTATTATCCTAAAGTTAGCTGGTTTTAATTATCCATAACCCCTATCAGACGATTTCACAGTCAGGATAACTCTCATTTAGGACTTCATGTCTGGCAAATTAGACTTATGTGAGATACAACAACACTTTTTAAGTCTCTTGTACCTCACAGGAAAGGGTTGACATTTTAGGAAATACACTCTTTCGCTTGCCAAACGATGATTGATGCCTTGCTAAATTTCTGGAATTGAAAAAAGCTTATTAGCAAATGAACTGGAATCTTTGAAAGATCGGGAGAGACTTCAGGATGTCAATGCTTTTTGCCAATGAATGGTCTGAAACATCACACCTTTAAAACTACAACCCATTTTTACACTTTAAATATTGTTTGTATCAACGTACTGTTTGTGTCAATTTATAAGTTGGGAAGAAAACAATATTCAACCTTGAGATAGTCAGGCTAACTGTTTTCTCTTTGCATAGCTAAACTAGTTGAATGCTGAAACCTATATTTACCATGTAAGATAGTTGGATCTTGTCATGAAACTCTCAGCGAGAAAGCAAACATTTATCATTAAAATCAAAACATCTATAATAATGTAAGAAGTATTTGCAATCTTAACCGACAATGATGTTGCCTTTGAAGACCAAACTCCCATAATCTGAGTGTGTTACACTAGAATAGATGTCATGATAATATTGTTTCAAATTCAAAAAGGGCCCAGGACAGAACCCTGAGGTTCTTCAGAGTTGAGTTTAATTCTTTTAGCCTACATATATGTTGTCTCACAGTTTGGTGATTCAATACGTAAATCTTCCAGTAAAACTGTTCCCTTTCTTTTTCTGCTGCTTACACACACACACACACACACACACACACACACACACACACACACACACACACACACACACACACACACACACACACACACACACACACACACACACACACACACACACACACACACACACACACACACACACACACACACACACACACACACACACACACACACACACACACACATACACACACACACACACACACACACACACACACAAAGTGTTTCTGTGTGAACGAGTGTGTGTTAAGTCTGAGGGAGACATTGTGTCTTCAGCAGATGGGGATGTAATGACACTCGATAAAAAGATGCTGCATCAGACAGTCTGCAAGCACACACGCAGACGCACACACACATAAACACAGTGAACAAAACAACCTTTTCAGAGCCTGTCTGCTTTTGTTCTTAATGCCACAGTGATGACAAGACACAAAACAGTCAGTGATATTCACACTAGATATCACCAATCGCTCTCTTTCTCTTACACACACACAAACTCATACACATTCTTTAGCCTGATCTATGCTAGGCTATTGGACTGGTGCTGCAAAACCCATGAATTTCTAACAAAGGTGAATGAGGAGTCTGAAATGTGTGTAAACTGGGAGTGCTGCCAAGCCCTGGGGAACATCACAAAGCCCTGTGTGTGCATTTATGTGTGTGTCATGTCCTTTTGTCTGTTCTGATACAGGTATGGATGGTTACCCTGAAAACCAAAACACAGTCGACCAATGACAGTGTGTATGCAGAGGAAGTGTGCATGTGTGTGATGTGTTGTTATTAACTACTAAACTTTTATTGTACATGCTGTACTTTTTTACGCATACATTCAAACTCAAGCTATAAACTTTAATCTGATTTGAAAGAAAACAGAACATTAAAGCAGACAACCATTGTACATTTTTCTATCAAAATGAGACGACCCCCCCCCCCCCTCACTGCGATATATATTTATATACACTCAATGCACTCAAATCCGCCCCCTCCCTCCCTGTTGTACGCCATCTGTCACTCGATGGCAGCCCCGCCCACGTAAGCCAGTCAACCAATCTGGAGGCAGATAGCTCCCCATGCTCATAGGCCATTAACCCCTAATCAGCTGGGGAGATGGAGGCCGGGAAGGGAGCCAAAGTGTACACACACACACACACACACACACAATAGTAAACCAGTGTTATTCAAAGCCTCACCACAGGCCTTGCAGACGGACAGACAAACCCTGTTTTAAAGAGGATTTTAAAATTGATGAAGATACAATCTGTGATTTCATTCATCTATCTGCCCCACAGAGCCGCACCAACACACACACACACACACACACACACACACACACACACACACACACACGTTCTGCTGCTCACAAAGGATCACCGAGGCTGTTTTGTAAAGAGATATAGAAGAGAGGAAAAATAAAGGAAAGGCCGACGTAAAGTGTCTCTACCACAAGTGAGGTGTCTACTCAAAGATTGTCTCTCATTTGGACTGCAGAGAAAAGTTCACCTCATTTTGACACTCAATGAACTCAGTGACCCCTCAGCACTCGCTCAGTTACTGTCATCAAGTTGTTTAGTTTGTCTCCATCAATGTTTATTTGGATCTCAGTTTAAAAACATTCTCCTCCTTGACCTGCACAGCCCAAACACTAAAGCAGGCTGACTTCATGTCATATTAGTGGTCTAAAAATAATAAATAGAGGGATACTCGTTTAAGGGAAGTGAAATCTCATGAATTCAACATGTTAACCAAAATCAACATTAAAAATCACAGTATAACT
Source organism: Tautogolabrus adspersus (assembly GCA_020745685.1). NCBI lineage: Eukaryota > Metazoa > Chordata > Actinopteri > Labriformes > Labridae > Tautogolabrus > Tautogolabrus adspersus. Next base: position 7,201,722 of record CM036544.1, read on the forward strand.
ATATTTATAATATTTCATAAGCTTAACACTAAGTCAATACTTAGCAAAGTGATAACCTCATCACAGTTTTTTTTAAATGTTTTATTTATGAAACAAAATACATGTTACTTATTTTTCCTTGTCTCTTTTCTGTAATGAAAATATTTCTCTTTTATTTTAATGGCTCCTTATTTTTCCTCATTTCTCACTTTCGTGAAGCTTATTCAAAGCGTCCAAACACTTTTAATTTGAAGGATTATTTGGCAAAAAAAAAGTCTGATTCAGGTCAATTAAACTCTAAAGACGCGAGGGTCTATTTTTGAAGTTATTCGTGAAACACAATGAGAAAAAGATTTATGTGACATGAGTGAATTGTGGCTTTTCACAGATGTACTTTGTGGACATTGCGTAAGAAGTAATAATACATTATAAGGCGTAATATGTGACATGTTTTGTTTGAAGTCTCTTAGGCCTACAGATTGTGGTGCAGCAGTGACTCTGACAGTATACTTTAAAACACAGTGAGTGTAGTCCAGACCCACAGAAGAGCAGATGGTCATCCTCACTTAAACTGGTTGACTACATACATCATGACACTTATTTCTTTGTTTGAGAAGCAGCCTTTAAAGTACCGTTGCCTCCTCACAGAGGTTCACAATCCACTTAGAAAATTGTTATTTCCATTCCAGCTTAAGAGTTGACACATCTGCACCCAATCTGTGATCCTCATTTTTTTCTTTTTAAAATCCGTCCCTGAATCCCGTCCACACCAGACAACACTGACAAGTTCATACTACTTCTATAAAATGTCCCACTTATAACAATGTTAAAGTCAATGTTAAACAATTTAACTTGTGAAGTGGACAAGGTTATCAGGCTGTCAAACCACTGGCTCAAACTCCTCAGCCATTACACACACCGACTCTCTCACTCCGTCTAAGTTGGTGACACATCCGTTATTTACTTTGATCAAGAAACTGCGTCTTTAGCTGAAACACACCCAGCAAATAAGAAAAAAGAAATCACTACCACCTCATCTTTCTCTAATCTCACTGCCCCCTTTCCTTAAAGTAGCCAAACGCAGGATTCATCTTCCTCCAGCAGCCAACACATCCCTCGCAGCCTGCGGCCCTACCCATCTCCCATCTGCTCTGACAGCTCCAAGGTTTACACAGCAGCACCCCCCTGCTCGCTCTCATTCACACACAGACAGACACCCACATGGCCTCGTATTCAATCAGCCATCTATCTCTGCACAACAGACGTGCATATGCACACACACACACACACACACACAGCGCACTGAATCTTCTCCTCCCCTCTGCCAATTCATCCACCCATCCATCATTCATCCATCTTTCCATCCCTCCTGCAGTGTTTGCTGATGCGATAACAGCTGATTGATTCATTTGTGATTTCCCAGCAGCCCTGTCCCAAACACACAGGCACAAAAAAAAAACCCTGCTAACCGCCGGGACTCATTTGTCATGATTACATTGAATTGATTCCCTGATTCGCTCCATTCTGTTGCGGTGGGGGAGGAGAGAACATGGAAATGGGGGAGAGAAAAGGGGAGAAAGAGGAAAAAAGACGGGAGAGAAAGGTTTAATCAAGTCCCTTTCAGCTGATGTGTCACCGTGAAAACAACGAGAAAGGAGGAAAAACTGCAGATCTGACAGAGCTGACACCGGAGGAAATTGGCAAAAAGCTGACGTGTCGGAGCTGAGTTTCCAAACCTGACGGAGCAAAGGGCAATAAAGAAAAAGGAGAAATGGAGGGTGGAGGGAGCAGAAATTCAGATGGAGTGAAGGTAAAACAAAACACCTTAACGGTGTTCAGCAAAATGCATGTCAATAAGAGAAAAAGATCCAGAGTGATCGTAATCATCAGAAAAAAGGAGCGCTTATAGGCTTGTTTTTGACGCGTACACACACACACACACACACTCGTTAACTCATATATTGCATGAGATGCGGCGACCTCTAAACGGGAACAACAAATGGATGTATAAGTGTAGCGAGGGAGGGAGGGGGCATCTTTGCTTGTTGGCGTCTGAAATTCAATCAGGAACTTCACCCTTCTAATCAGAAAGCAGGCTATACAACCTGAAAGCCAAAGTGGTCTAATTCACAGCATGTAAACATTCTGTTATCAATGGAGAGTCACTCGGTCGATTCATGCCATTGTGAGCATGTGCGACTCTAAGTTGAAGGTTATTCTGTGAGGAGAAAAGCCGCAAATGCTGCTTTTCAGCTTTCCAGGACTGAAAATCCAAAGTCGAAATGCTCTCACACAAACACAAGAAACACATTGTATAGAATACAAGCTGGAGATGGGGTTGAGGGCCATTACATGTGTATGTGTGTGTCATACACAGAAGCTATCCTTTCTCCACTTTGTGTAAACTCTGTTCACCCAAAGCTAAATTTGAGATAAGGACGCTGTGTTTTTTTTTGTTCCTGCTCCGTTGTTTGCCGTGTGGAGACGTTATGGTGCTGCACCCTTGTCTGGCCACACTCACAAAAGCGGCAAGCAGAAGCAATTTATCAGGCTGCAAACACGGAGCAATGTCATTCCCCTCCAGGTGATAAAGCAGTCATTCACTGTCTGCTCGAAAAGTTCCAGTTTTGATTAGTCTTTATGGGTGTGTGCTCAAGGGATGGATCGGTGAATTCAAATAAGCCAAACAAAAAAAACAAGACATAGTCAGGTGCGAAAATGCCGAAGCCTCGACGAGCGATGGCATATTTGTTGGTTGAGAAAGGTCTACTAATAGTACACTGCGTGAAACCTCATATACGACAAGAGCACTTGTGTTCACTCCCACAGAAAAGAAAATTCACAGAAGCAACCAATCAAGGCTGAATATTTAAATAAGATGTTCGGTGCAAATCAAAGTGTGAACACGCCGGAAGGCTTCACAATCAACGAGAGGCGGGACACAGCTGACATGTTTGTATGTGTTCATGGGAATGTTCTGGCAGCTTATTAATGAAAACATGTCATAAGATTTGGTTTATTATTACACAATTCTAATCAGACAATAAAAGTTGATCGTGTTGCATGAGCTACTGAAAAGTTTCAGCTAATGCGAACCTTTGACACAAAAACGATATTGAAGACAGTTTAAAAATGCCTTATCTGTTTTAAAGGTCACATATTATCCTCCTTTTCAAAAAGTTTAAATTAGTCTCAGAGCTCCCCAAAACTGTCTGTTACACTTTTTGTTAGTGGTGGGAATCGTGGGGTAACTTACGATACGACATGAGACAAAAAGTTGCGATACCGCACGTCCTTTTCTTTTGTTGCGTTCTTTTCTGTCTCTCTTGTTCACATGCCATGGAAATCTGTTGCCATAACATTAAGCACTACTTTGATGTTACCATAGCGAAGGGCTTAAACCTAACAATTAAGTTAAAAAACCGTGACAGCTTGTATCATCATCATCATCTCCAACGTTTGTCAGCAGCCTTGTTCTGTAATTTCTCCTTTGACGTTTAATCTTATTTGAAATCATATATATTATCTGAGACTTTAATGGAGATTCATTTCACTGTTTCTGTCTGTCAGAGCCCGAAGAAACCCTGGGACCATAAGGGGAAAAACTGCAGGAAATGATTGAAATATTAGTGTATTACTTCTTTGCCTTCTAGGAAAGGGAGACCGAAGCATTACATATGTCAACATGTGAATATCTGAGAGGAGCAGACAGCTGTAAAAGGTCACTGCGCTGGATTTGCCTTCATTTAACTAAACAAGAGCTTCAGAAAGACATGCACACGCATTTACATATGAGACACTATGATCTTAGTAAATATGAAGTTACACACAGAACACACGAGGCATGATATCGGCTCCATGTTTAGATCCTTCCCTGCAGCGAACCATTCATCTGGAACATATGTTTGTTTTCTGGTTATGTTTGTGAGCTTATTTAGCAGAATGTTTGTGTGTGTGTGTGTGTGTGTGTGTGTGTGTGTGTGTGTGTGTGTGTGTGAGCATCTGTGTGAGCAATGCATTCACAGTTAAAGTGGTTAGGCACACACACACACATGCATATTTAGACACATGGATTTCCTGCTTGTGTTTACGTATGCCCAGCCTGTTGTCTCCGTCTCTCCCTCTGCTGCTCTTTTGTCTCTTCCTTCTCCGTCTCTCTCGCACTTTGCCCTTTTCCTAAACCAGCCGTGGCCTTAGCCGTGCTTTTTGTTTAATATGGCGGCATGCAAAGCAAAAGGAACAACCATCTGCCACATGCATGCAGCCGCCGTCTTACGAACAACAAGGGCTGGCATCACAATGCCTCTTTAGAGAGTGTGTGTGTGTGTGTGTGTGTGTGTGTGTGTGTGTGTGTGTGTGTGTGTGTGTGTGTGTGTGTGTGTGTGTGCGTGTGCGTGCAGGCATGTGTCTGTTAGTTCTTCAAGCACAGTCTGCAGGGCAAGATAAGTATGCATTTAAGAAGCTTATATTTCATTTCAGGAACTGAAGGAGACAAAATGGCTCCATTCTGAGTTGGCGGACACAACACAAGGAACGGCGAGGTGGCAACAAAAACATAAAGGAGAGGAAAAGCTCGCTCTGACGCCGTTTGTGTGTACAAACACACACAGAGGAAGGAGGCACAAAGCGGAGCATTTGTAGTTTGTGCACAAACACAATTGAGCACAAAGCTGAACATTTGAAATACAAATCCAGCTTCATTAATCAGAGCGTTTTGTTTTGTGTGCAGCTAAAAAGCAAATATCTGATGAAAGAAGGCGAATCAATGTCTGAGGAGGGAACAAAAGTAACTTCAGGGGCGTTTTGGAAAAAGGGAATTGTGACCGCTGGCTGGTAAGACAGATGACACACAGTCTCTGAAGGCAGACATGGGCACACAACATTAGCAAAAACACACACAGTATGAATAATTAACTTTCTGATGTTTTGTACAGTATGCCAACAATATTTCATGGTGTGCTCCGGCTTTATTCCTCCTGACTAACAAAGCTTCTTGCAGCTCATTGCCAAACGACCTCAGTTAATTTTAGATGGGAAGATATGTTGGAGGTGACTCACTGTTTGGATTTCCAGTGTACCCAGGGAAATAAAAATAAATGCTGCTGGTTTACTGGTTAATCTGGTTGCCTCTTTACCATAGTAACAGCTAGTCTCACTGGGTTCGTATTATACAAAAGCATCAGCAGACATGGACTCAGTTCAATCCCCGTGGGCAGTGTACTTTCATGCAAATCTGAAAATAAATACTGACTGTAGGTTCTTATGTTTGTATTTCACTTCTTTTATATTCGTCTGACTGCAAAGGTCGTGACATTTGTGGTATAGTTGGACCGTCTGCACGTCTGAATTTAGAAACCTTTCCACCCCCTGATTAGCCTCCACCCCTGCAGAGCTGATCACTGCTCGCCTTGCACAATCATGCATGAAACATGAATAATGAAATATAATGAAAACAGCTTGCAAGCCAATATACAAGCTGACGATCTGCACATGCTCCTTCGCTCCCACACACACACACACACACACACACACACACACACACACACACACACACACTTCCACATGAAAACACACACACACGCACAAAAGCTCTGCAAGGTTGAAACTCTCATTTATCCATTAGCTAAAAAGCAATCAGAGATTTGCAAATACACATATACACATAAACCCACACACATGCACACACATACACAGGGGTGGGGGACTTCTGGTTGACTTCATCAAGCTCTCATCAAGCCAAGCCACCATATGGGGATGGGGCCCAAAACAGAGGGGGATTGGATTGTGTGTGTGTGTGTGTGTGTGTATTACTGAGACCCCCCCACCCACCCCCAAATGCAACACCAACACAAAGGAAGCATGCATCACCAAATCAGCTTTGTCTTGCATGCATTATGACGCTACTGCAGCCCCATTAAGAGGACCCCCCTCTTCTTCCAACACACACACCCCCTGAAGGTGTGTTGGACTCAAACAGCTGAAGCAGAGCAATGAAGGGGCAAGACACTCCAATTACTACCGCCTCCTTTTTCCTCTCCACACACACATTTCTCCTCACTCCCACCGTGTGCCTTTCTTTGTCTTTTTTTCTTCAAGCTTTTTCTTCCTCCTCTTCCTCTCTGCAACCACGTTAAGAGACAATCCTCACTGAAAACCCTGAGCATCTCCACCCTCAGCATCCTGATTGCATCCTTGCACCCATGAACCCAAATACTCACAGTGCACCAAGGACAAATTGCTGACGTAGCAGACAGTCATACATGGGGCATACATTGAATTTTAATCTGGGCGTGACCTGCTTTTTCTTGGCTTGCACCCCCCAATCTCTACCCCCCATCCGGCTTCCCCAGCCTTTCATGGGCAACACTACCCCTCCTCCCCCAAGAACCGCCCACCCTGAAAACCCCCTCTTAGAGCCAGACTCTAGGCCTTGAGGCTGGGGCCTCGCCTGCCATTGTTAGCCCACAATGGGTGAGAGGCGGCTGGCAGGCAGGCAGGCAGGCAGGCGGGCAGCAGCCAGGAGGCCTTGTGGAGGAAGCCGGGGGAGAGGAGCTACTGGAGGGGGAGGACGGATGCAAACACACATGCTAGTTGTTGAAATAAACATGAGAAGAAGGACAAAAGAGTGGAGATGTAGTATGAACTCAACATATAATATTAACCCAACACAACTGGGTGAAAGTTTGAAGACTTCAAACTTTAGAACAGGCTGTCAGTGACCAAAGAGTCACTACACTGGACACAGGCTGTGTTCTCCATTGAATCTGCCGTCTAAAGCCGGGATCAAGCTTAACAAAGTAGGCTTTATTCTCCAGTGGAGCTTCATTTATTTATTTCAAAAAGAAGCATCTGTCAGTGCAGCCGGACTGCACCGTAAGCTCTATTTACTGTAAGGCCGTGTTCAAAGCATTTCAGGGTTGCCCGATTCGATGAGGCATCAGCCGACAATGCAGCGACTGAATGAGCCAAAAATGTTCATGTCCACATTTTAAATTAAAAAAATGTGTCGTGAAGTGCATAGTGAGTCCTTCCATTTATCTCACAGTTATGCACGAGAATAAAACAAGTGCTACTGATCATTTTCCAGGGCTGTAAAAATCCTAGAGTTTCTGCCTTTAACCTCATCATAACTTTTTTTCATTATACATGTTTCCAGGGTTTAGCTTGCCAAATTTGGTTTATTTGGAAATGTTGAGATTTTACCTTTTTTATCAGGAAGCGCAGAAAAATGTCGAATGTCAGAAAGCGATTTGGACGGTTGCTGACTAATGCTCTTAAGGCAACTGTATTGCCCATACACTTTGAATACTTGTAGATACTGGCTGTAGTAAGTCGTACAGTAACATCAGATGTCTGTAGGAGAGTTTTGCATGTTTCAAATGGCTGAGATGGAAGAAACAAGCATTGACAGGCACTGCCGTTTCAAAACTCACCAGCTGAACTCAAACCCATTGACCTCCAATATGAGAAAATACAGACTGGAGGTTTTTTTTTAAAATCTCAGTCAACAACATTTAGTATGACGAAACGATGCGGGAGGCTAGACAACACTGCAACTCTGATTCAAACACATTAGAGCAGCTTGTTGTTAAACCACAGGCCTCATGTGAATGGAAAATAATCAAGAGCGCACACACAGAAACAAGCAATCATCCAATAATGTCAACCGTCACACACACACACACACACACACACGCACACACACACACACACACAATAGTAGCGATCCAATAATGTCAGCTGTCATGTACGCATCCACACACGAGCACGCATGTGCATGCACACACACACCGATGAGTCGTGGGAGCAATCATCTGATAATGTCAACTGTCACACAGGGACACACATAATGCGTGCACACACACACACACACACACACACACACACACACACACACACACACACACACACACACACACACACACACACACAAACACACGGTCAGAACAAAGGAGAGGAGGCTGGTAAACAATGCCCCACAATGCTCTCTGGCAGAGACTTGAGTTTACAAAAGAAAAAGGTTTCCAATCGCCAGACATTCATTCAATCACACGTGCACAAACACTTACACACACACACACAACTGGGACGAGAGGAAGGAGAGAGACCTTTACGATGTGCACTAAGGGACACAATGCCGGGCAGACTATTCTCTCACTTACTCTATTCATACATTCAATTGCTCTTTCTCCATTCTCCCTCCTCTCTGTCCATCTTTAATGCACTCTGTAATAAAACTGTTTGCATTTTCCTTTTATTTTTATTTTGAGGATCTCAGTCGTTTATCACTGAGTGGGTTATATAGGACAGATAGGAGGGATCAGGATGCACTCGTTGGCCCTGCTCAGTACGGCACTGTGCACACACACACATACACACACCAACTCCTGCACACATCCCACCCTTGCACAATAGCCTGGATTCACACAGTGCAGGGATGGCTTGAGATTGAACCAACAGTGATGCAAGCTTTCCAATCCTCTCTGTGTGGACAATGAAGGGCTAGTAACAACAACCCTGGGGCTACAGTTGTATGAATGCGTGTGTGTCGAGGGTCTACGGTGTGCAAGTGTGAGCATGTGTGCGCTTGGTTTTTCGTTCAAACACACAACTCTACGAAATGATTGTTTGACCCAACAACTTTTTGCTTCATACCTTGGTAACAGAGGATAATTAAAGCTGCACAAATCAATATTTCCATTAAAACAATTGAAAAATGGGCAATATAAAAGGGGTTTCTCATCTTGGCCAACCAGAAGAGAATCATAACCCACAGACCAAATGCCTTTTCTGATCATAGTTTTAGTTCAACAGCTACCAAAACGAGAGCAGGTATCACAAGAATGATCTCAATTCTAAAAATGAAGCATATAACCCTGAGCCTCTTCACCTTTCTTGAACAGTGAAGAGCTCAGTAAAGACATGATATAACTGATTTCCTTAACCTGCTCTGACCCTACCAGCCACATCTTTTAAAGGTCTTCAGTACTCAGGGAGTTGTAGTCCCAGTATTTGACAGGTACAGCACTTGCAGGTGTTTTACAGCCTGGCACTAAAAACTGTTAAGTGAAAACCTCACATGAAAAGGCAAATGTAGATCTGCATTTATTTCAGCATAATCATTGAATATCTATCTTTTAAACAACAAGGTCTTAGCTAAATTTGAATTTGTTTTGCAGAAGCAATGATTTTCATGTTGACCAAAGTAACCACACAGCCCTTACTTGTTTAGTAAATGATCTGATTGTTATCATAAATGGTAAAAAAACAAACAATTGTTGATATTTAACGATTCCTCACTAATGACGGGATGTGTCGTCCCTCAGGGCACTATTCTGGGTCCTCCATTGATTGCGGGTTCAGTGTCTGTTAGATTATCTAACAACATAAAAAGCCCCTACTAAGGAATTCTTTTTGACGACAGAACTGGAGGTGTAATGTGTGCACCACTTTCTCAAGTTTAAGAAACCTTCATGACCACCAACAAGGAGGAGACCCATCCCAACGGCTCTCTGTGTAACTCAGCAGCCGGTGTGTGCACGTGGCTCAGCCAACGATGGCGTCGCATGATCACCAGCTTCCCCCTGAATCGGTTTCTGTATGTCAGTAACTTTATCTATACAGACAAGTACAAATTATAAATACCTTTGAGGGGAGGAAGACATCATATGAACGAGTTTGTTTCAAGCATACCCTGACCTTCTGCCTTTACTGTATATGAAGAACATGTGATTGTTTCTTTTTGGTGGTATTTAAACATTAATTTCCTTTGCTAGAGTGCACAGATTTAAGAAGATGCATTATACTGAACAAAGATGACAAAAATTACAGAAATCCAGGGAAGGGAAGATATGCTCCAACAAGAATTGCCTTCATCAAAAGCCCCGAGCTCGTAGCCTTGATGAGGGTTTTGATCCAGATATAAATTCTATGTGATAGCTCAGGGTCTTCAAGACCAGGTTGCATACTTGAATCCATAAAAGGCACTAGAATGATAATATGTGACAATTGGAGATGATTTTGTTTGCACTTTCATGCACCTCATTTACGTTTCTACTGTTAGTGAATGGATTCTGAAGAGGGTGTATTCAGATCTGGAGGCCTCCAGTGGATGCTGGATGACCTCCATCAAAAAAGTATTTTCATTTTAGCACTTAAGGCTGACTATTTACTGGTAGAAACACATTCAATCCAGGTGTGAATGCTGCTTTCTTTGGTTAACCACCAAGACCTGATTAGTCCTAGCACAAATGTACTTGTTAAGAATACAGGTGACCTGAAATAAAGACCACAAAGGAAACATGACAGGGAGTCTAAAGCCTGTTGCCTTTTCAAACGGAGAATGCCAGTCCTCTTTGCCATCGTAAATGATTAAAAAAAAAGGCAAAATAGCAGGGAAATATTGTTCCGCCTTTGAGCTGACAATTGAGATCTCAGCAAAGGAGTGTGCATGGAGAGCAAGACGGGGTTTGCGTTTTCTTTATGTGTGAGACCCAAATGAAAACTTAAGTCACTAACCCCCCCAAAAAGAAGAAAAGGTAGTTGGCTACAAACCGGACAGCTATCTCAGATGTTTGCATATTTGTGAGACAACATGGTAAGGGATACCCTTCAAGCAGAGCCTGCCGCCTGACAAGCTTGTCACAGTCATAGTTTGCACCAATTTTGCAGCGTTACCTTTAAGGGTGTCAAAATGTACTTTGATACTTTTCAGTACCATGTTTTAAAACATAACAGTCCCCATTATTTTCAATTATCATAGTTTTGAAGAGAACCAAAGGTTTAAAAAACTTCAGCACTTTCGCCATACGTTTAACCAAAAGCTGTCGCAAGCAGAAGTGAGAGAGCGCTGGTTTGACAGTGTGCAGGAGGTTTGCCTGAATTTTTTGGTGATGAAAAGCAAGAATTTACCCAAAATGTGTCACCTAGGATCTGTATTTTTTGTTGTTGTGGTATCAAAACAGGTATCAATATGGTTACTAGAAATATATCAAAGTTTAAAGTCTGGTATCTTGACAACCTTTGTTCCCTGACCCGTTCACTTGAAATGCTGTAGATTGTATAAAGGGGGCGACAAAAAGCTTACCACAATTGGTTAAGTGTAAAAAACTAATCAGGCTTTACGGTGGGGCTACTTCATGGCTGCCTTGTTCTCTAAAGATTCTTCATTTGGGCAAGCACAAGTTCCCAATGAGTGGAGAGTCGTTTTGTTAATGGTTTTTCAACTTGAGAACGACGCTCAACATCTGCAAGGACAGGTGATGTGAGATGAATTTTGAGGCACAAAGTATCCTGTTTTCTTTTATAGCCATGATAAAGAAATCCGTCCCTCTTGACAGGATTGTTAAAACTTTGTTTGTATTTGTGTTAAAATAGATGAACAACTTGTTTTTCTAAACCACTGTAATAGTTCATGTGTGGTTCACCAACAACTGCGCCATGACAAGTGTTTTTTCTTTTTAAAAACCACAATGTGAACACAGCACGACTCCACCTCTTTTCATTTTCTCTCTCACAAACACTCGTCCATGTGACTCTCTTTCTCTTCCTTTCTTATATCCGATCTCCTGTTTCTTCCTTACTTTGTTTTTTCTTCTTCTCTGTCGCCACACACCCACACACACACACACACACACATCCACACACACACACACACATCCACTCACAAACACACACACAATGAGGGTTGATTAATAAGTGTGTCCTCTCTTGTTTCCGGAAAGTGTCAGAACAGGAAAGGCCATTTGAAAGGCACTTCAAACCCAAATTATGGAGATTTAAAAACAGCTTTGGACACATAAGGCATGCAGCAGGAGGCGGGAGGGTAAAGGGAGGAGGGTGAAGGGTGGGACTCCGTTCTGAATATTCATGAGTAGACACTTTAAACATACCCTCATGGGTCAACACAGCAGGACCGGCCAATCAACATCTTTAGAGACATTTTCTTTCTACTGCACTTCAAGTTAGTCGAGTCGGTCTGTTGTTTTATTGGCACGGATGCTGAAACAACTCTGCCAAAGCATTGACACAGCTGAATGAAAAGGATAAACAAACATAACAGTTAACATCAACCTGTCTATCACACACAAGAGTGAACGAAGGACACGTATCTAAACTGACTCACAGGTCACATGCAACCTTATTTACATAACTGTTTAAATGGGGATGTTGTCTTTTGGACATTCCCCCTCCTTGAAGGCAATCAACATGTTGCACTCAATTTCTTGCTTCAAGTTGCAGGAGTAGTTAAATGTCAGATCAAAACAAGGGCGCTTCAGGCTACATCAACTCTGACACGTTTTCATTTGAAAACCAGTAAGATCATAAGATACGTTTCCACTGACATGCAGCAGGATCTGTTTCAATTTAAAAACTACTAGGTTAGTGATTTCATGTTTCCATAGAAACCGAGGCTTTAGTGAGTGATGACGCAGATACCTACACTCTTTTTAATGATTGGGTCTTTTCAGTCACAATGTGTTCCTGATTCTTCACGCCACTATCACAGGATACTTCTCCGTCCGAAAATGAACATCAGCTTCAAGTTGCAGCGTTTAATTCAGCATGAATAACTTATCACACTTTCTGTTGATCTTGTTGTAAATGCTTGCTGATTTTGTGAAGGTAAATTCTGGGTTTTATCATGCAATTACTGCCTCCAAGACCAGAAAGAGAGCCGTCATTCTGCATGTGTGAGGTGAGTATCCAAGTGCCTGTTGTGTGTGTACCTGGCATGTGCACGCCTGATTTAAATGAACGGGCATGTGTATGTGTTTAAGGCATGTTGGAGTCTGAATGGAGAGAATTCAATCACATTTCTGCATCATTTCTTCATGCAGAGGGAAGTTTATTTGTGTTTTGTCTCCGCCACTCATCTGTCAAAAAGCGTTCTTGTTCAATGGTCAGTTTTAGAACAAACTAAAACATTTCAGTTTTAACCCTCTACTTTCTTACATCCGAAAAGGGTTCATCCACCATATTTGACTTTCACTGCCTCTTTTCAATGCCATGTTTTGCCTCCTGAGATCCCCCCCCCCAGTCTGACAGGGAAAACTCCCGCTGTGAGAGTCCTAAGTGAATAAGCAACTCAGAAAGATTTAGCCTGAAACTGCATGTGTGAAAACAGCTGTACCCTCCCTTTACAAATACGTCCCGATGTATTTAAGAAAAGTTACACCTTCACCTCAAAGGTAGATGTGTTAATTGATCATTCTGAGAATATTTTCAGAGTCGCTACACGGCACACCGTGTCACATAGTCCTATTTAAGATGCAAAGTGCGAGTTATTAACAGGACTTCACCACACATCCAAGCAGCGCCCCTTCACCTCTTTGGAGTAAGAAAACCAGGGCGACTGTACGGAGTCAAACACCAGAGAATATTAAGTAGGTAATTACATGTAGCAGCATTTCATTTCTAATTCTCTCTATTGGCCAACATGTTTCTAGTGTTATTCCCCATACAACAAGGTCACTGCCCATACACATACACACACACACAAAAGGAGATGAGGGAGGGAGAGCGAGCAAAAGGCTCTTCACAACAATGTGTGTCGTGAGCTGAATACAGAGCCTAGCACAAAACAAAAGCATGAGCGACAGCCAGCTGGCTTGGCACCACTTGGCACGGGACAGGCCCGCTTGTCCTTGGCATGACAATGAAACACACAGTAGACGTAAAGAGACACACATGCACACGCACACTTTCTCCCTCTCTTCTCAGGTATAAAGTAAAGTGTAGCTATCGAGGGGCTCAACACTTAAAACAACTTGTGTTCATCAGATCCTGTTGAATGGAGGCAGCGCTGGGCGACACCACAGACACACAAGAGGATCTTCTTCTCATCTCCAAAATAAGAGCGGGAGAAGAAACAGAGAGGGACTTGAATGAGGCTCTGCTGGCTGCTTTGGACGGAGCTGGAACAATATTTGGGACAGCCTTCACCTCAAGTGTAGAGACGATTGTTCATGTTGTAAGGCCTTGAAAGTTGTATTCCCATTCAGTTATGTAAAGGAAAAAGCATCGCCATGAGTCCAATCTTTCTTTCAATCCAGTCAAGAAAGGTGGGTTTTACTTTAAATAAAAGCTACATATAGACGACATGACATTCCCATCTACGGATCAGTTAGACATCATAAGCGGCAGGCTGTGCATTTTGACTTGTGCTTTACATAATTCAAATAGTGCAGCGCCAAACTGCCACCCACTGAGAAACAGATAAAGCATTGTCAAAGGCATTGTTGCTGAACAAAAGAATATTGTTCCATGTGATCAGCTGCTGATTAAAACTGTCGCCACACAGATCCGATGCTTATCATCGGCCACAGACAATCGGTTAGAATGCAGAAAATGACAGACGATTGTAGCTTGGAGCCTATAAGAGCACGTAGACCGGTCCAGAAAGCACGCAGGGACCAGTGATTTTTACTCTACAGTCTACACCCCTTTTGTCCCTCTTGACCCCCTGTAGTAAAAGATGTTGCTGTTGTTAGATGCCACAGATGTTTCTCTGACAATCAATAAAGTCATTATCTGTCAATGGAAGTGTTGATTATTCTTACAGTCATGAAACATTTCCTCTTACTTTCTTGTAAAGTCTCTGAGAAATGTACCAGAGAGAGTTGGATCATATTTGTCACACCAGAACTAAGGACAGCGTGGTCTACACGGCTACAGCCCTAAATACTGTTATCATCCCTGCAGCTTACAGGACAGTAGTCATTGTACAGTTCCCGTAAGCAAACAGCTTAACGCTCGTCCTGATGACGCAGACGTCATTCAACGTACTTATCCCTTAATCAACAGCCAGCATGTTGGTGTGGGAGAGTTGGAACAATGGACGAAGTGGTGACTCAGTAACAAAGGTGTAAGGTTGTCAAACATTTCGATATTTTCTCATAGCACACGTTGTTAATGATCCGCGGCACTGAAAGTCCGGAGGGCTTTAAAAAAAACTTTTAACCCAAAGACAGCGAACACTGTAATACACAGAAAGTTCACCAACGAAGGTTTGTCTGCGTTAATTGGTAAATATGAGCAAGAAGTGACCCAAGGGTGTCTAGGACTTTTATTTTTGTTGCTGTGGTATAGAAACGGGTGTTGATACAGTTTGATGTTTGGAGCTTGTACAGCGCTTTTCTAGTCTTTTACACCGCAGGACAAACCTACACATTCACACCCTGATGGTAGAGGCTGCTATGTAAAGTGTCCATTCACACGCTGCTGACGAAGCAGTGGGAGCAACTTGGGGTTCAGTGTCTTGCCCAAGGACACATCGTACATGTGGCTGCAGGAGCTGGGGATCGAACCTCTGACCTTCTGGCTGAGAGACGACCGACTCTACCAACTGAGCCACAGTCGTCCCTACTTGTATATCAAAGTTTAAAATTCTCATATCGTGACAGCCTTACAGAGGTGTAGCTAAATCTATGCTTAAGCTGACTCTTTAAATTCAGCTATAGGATCAAGTGAACCTATACTCTTGCTTTTGTGGCAGCTTATCTGTAATTAATGAGTCACTGCAGAGGGTTTGTGTAAGCCTAGTTGTTCACTACATGCATTGTGAAACATCGTCTATACCTTAAGGCTAAATGTAGCCGTCTGAATCCTCGATGCCCCACCTCTAATTCTTCACTGCTGAGACTTTACTGCCAGCAGGAGAGTAAAGACATGACTAATGGCCAAAGTTAAATCTTACATCCAGTTACAACGTGTCAATTCAAAAGCGTGCGGCGCGGCTAAGCCATGCCGACGGTAAAATCTTTTGAAGGTTTCGGATAGGACGGGGGCTGGCGTTGTCGGGAATGGGAGTGCCTTGGGTTGACTTGTTCTCTGCAGGTTGCGGACGTGTTAAAAACGTGGGAAGAGCCTGAAATGAGACGACTGTGTGGACATAAAGGGAGCACAGAAGGAGAGAAAGTTTGGTCTGAAAAGAAACTAGAAGGCACAAAAAAAGAGAGAGCAAGTGAGAAAGAAAGAGGGCGAGCGAGGGCCTCCTTACTCAGCAGGAGCTGTCTGCCAAGGCAGGAGTCAGGCAAGGGGCGAGTGTGGGTTGTGTGTGTGTGTGTGTGTGTGTGTGTGTGTGTGTGTGTGTGTGTGTGTGTGTGTGTGTTTGTGTGTGTGTGTGTGTGTGTGTGTGTGCGCAATGTTAGGAGCGATAGTGGCCACGTGCCAAAGACAATGACCCGCAAAGCTGGCAGGGCACCGGGTGGTTGTGAGTGAGAGTTTCTGTGTGTATGTGTGTGTGCGTAGGAATGTGTGTGTGTGTGTGCTTGCATTCCTGGGACGCATGCTGCCGGTTTCTCCACAGTAACAGTGAGAGGAGGCAATAGACTCCGTCTCAGCAGAGGGAGGGAGGGAGGGAAGGTGGCGAAGGGAGGAGGAGCTGCTGTAATAGAGGAGCGATGACGAGCTAACTGAAGATCCAAAAGGTAGACAGAGCAGCGCTTTTACACAACGACCTGCTCTTTACCGCACATGTTAACCATTGAATACCCTTTACACTAGTCTAGCCTTTTGCTATTACAGTAGCAATGTATGTTGTCTGTTACACCAGCTTCATAAGCAGCACATAATAGGAAGTGGAAAACGAGGACGCGGCTCAGCATGTACGTGTTCGCCAGTACGACCGGAGACATCTCACCTTAGACTAATAGAAACGATTGTGTCTCTCATGTAGAGGCAAGCAGTTCAGAGATGATTCACTTCATGTTGCAATGCTCTCTCACTCAGCATGCTTACATTTAATCTATTGGATGGAGGGCCTGTGTATAGCGGCCATGCTTTCACACCTTTTTGATGCAGTCTGATGAAGCTGAAGCCTTTTAATATTCGTTTATCTAGGTTGTTTAGATCTGTAGGAATATGCTACTGTACAAGCTAATGCTACGGAGCTACTGTAGTTGAGGACAGCATCAAAAGCTCTAGTAGCAGAAAGGGCTATCAAAGCTAACGTTGCATGTGTAACTTTACTAACAAGCTACTGGTTTTGGAGTTTATTACTGGACTTCTTACCGTAAGCTCAAACTGATGAGAAGATCCTGTTACATTGATATCAAGTTATAAGAACGGACATAAACTTTTTAGACATCTTCTTCCTGCCATCAAGTCTCCTTTAATTATGACCGTTATAATTGACCGTTTCAGCAGCATCAAATAAAAAGACTGCTATATCCACTGAATATCGTCATAGTAACAAAAATATTCAATATTAAGGAGTGGTGTTTGTTAAAAACATTTTGATACTTGGCTCTGTTGATAAAGCACTGCTGGAGGCCAGAACACAATAGTGAGAAGTGGATGATTGGACACAAACCAGGAGGAGAGGAGGAGAGCTGAAGAATGTGTGTGTGTGTGTGTGTGTGTGTGTGTGTGTGTGTGTGTGTGTGTGTGTGTGTGTGTGTGTGTGTGTGTGTGTTGCTGATTTTCTTAGTTGGAAGAAGCACTGGTCCCATCTGGCAAGGACACAAACACACACCCACACAATCACAAAGTCACACAGTCACACACACACACACACACACACACACACACACACACACACACATTGTCTGCAGCAGGGAGAAGAGGGTTAAAGGGTCCCCCCTCCCTCCCTGCTGACTTCTGGATGCTTGGAGCACTAATCCTGTTATCTCCGTCCCAATAAGAAATGAATTAATGAATAGAGCAGAGAGACGGTGCAGAGTGCTCGGCGACAGCCCTGCATGGAGGTCAGCACGCTCACCGCCTCGTAGGCTCTTACTTAAAATAAGCAGACACACTCGGAGGATTCTCGATCAGAAGATCTGTAGTTTCTTCGATTTAAAGGGAAATGAGACCAAAAACAACAACACAAAACTGAATTTAAAAGTGACAGAAACACAGTTATAGGTCTCCCTGGATGAGAGCCTCAACTAAAAGTAATGTAATGCACTGTGATGCGTCGGCTAGATCTGTGATCAGAACAACTTTCCTCACAGGGACCGTTCAAGTTTCATCTTTTCAGACTCCCAGTGGGAATATAAGAGAGGACGTAAACGCAAAAGAGAGCTAGTCTTTTATGGCAGTGTTTCTGAAATACCTTCAGGGGGTTCCAAGCACTTTTCTTTACTACACACCCATAAGTATCACAAAAACAGAATGTAGGACTATTTGGTCGTTGTTCCTCGCTGTGATAAAACTAGGGATTAGTTTAGTTGACCCACAGGTTGAACATCATCACGCTCGCTAGTCGACGCCAGAGTTGCTAGTCAGTTAAACGAGTAATAGATATTTTTATATGTTGGCCCTGGGTGCAGGTCAAATGATATTCTCAAACTGCAATGCAGGGTTGTGTGTGTGCAAAACCGGTCTCCGTTTGCAGCTCAAATATCTTCTGTTGTAACCATTGAAAAAGAGCCCATTGACTGTGTCTGTGTGATAGGAAGTAAACGATCATTAGCTAGGAATGAAATACCTGCTGTACAGAGACACACCAGACAGATGGACGACAAAGAGAAGCTCTTAGTTTTCAAGCTCGAGGGTTAGGCAGGTTCATAGTGTGTGTGTGTGTGTGTGTGTGTGTGTGTGTGTGTGTGTGTGTGTGTGTGTGTGAGTGACAGATTCAGACGCAGAGTTCTTAAAGTCGCTTTCTAGTGTCATAAACACTCCCACTCTCTGCTTTGAACTCGATAGAAATGTCACAGCAGCCTGCCCTTGCCTGTGTGCACTCAAACACACACACACACACGCACTCACAGTATCCATGACAAAAGAAGAGGTCCTTTCAGTGCAAGGACCTGAGGGAGGAGAGACAGACGACTGGGGGAACTCCCCCTAAAGTGAGCAGACAGCCATGACACAATCCTGCAGGGAGCAGAGACAGAAAAGACTACAAAGACAGAAAGAGGCCACAAGGAGGAGAAGTAATACTCATCATGTCCAATGACTTTTTACGTAGACGCACCTCTCTGCTTTGTTTGCATGTATCTATAGATCACTCAGAATAACCAGAGTAAAGTCGTTGATTTGATTGCATATAGCATTAGCATATAGCAAGTAGTGATTGTTAATGAGTGCACATGAGTCTAGGGTTCTGTTAATGCTGACCATGAGTTTAGAAACTAAGACTTTTGCAGAACGATCCCGGCAGATAGAGTGCTGCTTTAATATGATTACAGTCCAATTATTAAAGTGGATGTAAAGGTTTCGACTTTCTTTTTTACGGCACTTTATCTCAGAATAATTGAGGATTAAAGCTCCTGTGGAGAGCTTTTGTTGCACATTGTTTTTGGTGCCCCCTGTGGATCAAGCAGTACCTCTTATCTTCCAGTACGTGCATCAGGAAGAACATTCTCATCTTGCTTTTTTTACTGTGAATCTTTGAATGTTAAAACATTAAAAAATAACTACACAGAAACAGTCCATCTTGTTGCTGATGTTCTTGTCTGCCTCTGTAGGTCATAGAGAGACATCAGTGTACATTTCAGTAAGCAGCTCAAACTCCTCACAGGAGCTTTAAAATGCTTTTCTTCTTCTTTCAGCTTTAGCTCTTCACACTGGATGATGTCAGCCTGCCTGGATGGCCAGGAGCGCTGCACCTCCAGATTTCACAAGATTTGACACCATTTACGGGATTCATCTCTGTATCTTGTTGCCATGGGAGAAGTAGCTCCCTTCCCGTAATAATAAAGAAACAGGTTTTCATTGGATGCCAGCAGCGTTGAGAGGCTGGGTCCTGGCAGGCCCTGCGTGGCCCTTCTTTTCTTGGCTTTTGGAAAAATGACTCTTTTCTGGCTCTGCGGTGTTTGATATCAAAAGCATTCTTCTGCCTCCTCTTCAGCAGTCAGCTACTGTTGCATTGCCGTGCATTGAGCCGCTGAGTCAGTCACCTGGCAACACACTATAACTAGCGCCCAGTTTCACCTCAGAGATACAATACACTGAGTCAAACTACCAAAGGGCCCCTTAACTAGCATGCATAGCAACCCCGTTTCAAAACACCACAAGGGGTAGCTTTTATTTTTATGTGTTGATTCACACAATTCTCCAGGCAAAAACCAGAGTAAACGCTCGGCTTTGAGGGAGACGAGCTGGACGCTGCAAAAGAAAACACAGAGGAGTTTTTTACGGGAATCAGTTCAGCTTAGAAAGGTGGAGAAAAGGAGGAGAAGAGAAAAAAAGAAAAGAGCAGAAACTGGACAATTGAGGAGGGCCTGGTCATAGTCTTTTGGTTTTCCCACCATGAGACACACACAGAGAGAGAGAGAGAGAGAGAGAGTGCCCCAGGCCCCTGTAACCACTGGCTTCCAACTGAAATGCTCTTTGTAAGTTGAAAGGTGTGCCTAGCTCGGCTTTAGACCCCTGCAACAAAAGCAGTGGTTAAATAGCATTGCAACACCCCCCAGGGATGTAAGCCTGGGTCAGTATGCAGAGTCTGTGTAGTTAAGTACTGACCGTTTAGTGTGTATAAGGACAGCATTGAGACTGTATTAAATCCACAGAGAGGTGTGTGTTTGTGGGTGCATGCTGTGTGCTGAATGTATGAGCTGATATCTGGACTGTGTGGTGGCCACAGGGGGAAGCAGCTGAATGCAAGGAGGCATCTGTTACTGGGGGGGGGTCTCGGCCGATCTCTGTCTCCTGACACTAAAATCAACGTCTCACTGCACCCAGAACATCAACAGCTCCACAGAGGCTCGCCAACACACCTAATGTTTGGCTTTTCTTTTTGTGTTTTTTTAACACTGAAAAGATGATTTTTTGTCAGAATAGAGTCTGCAAGGGCAAACGTTTACCTACAATAAACATGTGTGACTGCAACCCAACAAACAAGAGACAAAGAGAATGAACCGATGGACATAGAGATGCTGCAATTTGAAGACAAACAACAGCCTCCACTATTTGTGGATTCAAAAGGCAGAACAATTGGACTCAAATAAGATTGGATAACTCCTTTCACCAAAAGCCCATCAGCCTCAGAGCGGCCAGGTCGGGTCAGTGAAACACAATCTGCGCTGCCCTGGAGACGTTCCAACTGGAAAAAGGCTCAGGCTGCAATCAGCTGCTGGATTCAGTAGCCTGCAGTACGCTCCGTCATCACATCTAGTTTGATGGAAGAATCTCAAAAACACATTTTAGGATTTCTATGAGGAGTCTAGCTGATTTGAAATGATTGACTACTGGCCTGAACTTACAAACAGTGGCCAACATTTTGATGGAGAGAAGCAGGACAAGAGGGAATAAGAGACGGATAGCACAGAGGACAAAGAGGCCACGTGAAGGGTAAGTAGCAGCTCTGACGCTCTGAGACACGGAGAGGAGACGGAGGCTCCAATCAGAGAGAATTATCCTGACAAACCCTCTTCAATCACACAGCCAGCACCCCCCTCTGCTACATCTTTTTCACTTTGCCCACATCCGTCTACTTCTTCTCTCGACCACTCTGAATGAAGGGATGAAAGATGATTAAAGGTAATAGCCGAGAATATGTCTGTGAGGGATTTTTTGTTCTCTTCGATTGTTCGAGTGGAAAAGACAGAGTGGAGGAGAGGTTAAGATATAGCAGGATAAAGAGTACTGTCTTTTTATTGGTGATGGTGACAAATGTAAAATGAGACGTCTTACGCAGCTCATGGTTTGTCTCCCCATCTGAACAGCAGCTGCACCAGATCTCTTAACAAAACTACAGTTTAACTAACTTCATTGTTGTTATCAAGTCAAATACATCAATAAAAGGTGAAAACGAACATAATGCAAAGTCCCAGCGTCGATAGCCTAGTCTTGTGTGCCCCATGCACAGAGGCTGTGGTCCTCGTTGCAGCATCCGTGGGTTTGAATCCGACCTCGGCCTGTTGCTGCACGTCATCCCCACTCTATCCCCCCCCCCAACACTTCCTGTCTCTCTTCAGCTGTCCTGTCTAATAAAGGCAAAAAGGACCAAAGCACCATAATGCCAAGTTGTATTCAAGTTTGTCTTTGAGGCTTTTTGTACTTATATTAGTTTCTCTGGTTTTTATACACTACATTTCCCAGCATTCCCTCGCCAATCACATGTTTTACAGTCCGCAAAAACAGATTTAGTGGCGTTTTTGGATTTCTCTATAATTGTAATAATTTGGCATACAGTCTAACAAAATGTGACGAACGAACAGCTGACTCTAAACTCATAAAAAAATCCTTTTTTTTTACATTTGTGCGCAAAAGCTTCAAATTGATAAGAGCAAATTGTTCATGTTAAGGCTGAGATGCTTCATCAATTTACTGATAGTGATGATAGAAACCTAATCAGCAGCTTTATCACTAAGAAATAAATCTTATCTTAAAGGTATTTTTGAAGTCAATGTCCAGAAAAAAACCTGTTTTAGCATCTTAAATGAGATAACATGTGAGGTCTGTGATCGACAACTGATCAGTTAACGTTAAGGCTTTAAGGAAATGATTGAATGATCGATGGATTGATCCTGAATGATCATCAAAACAGACAACCTTCACTTGAAACGGATCATGCAAGTTCTGCAAAATCATGATTATCTTCAACAGCTGCACAGAAAAATGGGAATAAAAAAAAAGAGAAAAGGTTATGAAGTGGATCAACTTTAACAAAATCCAAAGAACCAATCAGATGAAAGGACAGTTTGGCTGTCCACCAATCAGTTGTGTGTTCAGGGAGCCTGAGAAGAAGAAGAGGAAGAGGAAAAACTTGAAAATATGAAAGTGCTTTTTGGTGTGAGAAGCAGATGAGATAAGATAGCATTTAATTGCTTCTTTCATGGGCGCAGCTTTAATCCCATTGTTACAGCAGTGCTGTTTCATCCCACTGATAACTCACAACACTTTGAACACTGATTTACACACACACACACACACACACACACACACACACAAACACACACACACAATTTCCTTTCTGCTGCCATGGCAAAAAAAAGTGCTTAGCGCACCACATGCTCTCTTTTTTGAGGCAAAATTTAACTAGGTGAAAATTAGACTTTAAAATAAAAAAGAAGGGTACAGATCACGCCTGCCCTCTGTGTCTGTATGTGTGTGTGTGTGTGTGTGTGTGTGTGTGTGTGTGTGTGTGTGTGTGTGTGTGTGGAAGTGTTTTTAAAAGGAAGAAAGCTAAAGATTGGAAAGGGAGAGGAGAGGAGAATTTTAAGATTGGATGTTGGATCTTTTTTTCTATATTCAAAGGCATCGCCGCCAAGGTCAAGATAGGAAGAAGAAAGTAAATAAACAAACATGTCTCCTTAAAAAATGAGGTTTAAACAACTTCAACTTTGAACCATGGAATAAATATACATTCAATTCAAGTTATCAGGTTTAAAAAAAAAAAGATGTGAACTGACTGAGTTCTGCAATAACTCTGGCCTTTCACAAAAGTTTCCCCCTCTTTCAACATACACACTGGAGCCCCTTCATTTTACCAGACAGAACAACATACACACTCTCTGGCTCTCTCTCTCTCTGGCTCTCTCGCTCTCTCACACTCACACACACACACTGAAGCCCCTTAAGTTTACTGGACAGAACAAACCCCTGATACACACACCACAATGGTCCTGTGGTGTAAGGCAGGAGAGAAGGCTTCTAATCCTGTTACAGCATGACGACTACTAGAAACCCTGCATTCACTGATATATGCCATGCCTGGTCTCACACACACACACACGCACGCACGCACGCACGCGCGCACACGCACACACGCACACGCACACGCACACACTCACACACACACAGAAGCAGGAGAGGAGGAAATAATTCAAGGCCTTAAAGTGGACATTTACTAACCTATTATGCGCTCGCAGTGATGGACAGTTTTCTGGCCTTATGTGAACTGACAGTTTAAGTGGTTTGGGTTCAAACGTCTCACAAAGGTAATGTTTCACGGCTGCATTAGCAGGACAGCTTTTTACCCAGAATCCATTTGCTCATTATGTTATCTGTAGAAATGTATTTACGGCTGTACACAGCTCTGATTTAGTCTCTTTGGTGATGTGTGTGCAGGTCTGCTCGGTGTGAAGGCTGCTGTGGTTTAGAGGAAGTTCAATTAACAATATGGATGTATACACATGTATTATATTTGAGTCAGTTTTGATTGTTTATATTCCAGTACTTTATATCAAAAGACTAAAGTTTAAAATGCACAATCTGGATTTAGGAACACCTTTTTTTTAAGGCACTGACCCACCGTGGCGACAGCTGGCTAATACCAGACGGTCAATGAGCCTCTGTATTGTGTCCCACACTGATAGCACTAGGTTAGCATGTTGACTTAGCTGCAGAGCCTGCTGGAGAGAGGAAACCAAGCAGCAAACTTTGGTGTTGAAAAATACTAAAGTGTAAAAAAATGCAGTTCCCAGAGTGTCCACTCGAGGCAGGCCCCAAAAGCAGAGGAGTCCCCATTCATTTTCCTTTATTAAAATGGCTGTTTTTAAAAGCAGAAATAAACACACTCACAACCTGGTTTAAAAATCAGTTTGGGTCTGTAGCTCCTTTTGTTGGTATACATTTTTTTAGTAGCTTGGTAAAGTGAATACAAAATAGTTCTGAAGAATTGACTGCAAACTAAGGATGCCCAGCTTTCAACTTGAACATAAAAAACATCCTCCGTGTTTGTCTCCGTTATCTATGTTTGGGTGTGAGGAGGGAGGAGGAGGCTGGTGTGAACAGACGAGCCAGAAAAAGGGCACCGAAACACTTAAAGAGGAGGGCGACATTGTGTGTGTGTGTGTGTGTGTGTGTGTGTGTGTGTGTGTGTGTGTGTGTGTGTGTGTGTGTTTGCGTGTGTGTGTGTGTGTGTGTGTTTGCGTGTAAAAGGGTGAGAGGTCTCGACCAGACTGATCCTTGCGGCTGTTGACCACATTAATCATGTTGCATAGAAGCAGAGTGTGTCTGTCTGTCTTTGTGTGTGTGTGTGTGTGTGTGTGTGTGTGTGTGTGTGTGTGTGTGTGTATGGTGGAAATTTGTCCGCCCCTTGAGTGTGTGTGTGTGTGTGTGTGTGTGTGTGTGTTTGTATCTGTGTCTGCACTTGACTGCTCCTATCAATTCAATTTCATTCCTCCCTCTGCTCCCTTCTTTTCTCAGGGCATCCCCCTCCCCCACCAATCAGCCCCGTAGTCTCTCTCCCTCCCTCTCTCTCTCCGTGTGTGTGATGGACTGCTGAGAGCCTAATGAGGTCCCTCCCTCCTCTTCGGCTTTTTTGGTGGCTGTTGAGGGTGTATGTTTGTGTGTGTGTGTGTGTGTGTGTGAAGGGGGAAGGGAGAGCCAGAGGTGACAGGTTGGTTATGTTCCCCTTTCAGCTCTCCTCTCTCTCCTCTCCACTCCTTCCTTCCTTCCTTCCTTGGTTCACACCTCCCCTCACTCGCCCCCCTTTCCCTCCTTCCCTCTCACCCTCTTCTCCCTCTCTTCAGTCTCCCTCCCTCTCACCCCGCCTTCATCTTTTTTACTACCCATCCCATCCCATCCCATCTTTACCCCGACCCTATTTCATCTTCTCCTCCTGTCCTCCTCCTCTGCAGTCAGTCCTAGCTTTCATTTGTCGGTGAGGCTGCGGCCTAATGGGCCATAGCAGGCCTTTCCACTAAAGAAACCCACACAGAGTGCTGTTATTAGCAGGCAGTGAGATAAAGAGGAGAGGGGAGGCAGAGAGAGGAGGAGGGGGGGAAACTGGTGAAAATGCAGTAGAATTCTGTGCAGGAAGAGAAATAAGGTAACAAGGGTTGATTCAGATTACAGCAGCGTTCAATTAACTAATGCTGAGGCAGCATCTTCTACACAGCAGCCTGATTCGATTCTGTGTTTTCATGTCCCACCAGTTAGCAGGCAGGCTTGTTCAAAGAGGAAGAGGCCATCGACAGAGCAGCATGACCCAGCAGCCTCTCACAGATCAGAGAGATGTGAGTCACAGTGAGGCTGAACAGAGACAACACGGCTAAAAACATCTTCTAGGTAATGTCATGAAATAAAGGGCTCCATGCTCATTTCAGTTTTTTTAAAGGGAGGCCTCAATCGACACTTTTTACCCACTTAATTTAAAATGCTTCAAAAATATGGTTAAACAAAATGTGTTTTTACATTTGCACTTCTGATTTTTAAAAGGTTTATAAAACTCTGGTTGTCTCAGGAAGCGATAAAAGACGCTCCGGTCATAACCAGATGTATCGTCCACAGTATTAATTTAAGAGCAGAGAAGAACATAGTGGCGGGCAGATTAGAGTATGAAGCTTCTTTATTACTACGTGCACTGGTTGCGTGATATATTGGTAAACGTCATTATCCCCATTTGGGCTGGGCGATACGACCTCAAATCAGTATCACGACTAAATGAACATTTTACCTCGATTACGATTAATGAACGATTGTTTCGTTTTTCGCCATCATAGTTCTCTGACATGGTCTCTACTGTAAATATGCTCCACTATCAAAGCTGGGATCTTGTTTCTAATGAAAGAGTGATCATATCTGAGGAACTATTTAGTGGTTATTTAATGAATATTTCGAACTGAAATCAAAGCATCGCTTGAAATGAAAACGACACATTTGAGTTTTAAAGTAGAAATGAACTTCTCTAAAACTGTAGAAAATAAATAACTTGCATTTCTTGCCAACAGTTTTCCCGCAGTGTTTACATTTGACTTCTTTTTGTTTGGTGTCATCTTCCCTAAAGACAAAATGTGTCCAAGCGACGGACATTGCTTCCATGTCGCGGATTGGACGTGTCGTCACGTGACTCTGCCCTGAAAATAATCAAAATGATCGACATGGGCAAGATTATATCGATTAGAGGTTCTGAATGTCGGTTCGATTCATTTCTGATTAATTGCCCAGCCCTAATCCCCATCCATTCTACGACGTGAGTTTTCCTGAATATCACCGGCCGCTGCGTTCACACTCAAACACGGTGAATAAGTCTGGATTACTGGTGAGCAACTTGGAAATCAGTCTCTCAAATTCAACCAATCATGATCAAATCCTGTTTGTGATGCTGCCATTAGCCAATCGTGATATGATACTTTTTCCACATCGCCCACACCACTCTTGTTAATTTTTTATTTTGTTTTGATCCTGTGCACATATCTACAGGCTGGAGTTCTACCAGAGCATCAATATACAAACTTTACTGAAGGTTTATACAGGACAGCTTTGAACAAAATATTACCGTCTAACATTGTTTGCTAACACGTGAGCCATAACAATGTATTAAGTTTAAGTGTGTACAGCTTCTTCTGCTTACCAAGGTTGTTCAATCATTCTTTTTTACAGCTGATTACCATGACGAATAGGACTGATGGCTAAAATCATGAGGAAGTTTCAACCTGTAAAAAGTATTGCAATTTGGCCTTCACTGCCACAAGACAAGCGGTTGTTTTGGGGTTATTCGTATTTTTTTATTCTGGAGGTTTGGTTGGTCTTCAGAGTGTATTGGTTCGGCTCTTTTGTCTTTAAAAATCAATCTGAGAAAATCGGAGACTCTCCAGAGTGCACGGAGATGCTGCTCATCTAATGTACAAATCTTCATTCTGCTTGAATGGATGTGCTGGTGCATTTTTATACCGTGAAGAATGTCTCGGCTTTATTTAAATGAATAGGATCAGGATTAGCTGAGTGCAGTTCTAATCAATTCTTTAAGTAGATTTTATCGCTGTAATTTTTCACATATTTCAAAGCTTTGTTGAACATTAGCAGCTGAATGTAAGCATCGCTGCAGAAACAGAGCGGTGGAGTGGGACTGACTGCAGGCGCAAAGGCAAACAGAAGACTTTTAGGACCTTTGGGGGGGGGGGGTTTAAAGAGTGGTGTGCTGTTCACGTTTCAGATTCAGAGACTCAGAATTATTCAGCCACACGGGAGGCTTCGGCCCATTTGCTAATGCACACTGACAGTCTGAATCACCATAATAGGGGACTTGGTCTCTAAGTGATATAATTATTCGTAGTTTTAGTGCTAAGTGCTTCCTTTAAAAACCTCGTGCGCACATTTCAGCAGAGAAAGAGGGTGACGAACAAGGCTCCAGATGACCAGAGAGAGACAAACGGTGCTGTTGAAAAAGATCAAATCGATTGAGGAGGTGAGTACAGGTGAATCACAAATTAAGTTTTATATACAGCACACAAAAAAATGGTTTTGGCTGAAAGGAGCATGACAGATCTCTGCAGAGAAGGAGCACAACTGACAATATGAGCAGCTCACATGCACAAAGAGAGAAAAATGACATGCTGCATGGTTGTTGACTCCTATTTCCTCAGATCAAAGCCAACCAAATGTATGGAAATAGTTTCTAATCCAACTATAATGGATGTCTCTCACACAATGGACTCCTATGGGCCCTCGTCTGTCTTGTTGGCAGTAATAGCACTGTTGCTGAGAGCGGCTTTGAGTGCTGCAGAGATTGGAGAGGCACATAGGAAGCAGGCAGTCGCTGCAATACACAGCTGTGTGTGTATTCAAACGAGGAGTGAAAAAAAGGAGTTGATGACTATCTGCGCTTGATATCTATGATCTACAACTGGCTGCTACGAGAGGAGATGGGCGACACAATAAAGCAGCAACTTCACCGCATTTAAAAGAAATAAAAGGAGAGAGAACGAATGAAAGCATTAGCATAGAGCAGGACTGGTCACACTAAGCAGGGCATTATGGGAAATGTGTTTCAGGACTTTAGATGCTTTAAAAGAAGAACTCAAAGACTTCTGTGGAAAAACTTCCGATAGGCTACAATTGTTGAGATATATAACCGTGTTTTACATTCCTCCTGCGGACATTTGTAATATTTGCAGGGCTACAAGATTCACAGAGCTGCATCCCAAAAACAGCTTCCTCTGGTGTTTGCTCTGCCACCGAGCACACCACCATGTTCATTGCAAAAGGTAAGATTTAATGCAATTAGCTCTGTGAATCTCTGATCTTTCCGTGTCACCGTTTAGTTTCTGTGGTGGACTGTGTAGGAATACTGAGAAAATAAAGGCAACGCTAATAACATGTAATGTAATACTCTTCAGGAAATAGTTTGAAATCTTTGGGAATTTCTTTCCTTTTGGTCGAGTTGTAAGATTGATTCCACTCTCACGTCTGTCGGCTGTAGGGATACAATACACTCACGATACACGTTGCGTCACTGGGTTCAAAATCAGTACTTCTTTTTCATTTCGAGGTCACAAAAAAAGAGGAACTATTATACTAATGTAATAGTAAAAAAAGGATTGCAATATCTATTTATGATAAATCGATTTAAATTGTCCATATTTGTATCGATGTATAATTATATTACAAGGTATCATTACATCCCCTTAGTGGGCTAATATGTCGCTATGGTTGTTAGCCGGTTAGCTCAGTGCAAAGACTGAAGCAGAGAGAAACAGCTAGCCTGCCTAATGTAAAAAAAAAAGGAAGGAAAAACAGCTTTTAGATATAACCAACATGTTATATCTTGTCTGTCAAAGAGTAGAGTCAGAGTAGCCAATAGACGCGCTTTATACAGAGCTAGAACTCCATGTATGCTAGGCTAATCTAATGGCCTGTTAGCTCTAGCTTAAATATCTGTATCTGTATCTGTAGCCTAAATAATTATCCTACAGATATTTAAATGGTTCAAAAAAAATATTTTATAACTTTTGGAATGATGGAAAGCAGGATCATTTCTGACACGTATAGTGCCATGTAGCCTGTCAACAAACTCTTAATTAAAACAGCAGCAAGAATCACCAAAGTATTTACTCAGGTTTTATTTTTTTAAAGAAAACTTCTGCCTTGTTCAACTTTAGTAATGACATAAGGGGTGGTTCATATTGTTAGTAGCTTGCCTCCAGATGTTTTTCTTTTCTGTCTAAAAAAGCAGCAGGACTCAAAAAGGTGAAGCAACCCTTCAAGCTTTTTTTCAGGGCTTTTTTCAAAAATCCCCTGTGGCTAATAATAGAGAACAACGGAGAAAATACCTTGAGCTGAAGTTCTGCTTGACTGAGCTCTATCCAACCATCAACTAATCAATATCAGCAAACAGAAGGAAGCTTTTTCGGGGGGTGGGGGGTTAACCTCACCACATTAAAAAAAGAAGGAAGGAAAATTGGTTTGGGGTCAATATAGTGGATACAGGTTTTAATTCTCCATCTTTTGTCATTCATGTGACTAACTACAGAGCGTAACATATATTTAAAGAATCAGTACTTCCACTAATAGGTCCACCCCAAGAGATTAACCTCTTTCAAACAATGCAACCTATCACCGTTTCCCTCTCCTGCTTAAATCATCCTGGAATTCCCCCTCATGTCACGTTTCACGCCACAGGCATGGCTTTCATTTGTAAGGAAAGTGTGTCACTTAATCTCATGTGGGATGAGTTATACGATTATATTACACATACAACAAGTACAGAAAATATAGATGTTTAATTGTGGTGCATATGCAGCTAACAACCCAATTAAAAGAGTGGCTTTGATTTGGGTTTATTTTCCATTTCAAATAGCCCCTTCCCTCCCCCCCACACACATCTACTTCTTTCCTTTCTCCCCAACATTTGTTAGGTAATTAGATCCAAACGAGGCCGTAATGGTCCAGTCTATGAGCCTCTGACTTCTCTTTCATGTCCAGCCTCTCAGAGACATGAACAGAGGCCAAATGTGTGCAACAACCGTGGTAAACAACACACACTTGGACACACACAGAAAGCCAATAAAAGACAGGTGTGGAAGAGTGCAATAACAGTATACAGCAGAGTGTCAGCTTCAAAAGCTAAAAGGACAAGGCCAGCAGTGATCTCGGCTCATAATTGCACACCCACCAGTCGAGGTAAAAGCTCTAAAGGTGGAGGAAAACACACAGAGCGACACACAGGATAGGTCGGCATGAATACAGGACAGGGGTAGTAAAAAAAAGGCTGTTTGCTTTGTGTTTTTTTATTCCGATCACATGTGCAGATACACACACACATGTTGTACTGTTACACAGCTGTAAGAAGGGCGCTGTTGTTGAGGGACAGAGCTGAGCAAACAGTACCAACGGCAAAGAATGCCGTTTTCTTGCTAGCAACTACAAACAAGTCCGAGGTGGAAATGGCAGCAAAAATGTGACTGCAACACCTGAGGCAAGGTTTAAACAGAAGAAAGCACGTACTGGAAATACACACAGAGGAAAACTATGGAAACAATGCCGAATATACAGCACACAAACTCCCATGTTGAAAGATCTTTGGCTTTAAAGTAGTGAAGGGACCTTTTCTGTAACTTAATGTTGAGAGTATTTGGTTTCAATAACACAGTGCAGATAATTACTAGACCCAGGTAATGAAAGCGTTTCCATTTGTTCCTCTTGAATTGTCTCTTTTCCCAGGAGACCTTTCTCCTATTCAAGGGAGTGATGCTGTTTTTCAAACGTATACTGCAAAAGCTTTCAAAACTTTAGATGGTGCAAAACTTAAAGTTAGATCAGTGAACATGGTCGTACATTTCATAATGCAGGGGCCACAGTTCACCACGTTGCAGTACGTTTGATGTCTTCACTAAGGCGATATAAAACCTTTGACTCTGCTGTCTTCAGCCTGTCTGTGTTCTTTGTTCTGTCTACACGAGGATGCCCAAAGATATTTGGCAGGTGGGTACGGCGAGCGGTAGGAAGTAGCTATCCAGCCTTCCCTAGGTGTTGTGGGACGAAACACCAGTGATGAGAGGTTCCCACTTGACAACACTAGTGATGTCCTGGCTCCTGGTACATTGTTGGGTTGGGAAGGTCGATGGGGCCATGCGGTAGGGTAGAAAAGGTAGGTATGGGAAGTATGTCATTACCTGGTTAGCTGGCATTAACAGAGCCTGGGTCTATTGATGGTGGCAACTAAGGGCCATGTGGTAGGTAATGTAACT
This sequence comes from Tautogolabrus adspersus, assembly GCA_020745685.1. NCBI lineage: Eukaryota > Metazoa > Chordata > Actinopteri > Labriformes > Labridae > Tautogolabrus > Tautogolabrus adspersus. The sequence goes on from CM036544.1 coordinate 7,233,506, forward strand.
TTTAGGGCATAAGTGAGATGAGTGGTTTCTTCGCTGAGCGCTTATCTCTTCATTAGGGCACAAGTATCTCGTGTTTGTGTCAAATATCTCTTTACACTAGCATGGATGACGTGCAACACTTTGTTGATGACTGTCTTATTTGTCCATGGAATTCCAAAAGACGATCCCTCTCTCTGTTGACTCCTTAGTCTCCTTCAAAAAACGTACCGACAACCATAAAACCAAGAAAAACACAAGTCCCTTACGACGCTCATGTTCAGGTTTGGAACCAGCTTTTACTGGTTTCATTGACTTCATGAGCATGGTTCCAGTGTGAGACAAAGACAAATCTGTGAATGACCACCTTACGGTTCCTTTCATCACGCGTCTTGTGTCTCAAATATAACATACAAATGGCTGTCTCTGTATGGTGAGGACGCCATCAAACAACAACCTCTGATTAATGATTTCATAGTTCAACCCTTATGAGCTCTCACACAGGCGTGCACAGGTGCCTCTTCTTTTTGATGAATACAACAACAGAGCATCTCCTAATGGCCTCATCTTTCACCGGCCTCTCCGAGAGCTAATAAGAGTGCCGGGACAATTTGTTTTACCGATTTTCTCTTTTCAATGTGGCGAGCACGGAATTAATTACACTGATTAAATATTGTCTGTCTGTGTTGTGCGCAGGGGAAGAGCCGAAGACGGACTGTGTGAGTGTGTGTGTGTGTGTGTGTGTGTGTGTGTGTGTGTGTGTGTGTGTGTGCTAAGTGGCTAAAGTTGTGGCTCAGAATCATTTTTTCTGTGAATAAACACAGATAAATAAACAGAAAACAAATGCACTTAAGGAAAAAAAAAATCAGATGTGGTTTTGCAAATTGACGCTCAAGCATCCAGTTAGCACGGCTGTGAAGGTTAAAACACTTAAATGTTGAAAAAGTTTAGAAGTCAAAGTGATGATTTGCATTTTAACAAAAGCCTCTTTGAGCACTTTTCTTGACAAAGAGCTTCCAAGTAAAAAAGAGTGAAACACAATAAAGCCACCGTCGCCCTCAGAGCGTATAAACAAAGTGAAAGGGGCAAGAATTTAAAGTTGCTCTTATTACATGTTTTTTAAACCTTCTCAGTATCTTGAAAAAGCTGTCAACAAAACAAGAACACAACTTGTTGATGGCTAATACGAGAATATGGTTCACAGAGTTACTTCATTTGGACTTTTGTGGCACCCTGAATATGTAACTGCAATGTTCAAATTCCTGAGGGAGAAAATAGGCTTTTATTTAAGACTCAGTATCTTCACAGACTAGATCTTAACTTTGTCTGTTTTAGCAAACAGTACGTCAACCAGAGATTTCTTTCCTGAATAAGCTAGCTGGTGGAATAAAAGTTCAATTGCAGAGAATAATACCAAAACAACAAGCTTTTAGGAGCTTATCAAACTCTGAACAACTGATGGGAAATGCAGTCGTTTGATTCAATAACTAAGTTGAGCTACTCAATCCAAACTTTATTTTAGGTCAGGCCATCCAAAGCCAAACAACATCATAATTAAAAGCTATTTTCTTGGTGACACTTCTTGATGAACCACCTGAGAGGTTTGGTTATGAAATTGTTGCCGTTAACTCTCGTGCCATTTGAAGCTTTGTTGATATTTAAAAACGGATTGAAGCAGCTTAAAAATGGAAATCAAACAAAAGCCAGCTGACTTCAAAGTGTGAAGAATCAAATATTTCAATGTTTCAGAAAATGACTATAATCCAGTGTAATGGGCTTACATGCAAATAAGACTTTCAGTTTCAGCTGTATGTTCAGCTTGATCAAGGACATACACGATAAAAAGCTTCTTGACATAAACATGTATTCCCTTTGTATTCACATCTGCTCCCTCAGCTGAGCGATTCAGGGTCTGACCTCGGCGACGTTACTCACTGTTACCCAGCAGAACATGTGCCGACATCTCGGCAGTGTGGAAACGATGCAGAGACGTCGGCTCGGAGGATTTTTGTCAACTGTGTGACCTTTTACTCACACAACAGTCATGACCGACCCTTCCCAGTTCCCCTTGCACAAACTACAACACCAGCAGCCCCAACGCATGGAGGAGAAGGAAGGGCGAGAAATGATCCAACAAGGGCCGACTAACATCCCCTTACAGAGCGGGAGCCTACACACAGAATATGATTAAAGTGCGAGTCATCTTTAACTGATGTAAGTTACAGAAACAGAAACGGCATGAAAGACAGAAGGCAGGCGTGGAGTTACACGTTGAATGAAAGCAGATAAGATTAACAAAACACAGAATGGGAGGAAACGAGAAGGTAAAGACAGGACAGAGATAGAGACATGGACAGGCAGATATAAACTGTGTCAGAGGAAGAAAGATGGGAGATGAGGCAAGCGAGGATGAGCTCACCGCCTCCTCCTCCTGTCTTTTATCGCAGCGCTCTTGAGCAACCAAACAGCGGATTTACACCAGAGGCTCCGAGACTTTTTCCACAACAAGGAGCCCAGCGGCCATTCTGCCAGGAAATTACATCTGAGGAAATACTGGCAAGACTAACCACCCACACCTCCCTTCACACACGCACACGCACTCAGCAAAGTGAAAACTGGAACTCATACATGTAGCGACTCTGAGTACATGCAGTGATAAGCAGAAACTTCACACTCAAAGCTGTTATTCTCCATTCTTCAATAATAATAGTCATAATAATGATAACTGTTTTTATAGAGCACTTTTCAAAAACAAGTTACAAAGGGCTTTACCAGGAACACAAGTTAAAATACTTAAAACAAATACACAAATCAAATAATAAGGCACATAAACCTGTATTTGAAAAAGAAACAAGATACCTGTGCCCAATCAAAGGACAAGCCTCCAGTAAAAAAAAATCCCCCAACCTAACCACGAAAAGAGAAATCAGTAACGAGAGTCTGCAGAGAGATGTTAGAAAGATAACAGGAAAGCAGAGCCAGGGCGAGAAGCCAGTCGAGGCTGGAGCTCACCCCCGCCGGGTTAGGCTGCATGCTCTTTGAGAAATCTAGACATAAAGTCAATTCTCTGCTTCTGACAAAGAAGCCACCATTCTCAAATTGTATTTTAACACAACAACACAAACTGAGATCAAAATCATCCAACTCCAGCTAATTTCTGATTCAAACACAAACTTTTGGATCCAAGTCTGAAGACAAAGTTTGACACTGAGCTGACATCTGACAACTTCACTTTTGATACTTTACAGTTTTGGGACTGATGTAACTCGGTTAAGGACCAGCTTTCTGAGCTTTAATATATTCCAGGACCTGAAAGTGTTAGGAGTTAAGAGGCCGCGCTGTGTGTTCAGCCCCCTGCCTGACTGTCCCGTACAGTTTAATCCTGTTCGACTCCGCTGCCTCGCTTTGTCAGAGTCACCGCCGCTTCAAAAGGCGTCAGGGACCCATTACAGCTTTATGTAACGTTACGTAGACAGAGACGTTCACACACATACACACAGATCCCTCCCACCCCCCCTCTTTCTGTGAACAAGGGGTTTTTCTACAGCTGGGTAACAAAGCATGACCCAATAATCCCAAAGCTTGACTCAAAGCTTAAGAACCCCCCCTCCCTCCCTCTTCTTATATCCCTTCCTCCCGCTCTCTGAGGACTTTATAAGGCTGTGGTATGGGGGCTTCTGGGCGCACATGTGTGTGTATGAAGGGTGGAAGGGGGGGTGTACAAATAGAAGCACGCTTAGCTTTGATTATTCTAATTATGACTTGGAGCGAGAGGCAGATTATTAGGAACACATGGGCCGATGAGTTGTTGATGAGCTCACGTCTCCTCAATCCGTCAGTATTACCGTTAAAGGAGGCTGACACACAAAGGGCCTTTTCGTGGTAATGTACGGGGGCGGAGAGCATCGAAGGGACACATCAGTCAACTTCATTTATAATAGTTGAAGCATAAAAGACGTATCAAATGATTAACATTAGCAATTTGTATTGGTATTACTCTCTTTTACCAACTAAACTCATTAGAACCTGCTTTCTGAAGGTGCTGAAACAAAACGTTCAGATGTGGAAGCAAACAGAAAGTAGGACACCAAATCCTGTATTCAATTTTTTGGGGAAATACGATACCACATAAAATGGTAAAAATTGACATTTTACGTTGCTTTAGGCACAGTGGCTACATCAGGCAACAGTTGTCTGAGTTAAACACTCCTGGTCTTTTATTCAACTTTCTGTGACCTGGATATCTTATTTGTAGAGTCCCGCAGAGTTTAAAAGCAGATCTCACCCTGATCCACCCTTCTTTTAGATCCCATTAGCAATTACCGAAGAAACTCGAGGAATTCCAGACCGGGCTCTGGGCGCAACGATTCTGAGAAAACCCGCAAAAAAAAATCCGGTCTGAAGACGAGCATGAGTTTACAGGGAAAAGAATTAGCTCCTGTGGAGCTTGTGATATAGCTGTGAGGAAAAAACTCACTATTGTTATATCTCATGATAGCCTAGCTTGTGAGCTATAGACTACGTTGTTTTCAGAGTCACTAGCTGTTTGAAAGTTGTGGTGTGGTGACTTTTTCATCTAATCGAAGGTCAGTGGAATCACTAAAGGATGTCTTATTCGCCTTATTTTAGGTGTGAAAGACCTGTGTCAGCTTCTTTAAAGACGCTAACACAGATGAGAGCTGCATGGCAACACAGAATCCCTTACCTCATTTTGAGAACGATGCAGAGACACGAGCGTATAAAGTTAAAAAAAAAAGGCAAAATCAGGTACATTTTTTTAAACGAATAAAGTAGCTTCAAGTCTCATCAAAACAATGAACCAGTGTTTTATGTAATCAAAAGTTTAGTACCAGTCTTCCAAACAGTTATTTGGGGAGATGCCATATTTTGAACCATGCATCATCATCGCTCTGCATGTGTCGACACGCAGCCTCGTCTCTGCAGAAAGCTCTTATTACCAGTACATGAAGCACATCTTGCTTTTTAAAAAAACAAGAATTGCCACTATTTTAAGTGGTGATTACATGATGCCATCTAAGGTGAAAGTTCTTCTAAGACTGTCATTTACAGGTGTGTAACTCGATCCTTAATGAGTGCATTGTGTGCCAGCGTGCTCGCTTACTCAACCTAATCTAAATCCATCCGAGAAAAACAACAAAACACGATTGTTCTCCTGTTAAGTCAGGCAGCAAACTCTTAACGCAGCAACTGGTTCCCATGGTCTGCAGAGTGAAGAACAAGCCGAATGTTATCTTGATGTCACACAGCTATTTAGCCCGTTTTGTGCTTTGTTGACAGAAAGACAAACCCGTGTGTCTGCCTGCTATGACTGACCTTGAGGGGGGGATTTTGGAAATGATTTGGCGGTGAGGCAGGTAAGACTGGAAGTGTTTGCTTACGGGTGTATGCTTTGTTTTGACCGTTGAAACTCCACCTGGTGCTTATATCCAATGGCATGTTTCTTTTATCTCAAAATATTGCCTACTTGTTGGAAGAAAGTGCTTCAATATTTGGATTAGTTTCAACACCAGCAAAAGAAAACCTGTTTGACCTACAAACACATGACCTCACCAATGTGATATGTTTGTAATGGCAACCATTTCTTTTAAATGATGGTTTACAATCAACCATTGCATAAGGTTGACATGACAGGCCTGGAGGCAAACAACACAACTAAAGCCAGAACAAATCTGACTTTAATAAATTAACTGCTCAGTATGCAATATATCAACTCCCTCAGACAGATTGAGACTTGCAAAACTTTTCAATCCAGTTTAAGAGCAAATATCACTTTCATATTCACGAGGCTCACATTTCCTTTAGTTATGGGCTGGAATCGATGAGCATTTAGATGCAATTAGATACAGCAGTCACAGAGGAAGACAGCAGCCACAGTTTGCAGCTCCCCCCTTCCTCCAGATACCTTGGAGCAACATGAAACCCCAGACAAGCTCCAGTGGCTCTCGCACCATATGGCCGAAGAAGAAAAAATGCTCCCAGTAACCATTAAAGGCTGTTTTTTCCCCCCCTATCTATTGGTTTCATGTCGTCCATTTCCCTCGTGTCTGGGCTCATTTTGTGGCTGTGCAGAGCCGGGGGTATGAGGCTAATGAGAATGTGAGTGGTGATGGAGCTTTGCGGAATGGCCCTTTGTTTGGAAACAGCCTCTCTCTGCAGCGCTGGAAATGCGAGACGCTTATCGATCATTTCAACTGGAAGCCTTTTGTGTTGCAAGAGAGAGGCTGCAGGCAAACGCACCGATAAAAGCAGTTTATAACGTTATACACAGCTACTCAGGGGTTAACTTTAAAATCGTAAGAACATCACACAAACACTCCCAGAGAATATTTTCCACGCTGGTGGCGACTGCGCTCTTTGTCCGGTGCGACCAGCAGCAGAAGCAGCAAATAAACAGAAAGCTGCGGGGGATTTTTTCGGATTACCGTCGGATTAATCATAATAAGAGACCCAATAACCGCCTTTGTTCCTTGCCTAAACCACCCTCAACCGATGGCAAGTTGAGGAAAAAACGACTTTTTACAACGGGGAACATGCATAAACAAAAATAAAAGCCCCGACGCTTTAAACGCCGAGTCCTTTTGTATCCGCGTCTGTCAGCCCTCCTCCTCCCCGTCTCCCCCTGCCTCTCTGCCGGGGGGACGGTTCCAGCCAGCCCCGACCGTCGTCGAGGCGCCCCGGAGAGGAAATAAAGTGCTAATACTTATAGAAACACTGCCTTTCCTGTGATATGCGAGCTAATGGTCAAGTGTAAAGGGAAAAGTGGACAAATGCGCAGAAGCTACAGAGTAAAGCTACAATAGGAAGCCCTTTAATTTTTTATCAGCCGCTGGTCGGCTAAAGAGAGAGAGCGACATAATCGCCTCTTCCCCTTTCATGTGGAGGCCAATAAAAGCTCTAAACTTTACACTAAACACTTGTTTTTCATCCAACTACACTTAAATCAAACACAGGTCCGTGTGTGGTAACATTTGAGGGGGGATAAACGCTTTAAATACTTTCCACGACAGCAGGGAAAACTTCCATCAATCATCCCCAGTAAAGCTCCAGCAGCAGCGGCACGGACTTGGAAACGGTCCACAGAAAAATACAAAAAAAAGCGTCGCCTTTTTTTTTTACACTGAAATATTCCACTTACCGACTTGTAAAACATTTTCCACACAGCCGGTCTCAAGCAGCCTGATACCCCGGCGGAAAGGCAGTCCGTCCCCCGTCCCCACTGCTCCGGCTGCCCCCACGGCAGCAGTCGTACCGGCGGTAGATCCTCCGCCACCACCGGCGGTGGTAGCTCCGGACCCCGCACCTCCAGCTGCGCCGGTAGTCGCCGACGGACCCTCCTCGCCGGCGACTCGGCACTGAAACGAAGAGTACATGCATATCTCCTTTTCGTTACGGGGAAAAGACCAGTAGACGATGCGGCGCTGGACGGGCTCCGGAATCCGCTCGAAGCGCTCCTCGACTCTCTCGAAGGCCCACTTTTCCGCTACTGCCTTCGCGGCGCAGTCCAGAAGAGACTCCGGAGAACGACACCGGGAGCTGGGCAACCCGCTGCCGTGGCCGGGCCCCGGGCCGGGACCTCGGGGAGCAGGGCGCAGGCAGGGTCGCTTGCTGGCCGGAGGTAAGGAGAGGAGCGGATGGGGCTGTTCTCTGCGTCCTTCCGCCATGGCGAGCCGATCAACACTGGTGAGACTGACGGTGTGCGGACACCGAGCAGGAAGCCGACAACACACACACACACACACACACACGCACACACACACACAAACTAACACACACACACGCTGCGAGCAGCCAGTGTCAAACAGCCAGGATATCACACAGGACTTCCGCTCGCTCATTTCAAAATAAAAGTTGCTATTTACAAAGGGATAGATTATTTAAATACTCTATAGATGAACCTTATCTGATTATTTATTTTAGCCAGTATCCCCAATTACACCAAACATAAATCCCAAATCTTTTGAGATAAACTGATTTTCACGTGAACATTCTTAATATTATTCATTTAAGTTTGACTTTACAGCTGCTGTGAGTTGATGTGTTTGTGGATAAAGCGGTTTTATGATGCTGATGATCTTGTCCTCTACATGAAAGCTATCAGTTGTGTTTTTCTAAATCTCACCCTGAATTTTTAACAGCCTCCTATTATCTATGGGGTCAATATGACCCCATTCAATGTTTAAGTCTCTAAATAAATGATTGACATCTTTTTTTTTTTGCTTCATATCTAATGAGTTTTCCTAATTTAACGGGACAACTGGGTAAACAAAATTAACATGATGATATGTTTTCAATTTCTTGTACACATGTTGTACGCATCGGTGTTCTTTGGGGTCAATTTGACCCCAGGCTGTTTTAGCTGTATAACCCTTGTGTGGTGTTCGGTCTAGGTTATTTGTAAATAAGGAACTGTTATGTGTTCCTTACTGATGTTATGATGATGATGATGATGTTCTGTTTTACTATTAAAATCCTTCTGGCTCTTTGAAATTGTGTTTGTTTCTCCTGGGGTCAAATTGACCCCGAACATAATAGATATTACTATTCTTGATAACAGAAAGTGTTTTTCATTCCAAATGTTATAGATAACTAAAACATGTACTTAGAAATAATATAAAGCCATTAAAACACCAACAAGATATCTCTTTCAATTGTAGGTCAATCAGTGAGATTTAATGGTGATCTGCATATTTCTCCATAGTCGCGTAACAGGTATTCTGAATGGGGGGGGGGTTATCTAAAGGGCTATTTAGGTAGTCAACAAACAAACAAAGTACCTGACACAAAAACTTGTATAACAATTTTAATAATAATCATTTTCTGGATGTTTAAATTGCTGAGGTTAAATTGACCCCAATGATAAAATATGTAAATAAACCTTGTCTATGATAGTCTTCTTTGCTTTCTAGCTCTTATGCATCAGTAGCCTGCTTAAATCTGTTTTGTCACCATCTTAAAACCACTCACAGGTGCTTTTAAATTCCTGCTGGGCTTCCTTGTAACCTATTTTACACTATCTGCTCTTATCAAAAAACCTATCACTTTTGTTTAACTTGTCTATTTTATTTTTTCAAACATTTTCTAAATTCATTATGGAGCCTGTTATCTTGAAGACCCTGTTTTTGATCATGTATGTCTTAGAACTGACCCATGTATCATAATTCAATTCAAAGAGAAAGTGAGAAAATATCATTAGTGATCTAGTGAAGGTGCTAACCAGCTGTAACATCGTTGGTCATGACTACACTCACAGGTTTCATAGTATAAAACCTAATCAAAGTAGGATGAGGCTCGGGGGAGCTGGACAGCTGTAACCAGCGATCTTCTACATCCTGGCTTTACTCATGTAAAGATGGTCAGTCCACTTTATTGAACAACTCATTTAAAAAAAAACAAGTCAAATAAATCACTTAATATACAGAAAATATATCATCCTGGTCTGTTTCGATCATTGTTTTAGTGGGAGAAATAAGAAGAGCTCCCCCGAGCCTCATCCTACTTTGATTAGGTTTCAAGCTAAAGTCATTATGATGGAGGTTACCACTGTTCCCATTTACTTAAGTATTAATATATTTCAAAATGAGATCTCATGAATACCCAGTGTCCAAGATGTGCAGCAAATATTTTCTGCATCATACAATACGTGTCTTCCAGTAAGTAGTCTCTTATTTCAAAAGCTGAATCTTGATTTCCTGTTTCTTAAGCTATCTGCCTGTGTGACTTGATCTCAAAGAGCAGGCAGAGAGAGTACCAGAGAGAGAGAGGGGGGGGGGGGGGGGGCTGTAGATTGATTGGGTGTCGGGATGTTACACATCACTAACCAACACAACAACAAAACACTTCAGGCTCAGATCAGCATGGCATTCCTGCTGCAGCTCCCAGATCTGCTCTCTTATATCCAAATGTGTTTCATTATTTATATGAACTGGTTAAAGTCACTGCAGTACAATGTATAGACAAAGTGAACATAAGAAACACTTCATACATAAATCAAAATTTGAACATACAATAAAAATCAAATCAGAGACATTTTAAAAATTCTATAGTTTTCTGTACTCTTTTATTTTGTAAATGTACTTCAGGATCGTTAATTTGAAATCATCCTTTATCACTCTGCAGTCATGTCAAAGAGACTGCAGAGTCTTTGACATGGGGGCGCACTTAAACTGAAGCAGATAACGATCCCAACTTCTCCTCATGAATAACAAAGTTAGTGTTTTGCAAATTGAATTCACACCATTATGTGTGCTATACATATCAATGACCTGAGGTCAGTGAATACACATTCATTTAAAGGCTGCAGCACTCGGTTGTGTGTCTGTTTCCCCACAGCAGGACACAGAGAAACTGGAGCCAACTTAACACTTCTGGAGATAATGGAGCCTATACTGCTCATTGATCTGAGGCTAAATCTGAATGTTAAAGACATGCAAAGGAAGGAAGCAACAAAAAGAAAAAGGACTAAAGATGCAGCATATCAGGTCCATGTGATATGTATACATTTAATAGTAACTACACCCCTCTGTAATCCATTTTGTAGCTTTCACAGTGTGGTAAAGTAGAATCTTTTTGACTATAGGACATTTTTTGTAGTTCAATTTATGGCCCTCTGCAGCAAGGCAAAGGGCTTCTGGGTTTAAATTTTGTTGAGTTTTGGGGTCTGCCTGTAAATGTTGTGTATTTTATGTCTCTTTGAGTTGCCATCTTTGCATGAATGAAGTAGCCAACTTGTAATTAACTGGAAGAACAGTGACAGATGAAAACCTGCTGTGAAGAAGACCCTGACTTATGTGTGAGTTTTTTTATTCTTTCTTTTTTGTGTGTTTAAAACATCCAAACTGTTTTGAGCTATTTATGTCTTTATTTATGGCTAACGCTTCAATTTGTGCAAAACCAACTAGTAGTTGTTGGAGAGAAATCAGTTGTACCCTAGAAAGCTGGACTGATGAACTACACGTGCATGTGCAGAATAAAAGTTTTTGCACCAATATCAGTTCTCTCTGAGAAGCATGCAAAACAGTAAGGGCTTGTTTTAGAGTCTGGTCAACACAGAAGAAGTGAATGATCTTCTCTGAATCTCAAAAGTAAGAGATGGGTTTTAAGAATTGTAAAATCTAAGACAAATGTTCGGAGACCATATGACACGGAAACATGTTTTTTTTGCAGCCAGTATTGGGGGGACTCATATTTCATCAAAATTTGAATTATATTTCGTCAGAACCAAGGACTAAATAATGAAACAATTGCACAATTGCCAAAGACTGGAGTTCCTTGAATGTCAGCGAGAGGCTGATTTGAAGTTGAGTGCATCCTCATTTGGCCCCATATCAAAACTACCAACTGTTGAAATACTGCCTGGCAAAAGAAAAAAATGTTGTTGTCCTAAGCGTATTTCTCTTAAGTGCAGGTTAAATGTTTATATTTTATAAAGCTTGGTATAACCAATGCTATGGGCGCTTTGAGTGACGAGTGGAAGCTGCTAGCTGTCTCTGAGGTGGCGCTGGTGACGTTTGGATAAGCAAATATCAGACAAGCCTTATTACTTGTAAAAAAAAAAAAATGTAATGGAAAAGTAATCAGAGATACTCACTCCGTGCAAGTGGGAGGGGGTGATGATGTTTGTATCCTGGGACACGACCGGTGTGATCTCTGTGCACATAATGAAACTTCTACACTATGTTCCTCTCCACTCTTTGGTTGATACAGTGAATATGTCCAACTAGCCTTGATGTAAAGGCAAACATTGTCATCAGAGCAGTTGAGTCTGTTGCTTGTCTTTTTGCTTCCTTTTGACATCATGCCTTGTCTCCTGAGACCCCAGCCTCACGTCCTACAGAGATAGTCCATCATTTTGAGTTGCACGTATGATCAAGAAAGTCAGAAAGACTTCAGGAGCAGCCGCTTGAAAGAGTATTTTTTAGGAGTGCGCGTTTGAAAACGGCTTGTATCTGTGCATTGAAGCAGGCTTAGCACTTTCAGTGTTTCTCGTGTATTGATTCATTTGTGATAGCTCAGCCAATGGGAGACAGGATTGTTGTTGAGCTCTACCAGCAGGAAAGAATGTGGGTGATGTTTGATTTTAACAAAAGTTATTTTGGTTTCTTTTGCTGAAAAATACCCAACCCCGGTCATTAATTCAATCTCAACTGTTCTTCACAAGCAAACTAGTCAGCAGATTATTTGACCTTGGCCTACAATAGATAAATGTTCATCCTTTACAACTAAACCCTCATCAACGCCTCTCTCCTCTCCAGATTCTAGACTGAATATAGTCACTCAATGCCCTAAAAAAACAAGCTGGTGCCTTGGTGCCGAAACTTGTTCAAAAGTGAAACACAAACTTGTTATTGTGGTTATATGTCATTTTCTACAATATGTAGAAGTCCAATTTGAATACCCAAAACATGGTAATCTTGGAATATATTGCTCCACAAAAGCTTCTGAATTCACTTCGGCACAAAGAAAGGACTGAGGATTGTCCTTTATCATTTACACCGGGCAAATCATCCGTCTGTTATGTGCTCCTTTCTTGAGATTTTAAACACAGCTGACAAATTGTGAACCTATACGTAAATGTTGATACAAATACATGTATTCCTACTTCTTGGATCATGCTCCCTATATGGTCAGTCAGTAAAAAAAATTGATTTGCGGCTTGTCGCAACCAATTACTTGTCCATTAAAACCAAAAGTGTGATTATTTCACTGTTCCCAATCGAGTTGGAGTCTCCCCAATCTGGAATCATAAATAGCCCATTAAACATGTCTGATATTCACCTGTATTGTTTTTCTCTTTGTCAGCAGGACAGACGTCAATCGTCCTGCTTTTTCTTCTGAAGTCATGTTTGTTCAAGCAAGTTACTGTGAGATCTTGTGTCTGTGAAATCTCACTACAAATGGCAGGTGTGTGGCATTGCGATCAGGCTGAATGGTCTAGTGTGTGCATTCAAAGAATTATAATGTTGAAAATCGGTTGAAACCGTCCTTGTGTCCGTGGTCTCCCACGTTTTTTTAAATCGGTTAAGATTAGAAAATAGTCTAGTGTGGAGCCAGCATAACTGAAAGGGGGCATACCTCCACCTGCTGTAATGAAGTAGGACATACTTTTGTATACTGTGACAGCAGTCCAATAAGATAGCCTAATCAAGGTTTAACCCTGCATGAAAAAGTAGTGAGTGTTTACATTGAGTAAGAAAGGTAAAAAATTAAGTACACATTGATCATTTGGGTTCTCATGACGGCAGGCGAATCATATAAACGTAAAGGCTGGCTGGGGTTTGATTAAAAAGAGATATTATGTGTGAAAAGGAAGACCTGAAAAACTCTGTCAATATGTCCATTAACTAACAACTATGTCTTAGCAACTAAAATAAACCATGTAATAGATTTAATTTAAGCTTTGGCTCCCTTTTGATTCTTACATAAATACATATCTTTTTATGCTTAACTGATTATGGGCAGTTTTTCATTCCCAGTTTCACCATTACTGACAATAAAACCGATGGAGTTGATGTTTCAACAGTCTGTAATAAAGCCAATCTACACATAATAGCTATTTTAGTGTCTATAAATGGTTGAAAGTAAGCCGACTATCTCCTGTGAAGTAAAATCTTTGGACACGCAGGAGAGACATCAGTCGCTGAGCACAGAGACAATAACCAGACCGGTGTCTCTCTGTGTATCCCCTTCCCTCTTCTAAAGACTGCTTTTTGGCGTGCAATTATATTGAATAGGCCAAAGCCAATGGAGGATGCAACCCGTTACCATGGAAATGATTATGATGGATTTGTGGATAGACAGAGCAGGTAATTGGAAAAAGATTGATGGGTGACAGAGTGAAGGAGAGAGATAGAAAGGGATGGAAAGAGAGAGGGATAAATTACCAAAACAGCAGTGGGAGGAGAGACAGCCCTATTACACCCCATCTTTCTGGGATTTACAATTATATAATGATGCATCCTCTCTCTTATCAAGTCAATAGGCAATCACTCTCTCTGGCTCTTGCAGTCACTCCCTCTTCTCTCTTTCTTCCCCTTACGTATATTAACCTCTCTTTTTCATCATATCTGGATTCTGCCCCTTCTCACCATTTCTCCCTCCTTCATCCAAAGAGGGAAGTGGAGAGACTGGTCCATGATTGAAAGGTCACCAATGATAATCCACAAACCAGATTAGAGATGATGGTTGAGGGGAAAGAAAACGAGATATCCCTGCTCAACCACTGATATCAACCTGCCGTTGAGCAAGGCGATGAACTCAGGGGCAGGGGCATCTCCAGAGGGGTGGCATGGGCCCCCCTTGAAATCTTATTGGCCACCCCAGGCGCCCCCCCAACATACTTAACTATGATTGGTTCTTTGCCTTGCCAGAGGTGGAACTCATGTTGAAATCCATCTTCAGGTGAAAAAACTAAGCTGTGCCCCTCTCTTTGAGCTGTGTAACCCAAGCAAGCTGGGTTTAAAAGTGAATATGAAAATGTGCACATACTGTACCAACTGTAATGCTTACACAAAGGCCTCAAGAAGACATGGCCTCAAGACTGGATAAGACAACAAAAGCCACATTTAATCCCTTTACATTATTTTATATTATCTCATAATCAAATTAACATGAACTAATTGCCACACAGTGAACGTGTGCTTTGTGGCTCCCGAGGGTCCGATGCCGACCTCCAGTTGCCAACCTTGCACTTTCAGAAATTCTGCTTTTCTTCACTGAAGGATGCATTAAGTTAGTGTTCACTCCAAATGTGTCTTAAGGTTAAAACAGTTTACATGAGACTTTTCCTTGTTTGGTATTTTGTACATTTCTAAATCAGTTTGTTGGAGTGGTACATTTTCAAGTAGTACAGCTGGAAACTGGTTTGCCATGTATGACCATTGTTAGTAGTCTCGACCCAAAAGCAGACACGGCACCAAAATAGAAAAGTTAATGAAGTTTGTTGCAGGGCTTGGTACTGGTGGAGGGCTGGCTGGTTGAGGCAGAGTGGAGGAGACTTTAGGTGCTGATTTGGTTCTGTGGGCAGGCAGAGAATGTGTTGTTGGTTGGTTGAGCAGATTCAAGGAGAAGACACTGGCAAAAATCTGGACAAAAGGAGAAAAACATGTTAGGACTCACAGGGGGGAAAAAAAGAGTTAAGAGCCGCCGAGAATAACTACCACTTCAGTAGAATGAATAATCCGGCGGTAGAGTTGAAGCTAGCATTTTGTACTGAGGCAGATCAGATGATGAGTTGCAGGTGTGTGATGCCAACGTTTGGTGTTTGATTGAAGAGGCCACGCCCTCTAAAGACACACTCTCTAACACACACACACACAGACACACACACACACACACACACACACACAGACAAAGGGGGAGGGGACAGCTCTCTCTGATATTGTGAATATGGACTGCAGTACTAATTTCAAACGAAATGTTTTGCATGTATTACACATTTATTAGTTATTAGATACTTGTGAACTTAGCAAGATGCTCCAGATTCCTCACTTTAATGCAGGCAGCTAGCTAATCTCACCATTATCTAAAATAAGGGCCTTCATTAAAAAAATTACGACTAACACGTTATATAAGAACTTTTATTTGGTGGCCCTTAAGCTAAAAAAAAAAAACCTGGCATAAAAAAGTTGGCCTCTGAACAGACAGGGCTTTGTGACTTGTGAGAGTTATGTAGTTGTCTTGAAATGTTTAAATTTTTCTGCATAAAAACATTTGAATAAAAATCTTGCAAGACTCATAGTGGCCAACAAATGAGTTTGATAACATAAATGAGTAAAAACAGGAATGTACAGCCATATCTTCATGTTGATAAGCCAAAGCACTGGACTGACAAAATTCAAACACAGCCTAAAAATGACATTTAAAGACAGGGGACCCTCGGTTCTATTAGGATGCCTCTGAAATTTCTCAAACCTCATTTTAAAACTGATTTTAGTCATGGTGGAACACATATGGAAGCTTATAAAGGGTACATATCCATCCTATCCAAGCACCAGTCACTCATATTCCCACCCACATACCATTCACACACATTCAGCAATCCAACCTCCCACACACCGTATGTAGACATGTCCTCAAAAATAATATGCAGGTATTCTTTTAGGTTTTTTTTTGCACACTCGCAGCAGGCATGTGGTGGTCCGAGGCCAAACCTGGTAGCTGCAGAGTCCAGTGACATACACTGTAATGTAGTCGTACCTGAAGAAGTGGGTATACTTTATTTTTACCCCAAATGTTTTTTTAAGAGTCCTGTCTAGCAGAATATAAACTGCCTCTGTTATGAACAGTGACATGTAAGACTCCTCTTACATATTTAGTCGGTGTGTACGAGCTAATTAGAGACAGAGTAAGGAGGAGCATCCCTTCACCATAGGAAAAAAAACTACAGCATACTTCTGAATATTGTCAATCAATCAATGGTGTGAATCATGGGGGATTTAGAAGTGGGTATACCCTATGGAGACTGAAAAATTAGTCAGTGTACTCCGTATACCCTGCACTATACCATTGCACGCATACATACGCACATTTACTTTGTCCGGGGACAAGAGGCATGTCCTGTAGAGAGAGAAAAACAGAAAATTGTCTCTGTGTAGCCTGTTAGCGGAAGGAGAAAAACACGGCGTCACACTTGTAAAGACACTCATTAGAAAATGTGTGTTTGTGTGTTGACCTTGACACCACACGCACACACACATTTGTCTCCCTGAGTCCTGCTAACCAAGGTGTTGACAGCATGCTTCCCTCACCATCAACACTCTCAGTGTTCGGCTGGTGGACAAAAGAGCAAAAAATATCCCTACTTCCATCATCCATCTTCTCTTCCTCTTTCTACAATCAATTATAGATCAAACATTTCAACATGAGCCACAAATCTAGTTGACGCTGTATCTCGAAGGCCATTCAGCGTTTAGTTTCCCTGACTACCTGAAATGCATCAGAAATGATCGATCCATTTAACAAACGAACACTTTAAAAGTTGTTTTCTTCTCCTCTTGAGGACAAACCTGACAGAGCTTGGCTTTTTTACTTTTTACAAATCTGCACCATGATGTTGTTATTCGGCAAAGACAACAAGTTACCAGCGGAGGTGGGCAGTGGAACTTAAAGGGATACTTCACCCATTTGCATTAAGCTTTGTATCAGTAGTAAACTTGTGTTTTTATTGAATGGTCTTGCATCCAGCCCTCATTTCCCCCTGAGACGGGAAAAATACGTATTTTCTTTTCTGAGAAGCAGCTGCAGGTGACGCAAAAATCGTCTTATTGCGTCACCTGCGGCTGTTGTGGTTAGCAGGAGTGAAACTACATTGCTAGTTCCTCATGTTTTCGACCACTGAAGCTACAGACCTATCACAGATCAGTGGGCGGGGCTTCACTGCCAGAATCTAAACTTAACATCTGCCATCTTGCTGGGAAGCTATGCTAACAGGCTCTATGGAGAAAGCACATAACAACCGAGAATGGCGAAAAAAGTATGTTTCAACTTCAAACTGATATGGATGAAGGGGATTTTAAAGGTTTTGTGCTCGAATCGGATGTTCGTGGCTCTTTCTACGAGCCGCCCGCAATATTGCTGCCAGGTGCCTTCTGCAGACAGACAGCGGCTGAACAGGGAGCCTGAGTCGGCTCGAACTGGGTGTCTCTATGGATAAAGCTGAAGGACCGAGAATGGTGAAAAAAGTATGTTTCAACTTCATTCTGATATGACTGAAGGGGATTTTGAAGGTCTTGTGCTCGAATCCGATGTTTGTGGTTCTTTCTACGAGCCGCAATATAGCGGCGAGCTGGCTGCTGGTGCCGACAGGCAGGCTAGCTAGCCTAGCTGGCTAGGTCCGCGGCTGTGAGAAGGAATAAGGAGCTGGGGCAGACTTGTGTTGTCGGTGCTGTCACTGTTTGCCTATGGACACAGACATAGAGTCCGTTTTCTGCCAGGAATTTCCAAGATGCCTATTCCTTCTGAAAGAAATCTCGGAATCAGATGAGGAAATGTCCGTATGTTTTGTTGTTGTCCGTATATAATGCTGCATTCAGGTGCTGCTCGGGTGGTCCAAGTCTCCGAGTTGGGAAGTCGGAAGAACGACTTCCCAACTCGGAGAAATCTTATTGTCAAAAGTTATATTTGAGAAAGAGTTTATGTGCAATACGTGCATGAATAAAAAGTATGTTAACAAAACACAAAACTGACTTGAGCAGGTGTTTCATGTGCATTTTACAACTCGGAATCTCGTTTTCCCGATACCACGTGAATGCACCATAACTTCTCTACTTCAGCGGGAGTGGCCTGCGGTGCTGTGAATTCTGGGAGTCGTTGTCTTTCATCCACATGAGCCAAAAAGACACTTACTGCCTTTTCTCGGTCAAGAAGGCACCAACTTCAAAAATTATTTCACATTTCTACTACATATATGACCCAATGTCAATACAGATTCATGTTTCAACGGGTGAAGTATCCCTTTAAGCGGAATTGGTTGAAGTACCGTAGGCTGGGAACTCAACTATGGCAACCATCGCTAGCAGGATTGCTAACGCCACAGATGGTTATCACGAGTTTCTGGTTTATTTTTGTATTTTTATTTTTCTGATATTATTGCTTCCTGTTTTATTTTGTGTTTTCCTTCCCTTGTCTTTGTTGTAACTGTTATATCCCTGAGTTCACTGTTGGTCTTCAGTGTTTCCTGTTTTATTTTGTAGTTCTTTACCTAGAGTTTCATATCTTGTTTTACTTCCTGCCCTTGTGTGTTTTCCCTCCGGTTTGATTGCCCTCATCAGTTTCACTTATCTTGTTTGTCACACTTGGTTTTAAATACCCACGTCTATTTAGGATCTGTGTTTATAGAGCTTAACAATGACCGGCCACTTTTTCGACAGCTCTGGTACCGGAAGTTAATTTTCCCATTTAAATTCTCCGTTGACATTTCACACAATCCTTATATTAAGAGACTAAAGCCTGGAACCAAGACAACCAGCTATACCAACACTCGCAAGTACATTTGATTCGGCGCAAAAAAAAAAAGGGAAAAAGGCAAAGGTACAAAACTGTACATAATTATCGTCCAGAGTTAAGGCACTACCAATCCCACAATCCATTGCAAATGATAACACTTCTTCTTAATGAGACTTTTGTAGTTGTTATATACTGTTAATACAAGTGTTGTACTATGTTTAGTTTGTGCTGTGAAGTATATAAATTACATTCACAGCGGCAAAACAACATTGAGTGTTAGCTATCTATCTAGCTAAACTGCTAGCAAAACTATCTGTTCGCATTCAGCGCCAAGGGGCGGGAAACATTGCCATGGTCACAGCGAGCTCAACCAATCAGATGTTGCTGTGACACTATGTGGTGGGAAGTGTAGTTCTCTTCCCTGATATTGAGAATAAACCATGTTTTTCTTAAAACGAGATTCATATCATACAAACTTGTGTCGTCTACAGGAGCATAAACCAAAGTTTCACACACAGGTAGCTTGTGGTTTCCTTTTTATACCTGGACACTTACAGAGCAAGCCTTTGTTTCCCTTTTTGATCGTTTGTTTAATAAATATATATTTTTTAGACTGCAATTGGATCCACTTCCTTGTTTTTTACACACCGTTACACTTGTGCTAAAAGAGCTACACTTCTTCCCAGAATCTGCACATTGTGGACTTTCTTCAGGGTTGTAGAATCACACACAACATTTGTAGCTGAAAGCTGTCTATCACACAGGAAATGAGAAAAAATATGGGAATATTTTTTCATGCCATGTTTGAAATTAAGTTTGTAACTTGCAAAAAATGTATTTAAAAAAATAAATTAAAAACCTTAAGAGTTTGTCCCTCAAATGTAATCTTCCATTTCCCTTTGTTGGAGCCTTGCTAAAAGATGTGTGCACATGTATGAAGGACATTGTGTTTTTTTGTTATCTGCAGCTGTTCTTTCTCAGAGAAAATATTGATACACATATTCGTTCCCTGACGTCCATTTTTTTTTCAACCATTCCCATCAAGGATGTTTTTTTTTTTTTATGTCACCTTGATTCTTTACATCCCTTTGTGTTATAGACATTGCTTTCTTTCAACACATCTCTGCTGAAGCCAACCTGCCTTTGTTCATTTCCTTGAACTTGACAAAGGCTTAAAAATCTATTAAACTGATGCTGCTTCAAAAGAAATTTTGATTAGAGGTGAAGCTGATAACTTGTTGAGACTGGATGGGTGAAGAATTGATGAATGAGGATTTTGCCAAGATGGGCGGTGATGGTGGATGGGTGTAAGAAACATCAGCACAGGGGAACTAAGGCAGAGAAAAGCCCCGTTTCCACCAAGTGGTCCGGTTCGGTTCAGTACAGTTTGGTTCAGTTTGGTAAGGTAAACCCTGATCTTGCTTGCGTTTCCACAGCCAACCGTACCCTTATTTGTTAAGCGGAGTGTAAGCCAGATGGAGATAGCTGCGTCAGCTACGAAATAGTATGATATCATAGCAGCCCAACACAGTGTAGCCCACTGAATTAAGTTAAACGAAGAAGAAGAAAGGGACACAGTAAACAAAAGGTACCCTTAAGAGTCGGATCGGTACCCTTGGCACCCCAACAGAAGGGAACCAAAAAAGTAGGATGGAACAGATCCCTTATTTTGGTAGCATTCCCAACTTTTTTTTTTTAAAGATTTATTTGGGCTTTTTGTGCCTTTTTTGGAGAGACAGGACAGTGGATAGAGATGATTATCAGGGAGAGGGAGTGGGGATTGACATGCGGGAAAAGGAGCCACAGGTTGGATTCAAACCTGGGCTGCCCGCGAGGACTATAGCCTCCATTTATGGAGTACAATAACCACTGCGCCACGTGCGCCCCTCATTCCCAACTTTTGATGGTGGAAACGCCAATAAATGGGTACCGTACCGAACCGAACTGAACCGGACCGCTTGGTGGAAACGGGGCTAAAGAGTCATATTTAAAAGTGGAGCAGAGAAATGAGAGGCTGACAATGAGGGAGCAACCACTGACGAGACAGCTAATTACCTGACTGAACTAATGCTAGAGCCATCAAATTTAAGGATCGGTGAAGTGCTCCATACTTAGAAAGTGAGCATGAAGAAGATTATCAATTGAACTTAAAAATCAAAAATAGAAATAATCACTGCCATGGACAGTAAGATGATTTTAACGGATTTTTCCAATAAACTAGGAACAATGTTGTATCCTGACATCATGATTTGACCTTTTACACGACTTCAGCTTCAAAATCATCAATACATCCGCTTGTATACTTTATAATAAGGGAAGCTGGCAGAGTAAAGTTTAAGTAATCTGATTTTGACCTTTCAGTTCCCACGTACAGCTCCTCTGGGATGTTGGGATGAAGTCAGGGTTACAGAAAGAAAAGGGCTTATATGTCTGCCTCAAGAATATGCAGCCCAACTGACCTGTGGATTGTCAACATGCTGACAAGACGGCGTCTTATGTTTACATGCACACAAGGAACCAGATTACTGGAACAATCAGGGATTTTGTTATTTTGGACACAAGGACAGGGCTAAAGCAAATATTTGTTGCTCTTATCATGGACCAGTCTACGTTCCCCTGATGTAAATCTTTAAAGCAGAGCCTGACAGGCATCACTGGTAAATCCTCAGACTTTCTGCTGAAGTTACCAAGTGCAGCTTGTTAAAATGCACAAAATGTTTTCAGAGCAGAAGCTGGCATCTCCCAGTTTGAACTGAAGATGCTTAATTTACATTATCTGGGATAAATGTTCTGTATCTTTACTTTCTACACTGCTTTCAGTAGCATTGTTTCCAAATTTGTGTTTGGTTATGGACAGTGTTGGGCACATTACTGAAAATTAGTGACTAGTTACTACTATCAAAAAGTAACTGAGTTACTAACAAAGTTACTGCATCAAAAAAGTAACCAGTTACTTGGTGAAGTATCTTCAGCGTTGCTTTATTTGCTTCAATCCACATATTAATGTTCACATTATTTAGGGTTGCTGTGGCAGAATGGTGCTGTGACAACTCGCACATTTCAAAGAACACTGTAGTCATTTTCATTTTGTAGGTATTTTACCAATTCTCTAAAGGCCACTTGAAATGAAGCACGTCGACAACAACATACCTGTATATCAGACTACTAGTCTGGCTTGCGTTTGAAATCGTCTGCTGTTTGGATGGAGTGTCTCCTCCTGGGTCTGCAGAGCTTACGTGAGCTGCACCTGGGTCTCGGGTGTCTGCAGCGCCGGGCTCTCTAACAGTTTAATAGAAGCTTGTTGTTGTTTAACTCGGAAATTCTTTCTTGTGAAATAATTTTTCATTCCAGCACACAGACGACAACTCGCCACTTTATTCTTGTCGGCTGAGCAATCACCTGCCTGTGTTTGTTTACAGTGTGCAACAGTCTTTCTCCAAGTATGCTACTGTGCTGACGTTAGTGTAAACTCGCCCGCTTGTTGACGGCTGTTTCATATAAAGTAACAAGTAACAAGTGCTTTTAAATGTCAGTTATTGTGCGCCGTTTCTGAATCTGGAAAGTAACTAATTTGTTACTAGTTACTGCTGATCGTATTGGCGTAGTCCCAACAATGGTTATGGATCAAAAGGCTGTGTGTAATGTTAAAGGTACTTCTTTCCGAGGGGCAGAGACCCTCACTGTAGTTCCCAAATCATTTCTGTTTTATGCCCAAAAACTTTGGTTGCTTTGGTTTACGGTCACCATTTTCAAAGCATCAATTGTTTTTATGACATCACGCTGCCATTCCCCAAAACAAAATGTTGAAAATCCGACAGAACCGATTTCTCAGCATCAGTAACTGGCAGACATGGGAGTAAGTCACACCTGTACAAGTCACAAGCAAGTCTCAAGTTTTAAGCATGTCGCAAGTCACTGCAGTGAGAATCAAGCAAGTCACAAGTCAAGCCATACAAAATTCTGATTACCCAGTTTCCACATTTAAATCAGTTAACACAGTGGTCATCTTTAAGTTGTTTTTCTTAATATTAGCTTAATTATGTGGTACATCTCGTACCCTTCTGTTTCTAGTACTACAATTTAATAATACTAACAATTTATTCAGCATTTTTCCTGTCATTACAACTAATGTTGTCAGGAGGTGCAACCAGGTAAAATGGTCATTCAAAGCAATAAAAAAAGGTTAAAGTGAACAAATGGTTGCTCATTATGATGTAAATATCTACTGTACTGAATTAGTTTATTTGTACATTTGTAGCATTATTTTTCTGACATTAAATCGGATGCTAAAGCCACTTGAATCCTGTCATAATACAGCACATGCATAGCTTTATGTTATTATGAAGCGTGCTCAGTTTACAAACAGGCGGACTCCAGAATTTAAAAAAAAAAAAGGGACGTGCAGTCTGCACATCGGAGAACAACACAGAGAACATGACAGCTACTTTACTGACTTCGAGGCCTATTTTGAGTCATTTTAATCAGATACAGCCAGAACACTCTGGATTTCTTAATAATGAAGGCTGTCAACCTTGTGTACCCACGTGCTTGTGCTCATGCATGAACTGTACTGTGCCCCCCCCCCCCCCCAAAAAAATAAATAAATAAATAAATCCTCGCTTCTTGAAAAATACTAAATAAAAGTCCTAAAAGTAAAGTAATTTCAAGTCATCTGTCTCAAGTCGAGGTCAAGTCCAGTCTTTTATCACTGTCAGTCAAGCAAGTCTCAAGTCCTTAAATTTGCGACTCGAGTCAAGTCATGTGACTCGAGTCGCAAATTGGCCTGCACTCCCACTGCTCCAGGACTAACCGGGCCTGAGCACGATTAACTCTTGTACATAACATCGTAATGCAAAATATGCATGGCTTTACGTGATCATGAAGTGTGCTTAATATACAAGACAGGCAAACTCAAAAAAGAGTCTGCTTCCGCACAACACAGAATTTGACTGCATTTACTGACTTTGTGGCTTATTTTGAGTCATTTTGGTCAGATACATCCAAAGCACTTCGAGATTTCTCGATTTTTGGAGGATGGGATATATTATACTGCATGTCCATGTTGTGTACCCGTGCTTATGCTCTTGCATGAGCAACTGTACCGTACTGAAGCACACCTCTTCCATCTGTTCCAGGGCCAAGGAGGTGTACGGAGCACACACTAGTCAAACAAACTAGACGTTGGGGGTCAAATGTGCATGGGCACGGTACGGATTGCCTAGTGTGAGTGCGACGTGATTGATGAATGGACTTGAGCTTGTGTAGCGTTTTTTTCTTCGACTACTCAAATCGCTTTTAAGTCCCCGGTCACACACATTCACACACTGATGGCAGAGGCTATGTAAAGTGTCCATCAGTATTAACTAGGGAGGTCAGCATTAACTATTTCATCTTGATTAATTTAGGACTGAAATGAATGCATTTTTCTTATCACAATCATGGCTTTTTTGTCCCTTTAGGCGCACCATGGATAAGCCTCCGCAGTGTCTCCCTGTAGTCACACTGATGGAGAGGAACCACACTGCTGCATCTTTGAATGTACTCTTGCACTTTAAACAACTTTTAAATGCAAAATAATATTTCAAACATGCGAACAAAAATGTGATTAATCATGATTAACTATTGAAATGAAGCGATTAATCGTTATTAAAACATGTTGTTATTGTTTAGCAGCTCTGCTTTTATGCAATTCTAAAAAGAACTCATGTACTTCAAATCAATCTCCTTAGTGTAGTGAATAATTCACCCCCGTGATTTAATCCCTTACGAATCCTGTAAAATATGACTCAAATGCCTATCTAGGCATACCCAAAATTGAGTGCTGTTCTTGAACTGGAGTCCTAGTGTTAATAAAGTTATCTATACCAAATAATCTCATCGTCTTTAACAGTCAAACATACTACACTCACTGTGCAACTGGGCCTTTAAAAATGTAAGCAAAGGTGCTTTCGTACGTCACTCGACAAGTTGCTTTGTCTTCAAGCAGGAAAATATGAAAATAGCAATAGTGAATCTTCATGCTGATGTCTTGGATTTCTTTTTTCGTTCATATAGAAAATGGATAATATGTTCAGTCTGTTTCTTAACCAGTTTAAAACACAGTTGATTTAAGGAGCCTTTTTCTGGCTAATGGAGACAGATTTTCAGAAAGAGTCTATTTAAACCCAACAGTGATTTCAATATAATTTAATAAAATGAATAAAGGGATGACAAGGTTTTACCTTAAATCCTTATTCTGTCAAATGTCCAACTAATCTTTGTCATAAATAAGTTTGATTGTACGAAACCAGAAGAAAATAGAGGAACTTCTCAGTTGACATGCAAAGAAATTCATTATTTTGAGCAGATTCAAGTCACATTAAACAATATCTTCCAAGCTAAGCGAACAAAAAGTAAAATCTTTGGTTTTGTCACACACACACACACACACACACACACACACACACACACACACACACACACACACAATTAACAAAGACGTTAACAGGGTGAGAGCTAGCTTCCCTCCTTGGCGTTATCTGATCTGCAATGCTAATCTGCTGTTTGTGTCCTGTCAAAGAACTGTTTATTGCTGATTCTCCCAATACACTTAATCCTGTTTGAACATGCAAATCAGGGAGCAAGGAACAACACACACACACACACACACACACACACACACACACACACACACACACACACACACACACACACACACACACAGTCACATATATATACACACAAATAATCAGAAACACCAGCAAACAGAAGGATAAATTTGAGCAAACACCACGTCAGCTACTGTGGGCACCCAAACACGCACGCACACACACACACAGACACACACACACACACACACACACACACACACACACACACACACACACACGTAATGTCTTCTAACACAACTAACACAAGCCATTTGGCTGATATGGTGGCTGATGAGACCATAAGGCTGCTGGGTGTGAAATCACAAACACACACGCACATTTCAAATCACCCCTATCACCATTAGAGACATCACACACACACACACACACACACAGACTCCAATCAGGGTCCAATGAGCCCATACAGAGAGAGGAATGGGCAGAGAAGAGGGAGTTTTTTGGGGGTTGGGAGAAAGAGAGACAGGGCAGACGACAGACTGTTTGATTTCTGGAGCTTTGAAGTAATGTCCGCAATTTCAAACCTTACTCTCTCCCATTTGATGGGAGTCTATTTTGTTGGAGTGATAGGATCCGAAAGGAAAGCCGCTGCAGAGGTAGCAATCATGCTATGTGGTTGATTTTATATTCTTGTGCAGGTTTGCCTTTAGTTTCACCGTTCCCTTTTGTCTTAAATCAGGGCGCGATCACATAAATGAAGTGTTAGGGCAGCTGAAAACAACTTGCAAATAAAAAAAATATTAAAACTTAATTTTTTTCAGAATTTACAACACGTCCACTGTAGTGTACAACGGGACATCGAGGTTCTAAAATGGGACCCATTTTAAAGCCAAGTTTTAACATGTAAAATTAATTTTCAATACTCAGTACATTACAATACCACATACAAAAATAACTGTTAATGTGGATTTTCCTTTTTTTCCCTTTATGAACATTTGATTATCTACTTTTATTCTTTAGACATTATAATGTGGTAAGTCACCAGATTTCATTGGTCTTAAACGTCAAACATTTAATGGCCAATAATGAACAATACCTCAACAAATAAGCTGAAGTTCAATTTGACATTCTTTTGTTTGTACTTGTACACTTATTGGCCCCTCCTAATATGATTTTTTCATTACCCATTTGACTGAAGAGGGTATTTCAGGAAGCGCCACAGGTTTTTGGAGACGCAGAGGAACATGTTTAAGTTGTTGCATCTCACAAAGCTGCTACTCTTGCAAGCAGGCATTCTGCCTCTGGGAGTATTTAGTAAGACTGTCACAAGATGATGATCCAAAGAAAGAGAATGAGACAGAGAGTCAAAGCACGGATGAAGACCTAGATGAGGTGGACTAAGATCCGGGAACCACATGAAGTGTACCGTCATCTGCACCATCATCTGGTGCCCTACGCAACGTTGCATTTTATTTATTTAACTTTAGAACATGTGCAATATTGGTTTCAAGGTTCCCATATTTTGTTCATTTTCAGGTTTATATCTTTATTTTGGGTGTCCACTATTAATTGTTTTCATGCTTTATAATGTTCAAAACCCCATTATTTCTCTCATACCATCCATTTCTGCAGCACCATTATTCACCAGCTCGTCAAATTCTTCATTTTCTGTCCCTTTAACACGCCTCAGCAAGCCCAGTCTGCTCTGATTAGTCAATACACACAAACAAATGTTTTTGATCAATGCATTTCTCTGAGGATTCAACATTTGGATACTTTCAGAGGACTTTACCTGGACTGGTTTTAGATATTAAAAAAAATATATACGGGAAAACACACTTTTAGCAACATGGGACTTTAGACAAGTTCTCATTAATTCTTTCATTTAGTTTATTAAGAACATATTGGGATCTTTTTGCTGAAACACATCTTTGTTGAATAATATTCATATCTGCATGGACTACACGCCCTATGTGTTGGTCTTTAATAATAATAATAATAATAATGCATTTGTTTTATATAGCGCTTTTCTAAACACCCAAAGACGCTTTGACATAGAAAAAAACAACAACAACAACAATAACAATTTGCCAATATAGGGTGACGGCACATTTCGGCACATTTCAATTGGCTCTGGATCTTGGTTCACTTCATCTGGGTCTTTATCTGAGCTTCACTCTTTGTCATTCTCTTTCTTTGGATTCTAATCTTCTGACAGAATTGTTTCTGAGTCTTCCCCAAAGATTCTGTAAAGAATCCTTTCTGCCTCTGTCCTAGAGCTCTCCACTAATCAAAAAAGACACAAACACAAGTACAAAGTCCTGACGTCCACCACAGTGGACGTTTAGAAATTGTGTGTTTTTAGTATTAAAATAAACAAACTCTGTTCTGAAAACTCACTCATATGTTCCTAAGATGCGTACTTACATTAAAAACATAAAAATACAACATTCAAAAACATTTTAATTATAAAAATCATGCTTATCTTTCATCTTTTCATAAAATGTGCAAATCCGAATGGCAGCCATTTTGAAAAGATATTTCAAATCACTTAGCAAGGCCACACCCCCTCACATGTGATGTCATTTTAAAGCTCCAGTTGTCCTCTTTTAAGATCAACAGAACTTAATAGAGTCACATGTATAGCATGAGAGATAGAAACACAAATGCAATGTCCACTACAGTGGACAAAAATGAATTGCTGGGTCTCAGGAGGCTAGGTGAAGCTTGCTTAGGCACGGTACAGATTGCCAGTATGACCGTGCCATCAGTTGCTCCTCCATAGCCCTACTTTAGTGTTCCCATGGTCAGAGCATTTACAGATCCCTTGCTGTTATTTCAGAAACTGTTTTTTTTTGCCTCTTCTCTCTAATTCTGTAGTGCCAGTTCAGGGTTAGGCAAGTTAAGCACTTGAAGTCAATGATAGACCAAAGTAAAAATTCCATACATAACCCATACTTTTTGTAAAGTGAATTGTGCTTTTTTCCTATAATTGTCACATAAGACTAAAACCTAACTAAATGTGTCCCACCCTGACACACATAGCTGACAGGTGTGGGCCTTATAAGGGGTTAATGAAGCCTAGAAACAGGATAAAACTGGATTCACATCCAACAACATGGGCCCCACATGGCACTTAGATGTGGGACCCCCATTGATTTCTTATAAGCAAAGGAAAATTCAGCCAAAGGGGCTTTTTTGATTAAAGTAGGACAATCATCAGCCGCGTATTTGAATAACTAATCAAGTTTAGAATTGAGCAAATTATTGAGCAAATAATCAACCAAATTCAAAGGACGGGGTGCTGAAATACGCCTAAAATGAAATGATGCCCTGAAGTCAAGCATAATCAACATCTTTTCAAGACAATGTAAAACAAAGTTGGGGTCCGGTTAAAACAGCAGGGCACACATGACTGCTCCTAGAGAACATTAATACATCTCCTTTACATCTCTCCTGTCTTCCCACCTTCTTTCTCCCTTTTCACTTTGCTTGCCTCCTCCTCCCCTTCCTCTCTTGTCCCTCAGTTTGTGTTTTCAGCTCTTTCTCCTGCTGGATGTCCCACTGGGGGCTGAAGCCTCCACAAAGCTCTGACACCCAGAGTGAAGGAGAAAAGAGGCTGCGAAAAGAGAGAAAAGGCGAGGGGAAAATAGAGGGTGAGAGGTCGCAGAGGAGAAGAGAAGAAGAAGGAGGAGAGGAGAGTCGTAAAGAGAGCAGAGAATAGCGGACAGAGAAAGAGCAAGAGGAAGACTTAAAGAGAAGAAGGATATTGAGCAAAGGAGGCAAATAGAAAGGGGAGAGGGAGTTAGTGTCAGCAGGGAAAGAGAATGAACAAGACGAGGAGAAAAGAGGCAGGAGAGAGGATAATGGAAAGAAGACAAAGATGCGAGGAGGAGCAGAGAGAAAGAGAAAGGTAGGAACCGTTGGGGAAGGAGAGATTGGATTTGACACAAACAAGAGCATCCAGCAGAGTAGAAAGGTGGAGATGAGAAAAGGGGAAGAGACAGACTTGATGAAAAGAAATCAAGCTCTGAATAAAAGAGGGAGGGGGCGAGTCGGTTGCCTGGAGCCTGTGTGCGAGTGTGTATTGTAGGGGATGGAGGGTCATAAGTAGCGGCTAAAAGGCTGGTGCCACCTCTGCTGAGGAGGAGCCCTTCACACAACATCTCATCAGCTGAATGTGTGTGTGTCCAATTCGGAGAGGAAGTATATTCAGGCGCAATCGGCATGCTCATGAGTTTAACATAGGTTATGTGATTGCACACTTCCCCTCCCCCTCAACACACACACTCTGTCCACACATTCGCTGTCTGGCCAACCCGCAGCCTGTTGACACCTCAGTCTTAATCATCACCTCTGTGTCAGGCTGACAAAATGTTCTGCTCTGATCTGAGTCTGTCACACATGTGCTGCATTTACATACACGTAGGAAAAGTGATTATTCTCGGCTCTGACCTAATTTTTGAAATGCTGTGTAAATGATAAACCTGGTTTCCCTGAACAAGGTAATAGGATTAAGAGAAACCTGAATAAGAGTTTATTTCTATTAGGGAAAATGGCCAATGTATGTTTTTCAAATGCTTATTTATTTGCACACATGTATACTTTATATTGAGCCATTCAGGTATCATTATTAAAAGACTGATGTTTATAATGCAAAATCTATATTGCGTAATGCATTTACAAATCACTACAAATGCGTGACTTAAAGCAGTAATAAGGAATTGTGATGGGGACTCAAGTTGGATGACGAAAGGGTTCATATAGAGCTCATGGAGTTGTGTGGCAACAGCTCTTTCCAGGATCTTTTGCAGGGAACCCACAAGTTGCCTCGGAGCTCCCGCTTTTCTGTGCTTCCGCAACGCCGTAACGCAATGTGAATTCACAGACTGGTACACCAATATTACGCAATCTTGGAATCAAGAATGTAAAAGGACGGCTGAGCTTAGTTACAGAACTTTTGCAGAGAAAAAAAACAGTCTGAAGAGGGCTTGTGACTACAGGGAGACACTGCGGAGGCTTATCCATGGTTCGTTTAATTGCATACATTTCAGTCCTAAATTACCAGACCAATTTCCAGACTTGGGCCTTGTCTACACATAGGTGGGCTATTTTGGCCTTTCGTACACACGCAGGCGGCGTTTTTGGTCACTGAAAACGCACCTTTTGGAAAACTCCTTCCAAGGTGAAGATTTTAAGAAACTCTGTTTAAGGTGTTTATGTGTAGACAGTGAAAACTGATTTTTGGGCTCATAACGTCGCACTGTGCGCCGGTTTCTCCTCCGTTTGGCGTCATTGTGTGACGCTGTCACTTTTGTTTACATGAGATTAGTGCAAATGCAGACATAACCACCTAGTGCTGGTCTCAACGTTGCCAACTGGACTTTTTACATGCTTACACATACATATACAGTGACTCTCTCACTATGTTGACGAGCAGAGACGCCAGAATGGACTACTTTGTAAATGAAATGGTACTTGCAGAGGAGTGGAGAGAAAACGTAAGCATGTCAAGGACATCGTTTTTGACTTCAATCATTCAATCATTATTTGTATAGCGCCAATTCATAACAAGTGCTATCTCAAGACGCTTCACAAAAGAGCAGATGGGATAATATGCAGGGGGATGACACAGTCCGATGGTGGAGGCTGGGCACCGGGTGTTGGTTGGGACGGCCCAGTCTGAGGGTGGAGGCTGGGCGTCAGGTGCTGGTTGAGGGACGACACGGTCCGATGGCATGCTCATGACAGTCATAAAAGTGTGTTTTGCGTTTCCATGTGGACAAAGATGTTTTTGAGAACTTAGCGTGTCTGGACAGGATTATTTTTTAAAACGGAGGAGGAAAACCTTCATTTTAAAAAACCCCGCCTACATGGGGACAAGGCCTTGGTCTGTACCGAAACTTGAACCAGCGACCCTCCGGTTCTCAACCCAAGTCCTTACAGAATGAGCCTCTGCCGACCAGATAGATAAAAAACAAATGTGATTTCATGCTGATCCATTGGCTGTAACAGTTGCTGGGCAGATAGATAAGACGAACAGATACATAGAAAAAAGGTATTCAAAAGTATTTGGTTAATGGCCTGGCTTGTGATGACCAATGAATTGCCAACTACAGGTCACTGGTAGAGGGTCAAAGTCCCCTGAGCTCCAGATGGGTTAGCCAGATATTCCATAACCTACCAGATGAGGAAAAACATTCCTCTTAAAGGACCTGTCGGTACTCCCAGTCCAGCAACAACCATCATAATGTGGAAATAACTCTGCAGAGCAGGGATGTCAAAGTACAGTGGGTGTGAACTGTGACTGCATGGCCAACAGAGGAAAGTGCTGCAGTCATACAGCAGCTCTGCTTTACATGGTGAAACAGGCTGTGACCCAAAGCTTTACAGGTACTGCCTGCACTGACAAAACATGGGCCTGGAACAAATCCTCCTGACAAATGTGGTGACGGACGCAGTAAAGAACATTCCAGGGGCAGACCATGAACCTGGGAAAAATGTGAAAGTTACAGCTACAGCATTTGAAACAGGTGCAGATGTTGTTACACATTATTCAGCTCCTGAGATGGCTGGTTGAGCCTGTATATATTTTAGCTACAGAAATATGAAAATGCTTATGCACAAACCATACATCATGCACAGTGTACTGAACACAAATGTACCTCTGCAAGGAAATATTTGATACATTTGTAAAATGTGGGAAAGTTGCAAGTTTCTGGTATGGAACCCAAATGATCACATTATCGTGGATGTGCCATACAACAAAGACTGGACAGTGGAGAAAATCTGGCACCTGAAAGAGATGTTCTTTTAGCATCTACTGATGGATAATTAAATCCACGGACTCAAATAGTTGATGGTCTTCCTTCTCTACTCAATTCACTCTTAAGAGCAAAATTAGTACAGAAATTAGCATCTCAACGTCAAATTAAGCAAAATAAAACTTTTCTTTAATTTATTTAGATTTCATTTTCCTTCATATGGAGCACTTGTTAGTTTGGTAACTTCAGGTCTGAACATGCCCTGTGCATTTCATACAAGCATACATCACTTCTATGCAGTTTACAGTTCACACATGTTTAACAAATCTATGTCAAAGTTGCTTAGTTTAAAATCATTTGTTAGTTGACTTAGTTGACACATTTTCATAAAAAAATCACAACTGTAAGGAAACTCCAACACACTGTCTAAAAGGCTATGTTTCAGCACAGAAACATTATAACAACATGGGGACAACATTGCTCAAAATTGTAAAACCTTTCAAGTTTGGATGCTGACATTTGCAAAGCGACTAATTCTGTAACTTCATGCTGAAACAATTATTTCACCGTGTAGAAATGCTAGAAGAGCTAGACTCACTCCCGGGGGAACTTCATCTGTAATGGTGAATCCACGATCGTCTAAAGTTTGATCACCAGGAATCAGGTGGTCAAGAAGGCCACTGTTCTTAACTTCTTTGGCCTTTGTGCAAATACTTCAGTATCTATAAAGCATGTTGCTTTGGGATAATTTTCACTGAAACTCTGAGGTGGATATTATTTTCAATGTATCTCTTGGCAACCACGCAATCACCTTTTCCGTCATAAACTTTGCAAGTACCGGTCTCCAGAGTGTGAAGATCTGAGAGTCTTTGCTTCTGCTTATTCCAAAGCATTCACCTTAGTCCGTAAACATGAACCAACAAAGTCTCATTAGAACAAGTAACAGTCGATCATGGCCTGCCAACTTGGTGATCCTTAGCTGTGTGACATAAGCCTGAAGGGAGCACAAAAATAGCCAAAAACTAGCAATACCTACTGTATGCCTGTGAAAAACTTAGAGTATTTAACATCCAAGCCATGCTGACATCGATGGGGCAGGATCCGTCTTTTGTTGCATTGTCATTGACGTTGTTCGAACAGTTGGTGTGTTCTGTAGTGTCTGGCCACTGGATGCCAACTTCACACTTCTGCCGAGACATAATATTATCCAAATCCACGATGTTCACTGCTTTTTTGGATTCTGTGACTTCAGATTCAGCACATGTGCTGACTATTGAGGGTTACTTGGCCGGTCGTCTACCAGATGAAAACCACTAAACCGTTATATTTTCAATAGAAACAAGAACTCTAAATGTACAAAACTATTACCATTTGACATTAACAAACATATTTAATTTATGTTGTTGAAAAGGAATAAAACATGATCTCTCCAGAAAAAATTGAATCAAACTTACATGATGTTCTATAATTAGATCTAGTATTGGTTATGGGTGTTCTTTCGTTGGTTTACCGTCCGTGAAGTGTGGAAGAATTAAGAAGATGAGTAGCAAATACCACATAATTGAACATGATAACCTAAAATAGTATCAATTACATTATTGTAACTTGTCATGTTACAGAAATTGCTTTGGACTAATCAGCCTTGAATATGCTGCCCAAACTTCTTAATGTCAAACAGGAATATGAAACAAAACCTCGATTCCAAAGGAGCAAATAAACAGCCTTACACTTTGTATATTTAAGCAGCCAATGATGACAAACTATGACATTTAAGGTCACACTTCTGTATCCCTCACCCCCTGCAAGCTTACAGGTACACACTCATAGTAACGCTAACGTTAGCTTCACTGGCTAAACAGTGCTGCTTGTTTCACCATGCTAGGCAGTAGGGGTGGGAAAAAAATCGATAGATGTAAAAAATCAAGATTCTTATCTTCTGAGATTTGAAATAGATTCATAACTTCCAAAAATCTTTAACTCAACAAGAATAAGCCAGAGCTCTATTTTATACAAATTAGCAGCAACCGCCCGGACTAGCCAATCAGGTGCATTCATTAAGGCTACTTCACCTATTGCGTAACCTACGACAAAACGGAGGGAAATCGAAATATTAATATTAATATGCCAACCTCCATAAAATTGGTATACACCCATCAAGCAACGAGTTAAGTGCTCCGGCGCGATCCCTAGCATCCTCGCCTGAAGCAGTGGAGCCGTACCGTGAATGATGTAAAGGTTGGCTACTGTTGTTGAATATTGGAGGCTGTTTGTTATAAATGTGTGGCCTCAAATCCAACGTGAGAGAAAAGAATGAATAACATCATCGGGTTTTTTTTTTCAGACTTTGGGAAGCTGCCTCTGAAGCCATGAAAACCACTTAATAACCCCCTTCACAGACTGAGAGGTTCTCGACAAGTAAATTTGTTGAGTGCTATTTTAATCATTTTTTAGCCATAACTGGCTATTGCAGGTCAGTATGAGCCCCCCTGCCACAAGATAATCTGAGGTCTCCATAGAAAGACAAACACAAACAAAGAGTAATTAACCAATCAGAGCTGTGAAATTTATTTTCTCTGTTTGGTCATCTGTAAAATGAAATCTGACAGGCAGTGAAATTGTGTGTATGTGTGAACTGTGTAAACACTGATGCATGGGTAGTTGCCCCTGATTGCAAGCGAGGACATCAACATCTCTGTGTATGCAAATGCCTCAGTGTTTGTGTGTTTACATGTGGGAGGTCCACCTGAGCTGGTTCATCATCATCATGGAGTCCTGTTTGTTTGAATTAATGATCATCATCATACAACATGTTTTAACAGATCAGGCCCTTCACTCTCTGTTCTCTTGTAACCATTTCAATATCATTCAATAATAAATGCAGGTAATAAGAGTATGTTCTGATCATAAACAGGAATTACTTTTTACTTCCTTCAGTATATAACTATTTGCACACGTGCCTTTTTTTGTAATTTTGGTATAATAAACAAATGTGATATTATCTTTATTCATATCAATGTAAAAATGTACTTCATACACAAGACTAATTGGATTAGTGCAGGACACAAACTGAGCAGTTCTTATTATGATCAAGACTTTACACTTATAGAATAAAAAGCTGGACATGCTATTCATTGTTCATGGGGCCTGGCCTTGCAGCCCAATTCCACCCACGATGAATTTGAAGGTGTGTGGTTGATAAAAGCTGAACTTTATGCAAACATCACTTATCAATCCTTCCAGGAAGTTGTGATTTCATGATCGCAACTATTAATGCAAATGCCCACAAACTATATGTGCAAATCTGTTCAATCACCACAACTTTCTCTGCAAATCTGACCCGACTTTAGTCCAACCCACCCCCAGCCCCCTGCGTCACCGAGCACGCCATCGGAGTTACTTCCTGGTTATCAGTTGAGGAGAAGTAAATGTGTGGCAAAAGCTCACATTTACCCACGAAAAGTATAGTTCAAGTGAGTTTCCTGATGTTTTACACTAAAGTGAGGGTAAACTTCGGTGCACTTCTTTATGCAGGATTATGGTGAAAAAAAGTGACCGTCATTACTTGACAGGCAACTTTCTACTGCTATGTATGCATGTGTTGTATTGTATAACAGCCACACAACGCAGTCTTTATATTCCTTGATAGTGTATATCACACAACCAAGAAGTTGTCCATCTGCTGTCTTCCTAAATCAATGTGTAAATGCATTTTCTGCTTTCAATTCCTGCCACCTTAAGGTCTATTTCAGTGAGTAAGTCATCACAGACACGGAGCAAAAAATGATTTTAGCTGGCGGAACGCAGCTCACGTTTCAGAGGTTATCGAGCATATCATGAGGGTGCAGAGGAGAAAATCCAGCTCGCAACTCTGTGTCACTGCCTCGCTGCACTCTCTTCTTCACCTCATCCACCACTTCCATCTCCATCGCCCTGAGCTGTCATTTTACCCTCTGTCACCCTCCTCTTCTCCTTCACTGCACCCTATCTTGGCCAAGATAGGATGGTCCTTCCGTCCACCCCCTACCCCCCCTCTCCCTCCTCTATATGCAGCTAACCATCACACACTCCTAAAAGATATCGTGTTGCCATCACAGGAGTGTGTGTTTTAGTCTATGACAGTGTGTGCTGGTGTGCGTGGGGGTGTAGAGATCCATACGTTCCAGATGATTGCACGCAATGAAGATACCCTGGGTGGGGCCACATGCTCTGGCCCCCCACACTAAACAAACTCATGCACACACATATGCACAAGCAGACACTCCATATGAGTCCATGGCGTGGAGAATGAAGCGCCAGATGGTTAGTACTGATTGGAGGAGGTATCTCTGTGACCCAACAAACCCAAGTGGGAGGTTTTCTCTGTGTAATTTGTGTGTGTGTGTATGTGTGTGAGTGTGTGTGTGTGCTTGTGTGTTTGTGTGTGTTTGAGTGTGTACCTACAGAAGTGTGACCATACAATAAAATTGATTGCTTTGCAGCAAAAAGCAAGACTTAAGAGTGATACTGTGTTCACTAGACTGTTCATCTACACCTAAGGAGGGACTGGTTGCAACTCTTCAAACTAAATCTGGAATTTTCTTTGGGTTGAAAATGGAATAAAAGGAAAATGGCTTTCAATAAGAAAGAAAGTTAAAGAATTTGCTCTATAGGAAAATTCAACTTGATGCCTGATATATAATTCTGCATTTAATCCTCATAGACCCTAACAACAGACAAGTATAACCACTTAGTTGACACGGTCCGAAATTAACTTGTTGACTCACCAGTTAAGGGGGCAGGTAAATTAAAAAATCAACCGGCCATATTTTTTTACCAGCTAAAATAATACTGTACCACGTGTTTCATTACATTTCATTGAGGTAGTTCTTCTGTTCCTTTAGATTGGATCATGGATTTAAAAGTCACATATTACGCTAAAAACACTTTCCCATGTTTTCTAACACCAATATGTGTCTCTAGTCCGTCTACAAACCCCCCAATGATGAGAAAAGTCCATCCTCTCCAGCTTTTGCCTGCTCCACTTTTCAGGAAAAACGTGTGCTCAAACAGGCCGTTTAGAGATGTTCCCTTTATGACATCACAAAGGGCAGTAACCCCTCCCCTAGGTGGGTGACACTCCCACAGCTAAGTGTTTGTTCTGCCCTCTGAGTCTGCCTTCTCACTGTAAACAATAGGGCATGGATCAAGAAAGCCCGAGCCACGTTCCCTTCCAGAGAGGGGCGTGGCTCAACCAGTTGCACACCAGTAAAGTCAATGGATCTAATTTATTTTTGGAAACCAGCAACCACATAAATTCTTGATTTCATTCAGTGCGTCCCGAGTGCATGGAAACGTTATATACCTGCCCATCCTGTATGACCAGTGATTACGAACCTGGGACAGCACACCTGAAAAACTGCTTTAGAGGGACGCCAGCAGAAACAGCTACAGTACCCTGGAGTGACACAGACATGAGGAAATGCAGAGTTGCAGGGAGTTTTTGCATAACTAGTATTGCATGATTTCTTCTTGTGACTGGCTCCAAAGAAGCACCAAGTTCATCCAAGAGCTCCATAATGCTGGATAGGCGATATGTCAGAATTATTTTTGCTTCCGTCATTCCGATGATGTTAACAGGCGTGGAAAAAACATGTTTGTCACAAGGTTTAAATGACGAGGAACAGAACGAAGTGCAGAACTAAACAGAAAAGATTTATTTAAACAAAACAAAAGCTTACTTTTTAAAGTTCTAAAAAGAGGAGCAAAATCACAAGGAATAACAACAAGCAATCGCTGGGAACACGGGCAGGTAGACGTATGAACTGACAAAAAGAGGAACGGTATACTGGGTACTTCTCAGTTCTCTTATTTGCTATCTCCTCGGTCCTCGCTCCTCGGTCGAACCGGAAGTAGTTCTAGACCCGCCATGTTAAGGATCGTCCCAAAGCTCTTACACTGAAAGGAGGAGAGAGGATGGAGATCCGAGGAGCGATGGCCGAGGAGACACGAGAGCTGGCTTTACGGAAGTCTTTTTACTGACAGACACGCCCCCTTCTCGAATATCACTCATTGATTGGACGCTGCAGCGGATCAGACTTCAGTGAAACTTAACATGAGCGGAGTTTAATACCGGAGAAAAGACGGACATTAAAAAGACGCTAAACGGACCGACGGACATTTAAACAGATTATAAACATCTGTCAGTTTGTAAAGAGTCTGTGAGGAGCTGGGATTAAAAAAAGTGTCTGACATGAAGATGAACAATGAAATCTGAAGCATCAGTTCTATAAAATCAATATAAGAGTGTAGGCCGATCACTCCCGACATTTGATGAGTTTTCTGATTCACTGTCAAACAGTGTGTTAATATGAAGTGTTCAGAAATGATTCCTTCATTTTCTGTTCATGATCCCTCAGACTGTTTGAATGTGTGATGATGATGAGAATGACAGTCTGATGCAGAGGGAGTCTGTCACTCACAAACACCTTTTACATTCACACTTATTTACCTTCACAAAGTTTCTATCATTTACAACCTCATCAATCATTTTCAGTATTCCTGAGACATAAATATCTGTTTATAAAATACAGAGTTCATTGTCCAATTATAAGTCCAAACTAATACAAATAATAAATTCATCAATTCAGACTGAAATCTTTTTGTCAGTAGAAATTGTCCCCATAGTTATGAGCAGACTGCAGGTTGTTCTTCATGTGGTAAAGTACACAGACTGAACACTGTTACTGTGTGTATTTGATTAGAAATAATACAGTGTGTGTTTGTGCGGACATAAACAGCTGTTAAAGCCGACTGACAGCTGAACAATGATCAGCTGATGTTATCATCACAAACAGACGTCGCTTCACGTGACGCTGTAGAGGAAAGGACATATCATGTCTCTTAAAACAGATCTCCTCGTTCCTCTCTCCTCTGCTTCGTTTCCTCCATGCATCTCTGGTGGGAGGGACTAAGACACAAATGGAGGAGGCAACTTGGAGGACACTCGATGCAATTAAGGGAAGTGAGAAGTACCCACTGAAACTAAATAGACACTGGGGAAAACAGACACAGGTGAGACTAACAACACAGGTGAAGACAATCAGGGCAATCAGAATGGAGGGAAACCAGACAAAGGGACGAAGTGACACAAGAAACACTGGGGACAAGTACTACAACATAAAACAGGAAACACTAAAGACACACAGAGAACTTAAGAATAACAGTAACAATACACACAGGACATAGAGAAACACGAGGGTAAGAAATGACAAAATAAAACAGGAAACACCAAAGACTTAAAGGAAGAATATGAAACTTTTTGATCCAGTAGATGTCGCCCTTGAGCACCAGCAAGAAACCAAAACAACTCGAGCTGCATTGTTGTGTTAGCATGCTAATGCTAGCGCTCTTTAGTTTGCTCGTAGCTTCACATTGCATGTACATTTACACAAAATGACCATGATCTAAAAACGCTTACGCAACGTTCAAATAAGCAGTGAGACAGTATGTTATTCTTCTTTTCTCTAGTCCCTCAATTAAACAACTTTTATACCCAAGGGGATGAGCCGGCTGGCCGTCCTGTCCATTTAAACACGGTGTAGATACGGCTCAGACAGCGGGACACGGGTGTCACACTCAATGTAGACAGTCATGACTCAGAGTTATGTACAGAGGATATACTAGATTTCTGCTATATTTAGGTGTTAAATGTCGCACATTAGGCCTTTAACTAAGGAAATGCACACACAGGGAAAAGAGAAACTTCAGGATACACATTAGAAAAAAAACAGGAAGCACTAGAAACTTGTACCAGAGATTTACAGAGAGATTAAAGCAACACGAGGGATGAATACAAAATAAACCAGGAAATTCTTAACATTGAAATCAACAAAATATAAAACTAAACAAGTCAAATCATGACAACCTTCTCTACGCCTCCTTTCATTGAGCCTTGGTCTTCTCTTGTTAGTAACAGCAGCCATCTGTGCGTAACACTGGGCCTCTGGATTTGAAGCTTCTGTCAAAGGTGTTAAATACAGACAGTCACAATCATCAAAATAGTTTTCAGGCACGATAAATGTCAATGCGAGTGCTAAATCAATGCATATACTTTATCAACTTATTTGCATTTTCTCCTCGCAGTCTTTTGCACACTAGGATAGAAACGCCCCATTTTGCATATTCATTAAAGAAAACGTACTAAATGGACGTGCGTGTTGTCTCGCACATTTGAAAGAGGCCACCATTAGTGCGTGCCTTCAGTAAATCAGGGGTCTCATTTATAAAAGAGTGCGTAGAATCCATACTAAAAATGTACGTGAGCCAAAAACCCGGAAATGGTGTGCGCACACAAAATTTCAGATATATAAAACCGTTCGTACGCACACCTGCACGCAATGTTCCCTTTATAAATCACGATCCAACTGGAAATGTGCGCACGTAGATTAGACCCATGTTCCGCCCTTTACACGCCCACATTCAACCATAAACGGTCAATGCAAAGCAGCTCGTGAATGAAAATGCATACAAACGAGGGGGCAGATCAAAGGTTTCCAGCGCTGGATCGCGGCGAAAACCGGAAGTTTAGAGGAAGAAAATAAACTTTCTGACCCAGAAATGCAGGAGCTTGTTTATGAAGTGAAGGTTAGAAAGCACATTGCGGTAGTTTGCTGCAGCAGGAGGGTCACAATCTTAAGAAAAAAACAGAGAATGACACCACATTGCTGCCGCATTCACGCTGTCCTCCTACAGCGCCAAAACATCCACCGTTCATCATTACGCACGAGTATATCTGCAATGTTTATCCTATATGTTTACAGGACCCACTCTGATTCATATATTATCAGAGTGCTCACATCAGTCCGCAGTCTCCCTCACTGTACGATATTATTAAACAAAAGTTTGAACAATGAACAACAACTTTTAATTGTTGGCCACATTTTTTCGAGGGAAACTCCGTCTGCTCTGTGACTAATTATGAGGAAATAAAGGCCACATGATCGTGTCAGAGATGCCCCGATTAAATGTCCACACTTGAATAATTCACACAATAAATAGGCTACAGTACGTGCAGGTGATGAAGATGTGCTGAGTAACGAGAAGGCAAAATGTGTGAAGCCAACGCTGTGTCTTTGTGCGCTCTGTGCGTCTTGCAGCTCAGTCATCTTTATTCAACTAAAAATCACACTTGATGATATTTAAAGATATTAATGAAAACTGGTGGCTATACGGTTTTTGTGTTAGTTTAAATCTGATTTCTACATCAGTGATTACATGAGTGTACAGTCCGGTCCTCTGAGGTCCGTCCGGGATAATGAAGGTGAGACAGCGCTGATGAAATATGTGTGGCGGACTTTTATGAATGAATTTGTTTACGTTTATATCTTGTCATATTGAAAGTAACAATTGATAATGGCTCCCTACATGCGCTCGTATAGCCTAAGTAAAACAACGGCCGGTTTTAATTGTTATGATGACGTGGATCTGTCAATAAGTTTGATTAGTGAAATAAAATGTGGAAGAGACATCAATACACATTCTGCAGGCTTCAATTCACTACTTCGCCGTCTGTGTCGCCAATTTACCATGCCTCCAAAATGTTCGTACGCATGGGTCAGAGTTTACCTACCGGTGCGCACATTTTACCGTCAGGTTTGTTTTTATAGATCACAAACTTTGCGTGATTAAAGGCGTACGCCAGTTTCAGGGCCCGTTTTGTGCGTACGCAACGGTTATAAATGAGATCCCAGGCCCTGTGAGATTTGTAGATAAAAAGGTAAGTCAGGTTATAGCTTCTTTTTGGTATCAGGTCATTTTACTCACCACTTATTTACGCCTCACGTTCTTTATCTGAATGCATTTCATGGCAGCCTGCAACACAAAAATACAAGTCATTTGGTTTGTACTTTCTGAGGAACAGTATTTGATATAAAAGCATGTACACGTGTTTGTTGGACTAACTGGTAAATAGTCTGAGACAATGTTACCAAAGACCGAGCTGAAGCTCACTGTGCTGATCGAGATGAACTCGAGGTACTTTTTCTCACAAACACAAAGATTTTACTTAACTTTGTAATTATTTTCTATTTGTTCATCTATCTCTCCCTATGGTTGAACTAATCCTGCTTTTCATACCCTTTTTATCTAAATCTCATTTAATTATCTTTATTTCTCTCAGCTTACCTCTGCTTGTGTTTCCAAGGAGGACATCTCATAGATCCTCTTCTCATAGACGCTCCTAAAGTTCTGTCCAACTTTAAATCC
The DNA here is from genome assembly GCA_020745685.1 of Tautogolabrus adspersus. Lineage (NCBI taxonomy): Eukaryota > Metazoa > Chordata > Actinopteri > Labriformes > Labridae > Tautogolabrus > Tautogolabrus adspersus. The sequence continues at coordinate 7,276,038 of CM036544.1, forward strand.
AACTTCGTCAGCCCTCACATCCCTCCTATTTCAGTATACACCCCTCCTATTACCATCAAACCAGAGATACAAGGTCCCACGTTTTAAGAAGGTTAGACTGAAACACTCTTTTGTTCACCAGTAAATTCTAAAATTGAATGCGGAGCTGAATCCCCGATCAAAGCACGTTTAAGGCCTCTGAATGTTTGTGTCAAATGTTTGTATCTTTGTATCTTGTCTTATTTTTTATATTGCAAATGGAGCCACTGCAATGCAAGACAAATTTCAAACCACGTCTGACAATAAAGTTCTATCAATCAATCAATATAATTGCCAGTTCCTGTTTTATTTTGTGCTTACTCTTGTCTCATGTCTTCTAGATCAGCGTTTCTTAACCCTGGTCCTGGGGACCCACTGCCCTGCATGTTTTAGATGGTTCCCTCTTCCAACACCTGATTCAAATGATCAGCTCATCAAGGAGCTCGATAATGACCAGTTCTTTTGAATCAGGTGTGTTGGAAGAGGGAAACATCTAAAACATGCAGGGCAGTGGGTCCCCAGGACCAGGGTTAAGAAACACTGTTCTAGATCCTGCTCCTCCTGTTTTCCCGCCTTGTGCTCCACCAACCTGATTGTACTCACCTGTGTCTCGTTACCTCCTGATTGTCTGTGTATAATCACTGTGTCTTCCCTCTTGTTGCCAGTTTGTTGTGTGTTCCCTCAGCATTCATTCTAAGTAAGTTTTCTAGTGTATGACCATTGCCTGATTTTTGACCATTGCCTCTGGCCTGCTCCCTACTGACCTGGACTGTGAGACTGTGAAATAAACCCTGCCTATGATCGCACTCTGCCCCTCTGCATTATGGGGTCCATCATTCGATCTGGTTCTGTTACTACATCATCATTATCACTGGCCTTTCTTTTGTTCCCCCTGAAATACTTAACAGACTTCTCCCTTTTTAAATTTCCTTTGCTTGATCATTGCTTTTATTCAATGGACCTCCACCAAGAAAACATCAAAACAAAGTTAGGGAATCCTCTTCTGGCATAAGAAGCAGTTCTACACCTGGAAACTGTAAAGACGAGTCAGACGAGTTTCTCCTCCGCTGTTGTTGATGTAACTCGCCAAGTTCCAAAAGTTGAACTGTTGTAAACGTCGAACGCTGTGAGTGCAGGGACAAAAAACACCTGATGCTCAGGTGAGGAGCACTGAAAACGCTGAATTTCATCAAAATACGGTGTTAGTGGACACAGGGCCTTGTACAACATTTAGTCCTGAGCAAGTAGTCTGATTGGATAAGAGGCAAACCAGGAGTGCTTTTCTCAATGAGTAACACTCCGCCTCAGCCAGGTGTAATACAGTTAATGAACACTAAAGTAGACAGTGTACATAAGATAAAGTAGCTGCTCGATGGTAACCATGGACACAAACAGCTTAGCAGAGTTCAGGAGACTGTTTGTGTTTCTTTGCTACGGGTTTTAATTAGGATGTGGAACTAGTTTAATTTGTGGAAGAAAAAATAATCTGCTGTTGATTTTTACGACTATTAGCTTATAAGCATGCTGTGACATGCTGACATGACATCTCTTTCAGTAACAATGTGCTGTATGACAGTGGTTCTCAACTGGTTTAGTCTTAGGACCCTCCACGAAGAATTGCAACCAAAATTTCTGACATTTTTCAACCAGTCACATTAGTTTAATGAAAGACCTCAGCCTTTTCAAAACATATGACAGAACAAATATACAGGAAACATGTTTTAAAAATAACTTTTTAAAGGCATTTTCTTTCCACGCACTCATTCACAACCCACTGAAAACAGCTCCGCGACCCACCATATGAGAAAAACTGCTGTATGACACTAGAACATAGGGGACAGTTTTTGTTCCCTGACAACATGAGTATCATTTAAATTGTTATTTCAGTGTCTGTTATCTCAATAACAATGCCTCAGAGTAACCCTTAGAATAAAGGATTTAGAGGACCTGACCAGCGGTACATCAACGTCTCGTAAGGACACATTACAATTATTTAATTTAGAGATTAACTGATCAGATCTCTGATGCACAATTGGTTTCATCCATATTTTTATGACTCTTTATTCTATCATGCCCTTCTTCCTAATCCCACTATCAACTGTGTGGGTTACAGACGAATAGAGAATCATGCTTGTAGGTGTAAATATATATGGGCCTATATGGTTTTCTTATGTGCTTGTGTGTGTTCCCCACAACATTGGAATACATTAGAGACATGTTTGCTTGTGTGTACAACTGTGTGTGTGTGTGTGTGTGTGTGTGTGTGTGTGTGTGCGTGTGTGTGTGTGTGTGTGCGTGCGTGTGTGTGTTTAAATGTTTTTTCCCATGCTGTTGTTCTAGGTATTAGAATGAAATGAAGTGTGAAATAAGCTTTTGTGTCTCTGGAGTGTAGCAGTGGGAAGTCCCCCCTCAACACATCACCCATGTTTACCATCTCTCCCTCCATCATACACACTCCCACCTTGGCCATTAGGCCCCCCTGAAGCTAACATTTGATAGTAACAAGGTGGGCATACCATGATGGATACACTGCTGATGTACAGGCACAGTAAAGAGAACATATTGGTGTTATAGATGATATAAACCCTCTTGATTTAAATGATACTCTAATATAAGTTAGATAAATAAATATTCATGTTCAAAGAAAAATATATAGTGCACATCTATTCACAGATTCTACATAGAAATGTAGAATCTGTTTGCAGGAGTCAGGATTTGAGATGTCTTAGTCTCATTTGTAATACATTCGTAGTCTGAGTAGTACCAACCAATCACATATCAGCAGGCTTTGGTGTATGCAGGAAAAAAACAGTGGATATGAAGAGCAAACGAGAGCAGAACACACTTCACTGTAAAGACATACCTGCTCTCATCAGTGACAATCTGAGAACAATTTATCTGTCGACACAAGTGCATCAAACAATCTCAACTCGAGTGAACCATCTGCTTGACGCTGCATCATAAACGCCAATCAGTGTTTCGATTCTCAGACTCCCTGTAATGCATGTAATGCATCCCTCCAATAGACCAACACGTATATAAAAAGTTTGACAGGAAGAATGACCTGACAAAGCTTGCACTTTTACTCTCTCATAATCAACATCGTTGTGTTATTTATGCAAATTTAAGACCTAGTCTTTGTCAGATAATACTGCTGAATACAGCCTCTGTGAGAATTCATACTTACCCAGTACCAAAAAAAAAAGATGATGAGATGCTCCTTTGAACTACACATTGAAGCTCACATTGAACTAAGATTTACGGCGTATACTCTGCAGACATATCTGGTGGGGTGAATTTTGCGTCACTTTTGATTGAAACAGGCAGTCACTTCTCACTTCTCCCGTGTGCCTCATTAAACAACGAGGCACACGGGAAGAAGTCTTAAACCAGGTGTACAGGGTACAATTTAAGACCTATTTCGTCCTGATTTTTGAGTCACACCACTGATTCTGAGTCAGGAAGTAGGACCAAAGTTCAGGCCGATCGCGTATTGTTTGTCGTGCAGTGTAATGGGGGGCACTACAGCCAGTCAAGGCTCAGTCAGCTGCTCCCGATCCTGCTCCTCTGCTGTCCACATGTTGCAGGCGCGAGCTGACACACACACCAGAACGCCAGCCATCACGCACAACTGTTTACTTTTCGTGCAACGTAACACAGTCTGTGATCCATACTGACCTAGTCCGTATGGATCATGGATGGATCCATATGGATCATGGCGTTTCATTTGGTGAAGAGAATTTATGACTTGTTTAGGACTCGAAATTCAAATATTAGGACTTTTGACTCGACTTGGGACTTGCCTGTCATTACTTGGGACTTGACTAATGCTGTGCATCTAAGGACTGCACCGGATCCCCCTCTTCCCGCTCTGTTGCATTACCACCTTTCTGTCCAACATGACTGTGAATCACACAGGCCACCATTGTAACTGTCATGGCTTTTATTTCACTGGTTGCCTTCATGATTAATGTACAAATGTCATTGAGCTGTTCTGTTTCTAGTATGTAGATGTACACATAGTAACAAAAGGGAAATCCTCATGTGTTGCCATCAAACATTGCAGTTTAATCCAGTTTCCAGACAAGCTTTGTTATATCAAAGTCAAGATGTTGAACTGAATATCAGCAGAACATTATCCTTCGCATCATCCTGCAGCCTCGTGCTTATGACTGCATCACAGCTGTGTTGATATTCAATATAACATCCCTTACTCCATTATTTCATGAAACATTGGTGCAACTGTTCCTTTCCAGCGTGCCACAGCTCTATTAGGAGGTAAGTATGTGTAAGTGTTAATGCAAACCCTATACAAATGACTGCAGTCATGAAGTTCTCTTCTACAGATTAACAAAGTGATCATATCAAGTCTCCAGTGAAAGGAAAAACTAAATCAAATCTAGAATATTCCAGTAACAACATTGGTTGGTTCAAAGTGGAGAGGTATCAGAACATTTTGGTTAAAGTACAGAACTGTGGCTGCTTACACCCCAGATTGCAATTTCCAGCCTGTACATGGTAATGTGTGCAGTGGATTACATTTTTAATCCCCAACAGCGTCCCTGAGGGTCGGTGCTCCAACCCAACACTGGATCTCCATTAGTCCAAACCTCCAGAGAAACGGCGTGGCCTCACCTTGCCCCAAGGCTCTGCTCCAGTTTTCATTTATCAGCAGAGGACAGACAAAGACACTTGTCAGCATGCACATTCATAAAGCACACACACACACACACACACACACACACACATGGGGAACACAGGGCCACAGAATGCCAGAGATGGATGACATGTGGGTTCAGGCAGCTGAAACACTCTTATCAGAATTTGGATGCATACTATGAGCACTGTGTGCAGATTGGGGCTGACAGGGCTGCAAATTATTAATTTCCACTATGATGCATGATACCAAAAGTCAGTGTGCTACTGCTGTTAAATGCACCAACACCAGACACAACACATTTAAAATCCTGGTGACTCACTTTTCTCCCATGTCTTTGTTTCCCTCCCTTCGTCTGATCCCCCCCTCCCAACTCTCCTTCTCCTCCGCCTCCTCCTCTCCAGCTGTTAAACCAATTAAATGCTCACAGAGGGTAGACTGCCCACTCTCCTGTTGAGAAAAATACATGCAATAAAAGCCTTCTCTGTGCACAGCTATTGTGCGACGGCAAGGCCGCCATCTTTAATTATGGCCTACGCCCCCACCCTTCTCCTGGCTGAATAGAAGTGGGCTGTAGGTACAGACAGCCACTGGCACTGGATCAGGTTTTTGTGTTTTGTGTTGAGAGGCTGTAAAGGAGGTGAGCTGGTGGATGGTGCTGAGGCTGCAGAACAGATGGTCTGAATGGCTGATTGCAGGTAGAAAAGTTGGACACTGGATGTTGAAGAGAAAGTGGAAAGGTTTAAGAAGGGTCTGGGAGAAAAGAGTGGTTGTAGAGTTTACATATGTGTATAATTTTAGCTTTTATACTGTTTGGAGTTAAAGAACTGAATAAGGAGAATGGGGATTGCAGCAAGAGCAGGGTGTGTGGGAGTGAAAGAGAGAGACTCAATGTAAGAGATGGAGAGAGGAGAGACAAGGTTAACTGTCAGTTTTATGGCTTTCTGAAAAAAGAGGAGAGACAGAGGAAGAAAGGGCATCAGTAAAAGCTTGGAGCTGGATAGAAGAAAAAAGAAATGTGCGTGTGGGGGTCTGACAGAGCGATAATATCAGAACGAGAAAGGGAAATGGGGGCGTAGAGAAGCCCCTGCTCCTCCCAGTGCCCTGTGCCTGGAGGGGGGACCCAGGGCAGGTCTGGGGAATGTGAGGCATGAAGAAGGGGGAACAAAGCCGACTACTGTCCCCCAGAGAGAGGCCTTGTTCTGGGCCAGGGGGGTACAAGAAGTCAGCCGCTCCAGTGTATGAATGGGTGGCTGACCTGCTGTCTGGATGGACCGGGTTCCCTGGCTCGCAGGCAGGCAGGCTGGCTTGTTTGCCCACAGAGCAGGCATGTAAAGGGAACCAGGGCAGATCTGGGGAATGTGAGGCATGATAGGGGAACAAAGCCGGCTACTGTCCCCCGGAGAGAGGCCCTGTCCTGGGCTACAGGGCACGAGGAGTCAGCCTCCCTGGATGGATGGAGAGATGGATGAATAGATTACTGGCTGACAAGGAGACAAACAGTTTGAGTGAATACCAAAAACTCACCAGGATTTCTTTAACTCAAGTCTAAAGAGTCCTTATTGTAAATTAATTAATATTTTTAAATTGATCAGGAATGAGCAACAGAGGATGTACGTGTTTAGATAAGGTACAGGGCTTGATCCGGGGTCAGTAGTGATCAGTGATGGAAATAACGGCGTTATAAATAACGGTGTTATAAATAACGGCGTTACTAACGGCGTTTTTTCAGTAACGAGTAATCTAATTGATTACTCTTCCCATCATTATAACGCCGTTACCGTTACTGCCAAAAAATGCGGCGCGTTACTTTGACAGACCAACTAGATCTCTAAGCCGAGCGGCAAAGATATTTCTTACTGTTCTTCCTCTTTGGTGAGTGCGGAAACGAGACAATCGCATAAATGATTGGCTGAGGTAGAGAAAAATGTCATGGTGAGCCAATCAGAGGTAGAGTTGGGCGGGTGTTGTTTACACAAATTCGAAAGCATGCATATTCGGACACAGAACGACACAAGTGAGTCAACGAGAAACAGGAAGGCGAGCAGCGTTGCCAAGTCCGCTTCTAAAGTGTAGTTGCTTATTTGGGCTTGCTTTGCTCCCTGTATGAACTCCTACTGATTCTCTCCCAGCTCTCCACAATAAAGCGAAACACGAACGCGGTAGTTAGTTTGTCCTTTTCCAGGATCTGTCTAGTGTCTACAACCCCGTTTCCTTGGTTACCACGCGCGCCCAATCCGGCACCCACACATACACACATGCACAACTACACCTGACAGAGCGACAGAGTGACGATGCCCAGGAATAAGTGGGCAAAATATGGAAAAAATATAATAAAGAGTGGGAGAAAGAGACGAACTAGATTGGCTCAGTTTTGAACCAGAAAGCTAACGTTTGCTAGCAAGATTTAAAGTCAGTAACTTTGTGTACTATTAACAAACAGTAAATATATTTTGATCGTGTGTTTAACAACAATGCTTTTTACGGATCCACTATATAAACATAGTAATTATAATATCTACAATAATACATGACATTTGATTGGAGGCTAGTCTCACTTTGTGTACACTGTTTCTGTTCATTATTGATTGTATTAAGTGTCCATTTCATTATAATATTCAGATTGATCATACATAATTGAACATGTATTTTAAGTTCTGTTAAAGAGGGGTGGAGGTGGGGTCCAAATTCTTTGACACATTTGAGCATTTAAAAATTTACTTGAAAGTAACGCAATAGTTACTTTCCAAAGTAACTAGTTACTTTTATAATTTGTTACTCAGTAACTACTTTAGTTACTTTTTAGGAGAAGTAACTAGTAACTGTAACTTATTACTTTTTTAAAGTAACTTGCCCAACACTGGTAGTGATAGATCCACTGCTCTAAAAAAACTGTGTATTTTGCCTCCTCCCAACTCAAGAATGTCATTGAATCAGGACCAGAATGACAAACTCTGTATGAGAAGATTTTATTAACCACTTTAACGTCACCTATAAAATCAGGGGTGTCAAACTCAAATTGTCTTCAGGCCACTGTCAGTAAAGTAAAGTAAAAGAGTGCCATCTCCCCTTTCAAGTACAAGAAAGCATCTTGTTTCTGAAAATGTACTTTTTTTATTCCAGCATTCATATTTTGTGAACTTTTTCTTTTTACATTTTTTTCAAGATTTATTTTTTGGCTTTTTCTGCCTTTATTTTTAGAGACAGGTCAGTGGATTGAGTGAGAAACCAGGGAGAGGAGTGGGTAACAACATTTGGAGAATGAGCCACATGTCAGATTCAAACCTGGGCAGTCCGCTTTGGAGGACTTAAGCCTCTGTACATGGGGCGTGCGTATGCACCAACCTCGAGGCTACCGGCGTCCCCAGTTTGTGAACATTTTATCTAGCCTACATTTAGAGAGTTCATTTGCAAAAACAGCTTGCAATAAGTTGCAATTTTAAACGTCATAAGTTTGTTTTTATGATGAATAATTAATACTGAGTAACACTGAATACGAAATACTGAGCAGCAGTGACTATTGAATGTGGAATACTGTCAAATAGCTGTTTTTACAGCTGAGGGCAATTCATGGTTTATTTTTTCCTGATTTCTGTTCCCAGTTCATCTCCAGTTAGTATGAACTTGACCTGCTGTTTCAAACACTTCACCTGCTTTTTTAATGATCCATGACGTTACTGAGGTCATTAGAAGAAGCACAGAAGCATGATATGGCCCCATTCAAGGGAGAAACATACATCGTGGAGTAAGCTGTTGAAAAAGTTGAAATAAGACCTCTATTTTGTTAGTTAATTTCTTCTTTGCCAAAGCCAGCCAACTTCAGAGTGATTGATTTTAACTGGAGCTAACAATTAAAAAAAAAAAGTTTAAAAACTGCTTTTGTGGGGCGCTGGTGGCCCAGTGGTTTGTGCGCGCGCCCCAGGCTGCAGTCCTCAATGTGGCTCCTTTCCCGCATGTCGTTCCCCACTCTCTCTCTTCCTGGTTTCTGACTCCATCCACTGTCCTGTTTCTCTAATAAGGGCACAACAACCCCCCCCAAAAAAAAAAAAAAACTGCTTTTACAAATGAACTCTTCCCCCCAAACTATTTCACTGTATGAACCTCCACCGACTGGGAGGAACCTTTTATATGTGTGGAAAACACATTTCTTTTGTTAATAGAAGATTCTGAACGATCCGGTCAAAGTGTCTGGAGATTTAAATGATGAATAAAGTTGTCGTTGGGGAGACACACTGATTGTTCTGCTGCGGCGAGATCACTGCTGCAGGTGATTGATAAACTCAAACATACCTGCAACATACTTATTATTAATCTGAATATAACATTCCAGGACGCTGTTTACCCGATCCAGTTATACGACTGCATCCACGCATCACCACACATGCCTCGGTACTTGAACGCACGCGTCAGCCTTCACTCCAAACTGATAAATCATTAGTATTAAAAAAACAACAAAAACGTCTACACAGTCTTTATCAGAGTCCAAACTACAACAAAGTCCAAATGTAGTAAATGCATGAGTCAGAGTCCAAGTCCAATACTTGAGTGCACAAGTCCAAGTCAACTCACAAGTCCTAAAAATTCAGGGCTCGATTGTAGGTCAAGTCCCAGTCCCTGACTGGAGTACTACAACACTGGTACAGGCATTCAATCTTGTTTGGCACACAATAAAGTCAAGTCATTTAACTTAAGCACAAGCTGAGCAAAGTGCTTTGCCAAGCAAAGGCTTAAATACAAGATGTGAAAGAACAATGATGACGGATACAGAAGACAACAGCTTAGGAACATTTAAAGTTGAGCAAAAAACATCCTTTACTTCCCACTTTCCATCAGCGTCAGCTAAAATAGATCCTTTTTAAAAATGCTTTTCAAACCAGTCCTTTGTTGATGTGTTAATAAAAGGGTTTACACAGACAGGGTCATTCCTTTTGTAAAACATGACTTATATCTCCGTTCCTACAGAGTTAAGGTTTAGTCACATCCAAAGGGATGGATGGCTGTGTTGACAGTATTACTTGTTACTTTCCTGTTCTGTTTTTAGTGTCTAAGTTTATGTGGGCTGAGAACTTTTTGTGCCTGACATCTCAAAACATGAATCACAACTGCTGCTATGGCAAGCAACAAAAGTGCTTGTCAGACGATGAGTTGAGAAATGTCAGCCACAATCCTAGACAAAATAACAATTTTCAAACTATTTATGATAAATTACAAAAAATCTACTTGGAGCTTTTCTGACTAAATGGGGCTTCTTTGAGGCACTTTTTGAATAAGACCTAAGTGAAGTGAATCATTAACATGGCTGTCACAAGAAGAAATTCATCAAACCACACTTCTTGCCAGAACAAGATGCAACACAATATTTGATATAATTTAAATGAAGAGTGTGCAACTTTTTGATCCAGTAGATGTCGCCCTTGAGCACCTGCATGAATCTAAAACAAACTGCTGTTTGGCCGCACCTCCGCCAATAAAAGCCTACGCTCTCCTCCAGCGACACAGCAAGCAGCGGACAAAAATGTTCTTGTCTTTAGCTGCAATTCCCTGCGGCCTACATTGTTGTGTTAGCAGGCTAATGTTAGTGCTCTATAGTTAGCTCGTAATTTCACCTTGCATGTAAATTGACACGGAATGAGCGTGATCTAAAAGCACTCACGTGACATTCAAAGAAGCAGAGACTATGTTATTCTTCTTTTCTCTAGTCCTTGACTAAAACAGCTTGGGAAGGAGCCGGCCGTCATGTTGGTGTAAACATTGTTTGACAACGACACAGCCAGCCACACATTTATCCTTTAACTGATATATTTTTTCATTTTGCATTTCAGTGTGTTCTCCGCTGTGGAACGGCTGTGAGCCACAGCCGTTCCACAGCGGAGAGTGGTAGAGTCAGTCGTCTCTCAATCGGAAGGTTGGGAGTTCGTTCCCCAGCTCCAGCTGGACACATGTCCAATGTGTCCTTGGACACTCAAACCTGAAGTGCTCCCGCTGCTGCAGCGGCTGCCTATGAATGTCAGTGAATGGGATTAGTTACTTCTGATGGTTACTTTACAAAGCAACCTCTGTCATCAGTGTGTGAATGTGTAGGTGTGACCAGTGGTGTAAAAGCGCTTTGAGTAGTCAGAAGACTAGAAAAGAACTATACAAGCTCAAGTCCATTTACCATTTGCTTCAAGCCACTGGGTTTTAGAGACGGTTGACAAGCTTCCAGTCAAGAGCTACAGACAGACATGATTGTTATTCAAAGTGTGACAATGCCTCACACACTTTGATTTAGCTGCCTAGAGGCACCCATCGTATAGTGCTGATTGTTCGTAGTAAGAGGACATTTCTCGCCAGCCCCCTGGTACATGACCAACCGTGTTCAACAGACCCAGACTTTCACCATCATGGACAAGTCTGCCGTCAGCAGATCGTTATAATTGACAAACTCAAAGCAAAGTATGACATTAGGAAAAATATGGAGAGGTTAACCACTTCTTCTAAAATAATTGTGAAAAGTGCAGCAAGAAGAACTGAGCATTAAAAAAAGTGACCATGGTGATCTAAGCAGTAAGAAGTGAACCACCTTCAGAGTGCTGAAAGAACACAGTTAACCCTGAAGTCACCTTAATCGCTGATAAGGACACCCTTTGTTCTTCTGCAGGAGGTTGTAGATCATCAGTTCTGCCTGCTAAATAATCTCTCTTCAAGCCGTGCTACATGTGACGTCTTTGTCGTTGTTCTTGTGCACGCAGCCTAAGTGTTCCCTTTTGTGAGAAAAGCAGCGGCTTCTTTGTCATGGGCTATATGTATAGGCTAAAAATGCAGTTTGACACAACTACCTATCATGCAGACAGGAGAACATTGAGCCAATTGTCTCTGTTACCATGGTTATCACAGGTAATTCCAGGTTATTAATGCCTAATGTGCCAATCACGTTGTGGTATGTCACCCCTTCATTATCCTACCCAGTGTATTTCCTTTCTCCTGTTGTTTCTGGTTCTTATTATTGTCTGGACCTCTCTCTCATTACCATTGAATCACTTTCCCTTTGTCTCTCTCTATTTGTTCCGTACGTTCCCTAAAAAAACAACAACTCTGATTTGAGGTGCTCAGAAATTGGAGCTGTGGAAAGATGAAGTACCTCAACGAGAGGAAATAGAAATTCAAGCTTTTCTTCTTTAAGGAGGCTGTCAGGAAAACAGGCATGTCTGGTTCTATTCATAAAATCTATCCAAGGCGACAAATCCTCCGCAGACCCAGAGGAAGAAAAGGTGACGTGTTGTCAGTTAAAGTTATAGATGTTTGTATAAAGTCGGACAAACCTTTATTATCGATTAGTATAGACAATCCATTAGACGTCCCTTTAATACAGAGTAAGGAAAATGACTGATGGTGAGTTTACAGCTATAAAAAAGTCTTGATAGCATATGATTTAAACCCCAATGGCCATTCATTTCTGCAAACATTTGTATCGATAAAGTTTTGAGAGTGACCTTTTTTTTTCTTTTTAAAGATATTTTTGGGCCTTTTTGCCTTTATTGGATGGGAATGGTTGGAGGAGAGAGTGGGGGGGGACATGCAGGAAAGGGCAAAGTCGGATTCGCACCAACGGCCACTGCGACAAGGACTATAGCCTCAGCATATGGGGCATGCAACATAACCACTGGGCCACCAGGTGTCCCAGTAATAATGACGTTTTTAAACATCGACCAGAGGTTTGACACTACGATTTTGAAGTCTGGAATTTGCCTTTTTTTGTCGTCACCACCTCGTTTAGTTTAGTTTTGTTTTCAGCCAGGAGTGATCCTTTTTGAAAGAGAGGGGGGAGAGCATTAGGTGTTTTCGGACTGAACAGTTCTGGGGACATTTTGAAGAGGAACTATCCACTAGACTAGGGAGTTCCCTGAGAAGTACACACCATGGGGACTTTTTTCTGTCTGCCTTCGCACTGCCATGGTACTTACACTGAAGCAGGAGCGAACAAAGTCTCTCTTAACTGAGTTCTAGGAACTAAAATAGTTCATAGTTCCTGCGGTGCGGAATCAAGAAAAAAGGAGAAGGGTGTTACAGCCTTGGTGTCAACCTCAGCTTTCCCTGTGTTGTCTTGTGTTTCTCCATCCCCCTCTTGTGTCTGTCTGTGTTTATCTGTGTGGCAGGTGCGGCTCATCACTCTCCAGTCCTGACTCCTTGTTACCTGGGGTACTTCTCAGTTCTCTTATTTGCTATCTCCTCGGTCCTCGCTCCTCGGCCGAACCGGAAGTAGTTCAAGACCCGCCATGTTAAGGATCGTCCCAAAGCTCTTACGCTGAAAGGAGGAGAGAGGATCGAGGAGAGAGGAGGGAGATCCGAGGAGCGATGGCCGAGGAGACACGAGAGCTGGCTTTACGGAAGTCTTTTTACTGACAGACACGCCCCCTTCTCGAATATCATTCATTGATTGGACGCTGCAGCGGATCAGACTTCAGTGAAACTTATCAACATGAGCGGAGTTTAATACCGGAGAAAAGACGGACATTAAAAAGACGCTAAACGGAGTGACGGACATTTAAACAGATTATAAACATCTGTCAGTTTGTAAAAAGTCTGTGATGATCTGGGATAAAAAGTGTCTGACATGAAGATTACAAACGAAATATGAAGCATCAGTTCCATAAAATCATTAAGAGTGTAGGCCGATCACTCCCGACATTTGATGAGTTTTCTGATTCACTGTCAAACAAACAGTGTGTTAATATGAAGTGTTCAGAAATGATTCCTTCATTTTCTGTTCATGATCCCTCAGACTGTTTGAATGTGTGATGATGATGAGAATGACAGTCTGATGCAGAGGGAGTCTGTCACTCACAAACACCTTTTACATTCACACTTATTTACCTTCGTAAAGTTTCTATCATTTACAACCTCATCAATCATTTTCAGTATTCCTGAGACATAAATATCTGTTTATAAAATACAGAGTTCATTGTCCAATTATAAGTCCAAACTAATACAAATAATAAATTCATCAATTCAGACTGAAATCTTTTTGTCAGTAGAAATTGTCCCCATAGTTATGAGCAGACTGCAGGTTGTTCTTCATGTGGTAAAGTACACAGACTGAACACTGTTACTGTGTGTATTTGTTTAGAAATAATACAGTGTGTGTTTGTGCGGACATAAACAGCTGTTAAAGCCGACTGACAGCTGAACAATGATCAGCTGATGTCATCATCACAAACAGACGTCGCTTCACGTGACGCTGTAGAGGAAAGGACATCTCATGTCTCTTCAAACAGATCTCCTCGTTCCTCTCTCCTCTGCTTCGTTTCCTCCATGCATCTCTGGTGGGAGGGACTAAGACGCAAATGGAGGAGGCAACTTGGAGGACACTCGATGCAATTAAGGGAAGTGAGAAGTACCCCTGGTCAAGCCTCTCCACGGCCTGCTCCTTGCTGCTCATCTGTTTCCAATATACAATCAAGCCTACAGTGTTTAAAAACCCCGGTCTTCATCCATTCTATGCCAGATCTTCTGCTAACCACCAGTGGTAGCTAGAATCAACTTTTCCTTAGAATCAAGATGATTGTTTGCCAGTTTTTTGATGATTTTCTTGTTGTTTAACTCTAGTCTCCTTTTTTCTCTTTGCTCTAGTGTTTTTGCCTGCCTGACCATCTGCCACAACCTCCTTCCGGATACCTGCCACTCTGCTTGTTTTGGACAATAAAACTACTCCTTTAAACCAGCTCCTGTGTTTGTGTGTTACACTTGGGTCCAACCTTAAGTGAAATCATAACAGAGGGTTCCAACAGTTCCTATTGCTTTGCCTCCTTACTTACTGACTTGGAAGCTTCCTGTCAATCACAGGAAGCCATGCTGTAAAGCACTATTTTTCAAATTGGGGGTCCTGAAATGAAGAGGAAACTGGAACAAAACTAGAAAACAACTTCTAATACATAACATTTTGATATGTCTTTTTAGATTTTATTATTCACTGCCTCTCCACATTTTTGTTCTTTTTCGTTGACAATCTTTCGATATTGTAAAATAACAAGCAACACAACGACATACTGAATGTAATGAATGATGAACGAGGGACAAAAACTGTAAGAATACATGTTTCCTGTTACAATGACTGCTGATTATTGTTGTTTAAGAATTTATAAAAGACTTTATGGTTAATTAAATAAAGAAACATATTAGGAAGCTGTTTATAAAAAATGTATATTTGCAATCATAGCGTAAAAGGAATCAATACAAATCAGAGGTTGATGCTGTATGGGGGTCCTTGGCATGGCACATTTTGGGATCCCTTGCTCTAAAGCATTACCCTCCTTTATTGTCCAATTTATCTCCATTCAGGACTTTCATTTCTAAAATGAACATCAAGCTGGTTAAATGTTTTCTGAGTTAATAGAGAATCAAAAAAGACCAAGTACTTTGAGTTTCCTGTTGTATCTTTCATCACTAGAAGTACACTGATTTACACAAGTCTTATCCCCAGAACACGGAGATGTCATTTTCTGCTGACTTACATATAATAGGATTTTGCAAACAGTTGTTGCCCCCTGCTTGAGAAAGAATACAGGTTTAAGGGAACAAGCCCTTTGTATACTGTATAGGCATGTCAGTGTTCAGACAAACACAGCTTCAGATTGGTCAAATAACGGAGACGTGTGACATCATTCAAGTGGAGATGAGCGTGATTTTCTTCAAGTATCGTTGAAGTAGTTCTTACTGTGGGAGTCTAAAATGATCTATCATATTTTACAACCTAAAAAAAAGTTGTAATGGATTTTAGATCAGGGAGTTGGTTGCAGCAGGGGTCAAACCTCTGATGTAGCTACGAACAGTTCTTTGCCTGATTAGCTAGCAGGTTACTCACTCATGATGCAGTTCTACTGAAAGTACCAAAAACAGCGTGCCATAAGAGACACATGAGATGAGTTCAGCTCCTTTGTTGAAGCAGCTTGAAGTGTTACAACTCTGTTTCTGCTCAGTGATAAAAACAGGAAGTGGTGTGATGAGAGCAGTGTGAGGCAGGTGAGGTGGATAACTGTGCATACATCTCAAAGCGAAACCAAAAACCAACCATGTTTACATTTTGATGAAAGTTTAAAGCGCTTTAAGAGATATTGTTATGGGTCCCTCTTTGCTCTTTGGGGTATAAGAGCAGACAAGAAACAAAATGTATTTGTAGTGCACCTCAGTTTGCTAAAAAGCGATTTAACTTACAATTTGGTGTGTTAATGTGATGGTAATAGGTTTTCTGCTAATGATGCTTTCCTTGCATGGTAGTTAGTGGTTGGTGACAGTGCAAAGCATATGCAACTTTTCTAAAACTTAATCTTACATCTTTTGTTGGTCATTTTGAAGTGAAATTACCAACAGTAAAACATTGGTGATGCTTTAGTAACTCAAGGTTTTTTTCTGGTGGAGGCAAGTGTGCTTTCTCACCAAAACAGGAAAAGAAACAGAACACAAAGATGTTAACAAGCCATTTTGTCTCCACTTTTGGCTGCCTGGATGGAGACCAATCAGAAAAAGGCAGAATGGCCAATCAGAAACAGTAGCCTTGGAAATAGCCAATTAGGCCTGTTTGTCTGCAAGGACAAAGGAAGTGATATTGCAGAGTGATTGCACCAGCGCTGAGCTACACAAACATGCTCAAATGACACCTTTGCTTGTTGCCTTCCAACCCTAATTTTCCAGGAGTGCGAGGTCTTGATTGCATCGGTGCCGGCAAGAGAGGACGCCTCAGTATTACACCAAAACAATCGCCACCTCAGAGGCAAAAAAACACAGATTTTGTTTTCATTAGGGAGCTATTGAGTCACCAGCTCTCCAGTCAAGGCCAACACATTTACACACACACATGCAGAGAGGCTGCAGTATGGCAATTTTATACAAAAGATTTGTACCTTACTCCAGTCCACTAAATGAAGCTGTAAATTTAGAGACACAAGAGCCTTTACAGGGCTCCTCTGAGAGCGGCTACAATGATCCTGGGACTGAGCTGGTTAATTAACTGATTATTTGCTTGGCTGGGGGCCACGGAGAAATGGGGTAGATGAGGAGAGAGACAAGATGGAAAGGAAAAGAGAGGACATGAGGGGAGAGGACAAAGAAGGAGGGGAGTATAGAATTAAAAAGAAAAAAATGAAAGAAAGGAAAAGAAAGGAAGAGGATAAATGTGGATGAAGACAATTTAAAGAGATCTTGGAGCCTGTATTAGCCGTATGCATTCAGTAATTGCCAAAGAAGTAGCTAAATACAAATGAACATGGGTCTAACATTTTCAACAAATGCAATTTAGCCCACCTTCAACTAATAGCTTTGCTGCAGTGCAGCTTTTATCCATGAGTGGCAGTGCTGAGTTGACTGGAGCAGAGAAGCACCGCTGAATTTCAACAACAACTTGTCCATCTGTAGATGTGTTGAGAAGATGGAGTTTTGTGTGTGTGTGTGTGTGTGTGTGTGTGTGCGTGTGTGTGTGTGTGTGTGCGGGTGTGTGTGTGTGTGTGTGTGTGTGTGTGTGTGTGCGTGTGCGTGTGTGTGTTTAGGGAGAGGAACCCAAGCATGGGAGGAGGAGAGATCGAGGACAGACTTCCCAAGCAGCAACCTCTGGTGTTGAAAAATAAAGCCAATGTCGAAGTGCAGAATCCTGCAGTTCTTCAAGTGTCCACTTGAGGCTGCCTGCAGAAGCACTGGAAGTCACATACACACACATTCAAAAAAGCATTTTTTTTACAGCTGAAATTAAGATGTTTACAGCCTGGTAAAAAACACTAAATAGGTTTGATTAGCTCATGTCTTTATCGGCACACGCTGAACGGCATGAATTATTTGAACTTATCCGTTTTGATTTTATGAATGTTAAGCGTTATTCACAATAAGGCGCAAAGTTAGCCTGATTGACAGGTGGGCGCGATGTAACGGTTTGTCAGGAGGCTTCAAACCCGCCTCAGCTCCAGCTCTCAGCCTGTCGTTAGGTTGACTGAAAGTTAGGATGAGACAGCATTTCTAATATGGCGGCCGCCATTGACGGGCTTCCAAAGCCCCCTGCAGTAACAGATGGGTGACGTCACAGTATTAATATTTACAGTCTATGGTGCTGCTGTATATTAACCAATCCTCTATGATGATCTCTCGGATGGATACAATTATAACAAAAGAAGCTCAAGACATTTTTGTCTCACGTTCATATTACTGCGGCCACGAGAGGTCACCGCCTAACCATTAAGGCAAATACGGGTTGGAGCACAAAGGCAGGAAAGGTCACCATGTACAGAAATAAATATTCAAACATTTTGTATGATCAACCGTCTGAATGTAACTCAGTTTATCAATGAAGTGTAGAAACTCGACTGTAGAAGGACTCTGTATAATAAATCAGACACCTGTCTGTTTCTTTGTCTCTCATTACCTTAATATCTACCGTTGTCATGCTCGTCCTCTTGACCGTGTAGTTGCTGCTGCTGCTGCTTTGACACCGTGTGTTTGTGCTCCTCTTAATGTCTCTTACAGGATATAATCTTTGAAATTATTTTTAAAAAATCCTCCTGGCATTTCTAATTAAAGCAAAGACCATTGTTTGACATCAAACATCTCATGAATATTCAAAATATGTCTTTTCTTTTCTTCTCTTCTCTTCTCATTTTTCAAGCTCATTGGCCATGGGAGTTTATATCCGTCATGAGAAACATACATTTTGGTACCGATGAGGCCTGAAGTCTCTTCAGGTAGCCTTTTCAAGCCTCTTACAGTAGCTTAACTCATTTAAGAAAAGATAGACAAGAAAATACGTCTTCTGCTGTCAGTCCCTGCACAGCTGGATCCTCTGACCTTCACTCGAAACCTTTTTCTCATCATGCATGAACTCTTATATTTCTAAAGAAGCAGACTGAACTACCCGTGTCTTTCTAACATAGAAAGCATGTTGACTCACAACAACAACAACAACAGCACAAAGTGAGGAGAGAAGCCCATGTTCACGTCGGTATCATATTTTATTGAATGCACTAGCTGTAGTTCTGAGGTCTCCGTTGTAACTGTGTGAGAGGTCAAAGATCAGTCAGCACTTAGAGCTTCTTGCTGGTTCTCTTCAGAACAACTGAGCCGGCTTTGGAGGTCTACAGAAAGACAGAGAAAGAGTAGTTATACTTCATGCTAGGAATACGTTTCTCCAGTTTATTTTATATACAGAATATCCTAAATAAAAAACCAGACAGGATAGGCCCTGGACTATCATTTGTCTTGGTGTTTTTTGCACCTGTATTTTAAGAACCTCATGTTATTTAAATTCTTCATTTTTTTCTGGTCATTATTTAATAATGCTCATGTTTTATGTTTAATGTGAATGATGTTGATTGTGAGTGAAGAGGCCAGGACAACTTTCTCACTTTATGAGACAATAAAGTGCATCTTGATTTAAAAAGTTACTGCTGAGCTTTTTACTGCCTTAGTTTGAAAAAGGATCGATTGTTAAAGTTCCCAAAACAATGTCACTGGTAATACTACATACAGTGTTTTTACTGATACACACAGAAATACATATGTTAGCTTTCAACACTGACAAATGTGTTTAAAATGAATAGTATTTTTATCCTTTTTTGTTTTAAAACTCAAATACAAAAGGTCCATTAGTCAGACTCATTCATGTTGATTCTAATTTGAGATAAAAAAAAACCTGACTCTCTATTCTTAAAAGTATCTTCAAAGCCTGAGCATGTGTTTACCTCGACGAGCTTCCCTCCGCTGATCTCAGAGGTGTGGTGGTAGTTGGGGAAGGCCACGCTCAGCTTGCCTCCCTCCATTTGCACAGTGGCCTGAAAACACACAGGATGCAATCAGTCAGGATGTCGGGGAACATTCATCCACACTTCCTGTTCTGCTGTGTTTATAATCGTCTTCATTGTGTTGTATTTTTAGATCTTTTTTTTTTTTAAATAATTATTTTTGGGCTTTTTTTGCCTTTATTGGAGAGATAGGACAGTGGATGGAAATCAGGGAGAGAGAGAGGGGATTGACATGCGGGAAAGGAGCCACAGGTTGGATATGAATTTGGGCCGCCCGCATTGAGGACTACAGCCTCCATACATGGGACGCGCGCACCAACAACTGCGCACCAGCGCCCCGCATTTTTAGATCTTTAAGATGAAATAAAGCTCAAGAAAAAGTCCTGGCGTCTTTGCTTCTTACCTTAAACTTCTTTCCTCCGATGGTCTCCATGTCGCACTCCTTGCCAATTGTGAACTTGTTGGTGACTTGGGCGTTTGTGGGGTAGATCTGGGTCCAGGTGAAGTTGTCGCCGTCCTGGGTGACCTCTGTGATCAGCTTGTAGTCCCGGCCTTTCTCGATGACGTCATCGGGGATACCTGGAGTGTCGAAAGAAGTGTGAGGTTACAATACCCAAAAACGAGTCCATAAATAAGCAGAAATAGAACAGAGAGATGCGTGAGCTGTGAGTCTTTCTCACCGAGCAGCTTGCAAAACGCGTCGTATCCCTCCTGGGACTCGGTTTCCCATTTTCCGGCGAAGGCCATTTTGGTTGGAGTTGGTGGTTGGAGGCGTGTGAGTGAAGATGCTGAGGCAAGCTGAGGGAAGATCAAGGTACTGAATCCAGCTTTGCTCCCTGTTTATATACTTACAGTAGACCTCTGGCCACCTCCCTCATCTGCATGTGATGACACAAGAGGGCAATTACAGCAGCAGATGATGACTACAATGGGCTAACAGGGAGAGGGCAATAACCTGCATTAACGGGCGTTTATGGAGCTCCTGAGCAGTGAGTAAAACGCTGACGGCTCATCAGGGCGAGCTGGTTTCTCCCCTCCAGGTCAATGAACCCTCCTGCAGCGATTTTATGGACGAACACTCGACTTTTACTGCCGCGGAGTCTGAAATAAAATAAAAAGCTTTGTTTGAAAATACAATCTGACTATTTGAAGTTGATTGTTATCTTACTTTGTGAATGGTCTGATCTGTAAAAAGATAACCAAGAACTTACTCAAGGTCTTTAATCAGAGGATGGCAGTGGTTAAAGAAAATCCCCAAAGCATGACAGTCAATCATTTATAGCTTCTGAAAGTTTTCTGACACAATGAAGTATTTTGTTATTATTATAAATAATGCAGCTACATCAGGACTCAAATAAAAACATGTGCCCAAGACCCCGAGGTGCAGGAAAAGCATCATGTCTGTTATTTTAAAAGTCTTTTTATTGTTTCACCGACATGTTGTGTCATTTTGAAATAAATGGTGACGCAAGAGCAAAATGCAGGATTTTCCTTTTTCAAGGTAATTATTTCATTATCTGCACATTTGCACCACTCTAACATGATGTTGCTAGAGCGGTCTAATGTGCATGTTGTGGCCTGTTTCACAGAGGGGCTGCGTATCAAAATTAAGTTCTATATGTTTGATTATTTAAGAGCTCGTTGTGCTCACTAATAGAAGTTGTGTTGAAAGGATGAGGCTAGTAGTATTCTTTTTACCACTGTCAAGAAAACATATTTAAAAATATTGAAGTCAAACGAAAGCAAGGAAAATCAAGAGTAAAAATCATTTAATAAAAGATGCTGTACAAAATAATACACAATAGATAAACTATTCAAAAAGTGCTTTTACGCTCAGAGAAAACTCGTAAATTGTCCCGAAATTTTCAGGATGAGCTGCATGTGGTGACGGCCATACTTTTAACGATGTCTTTACCCAGAAAGTTTCGTGCCAGGCCCCAGAGTAAAAGTTTCGTGAAGTCAGGGTGACACGATGTGAGAACGCATCAGGAGATATTCAGGATTTTCACCAAAGTCGAGGGAGGGGCTGATGACTTTTATATCCTGCCACCAGTGCGTGTCTGGTGTTTATTGTTATTTCTACCTATATGCTACCTAAAAGCATATGTGAACACGTGAACACATCAAACGTGTCATGTCAAGCTTTGCTTCTTAAGGTTAGCTTATGTTTGAATTGTTCCAATTGTATTATCTATTTCCTGCCTTATTTTGTGTAACCTTCCTCTCCTCTTGCTGCAGATTCTGATAAAAGAGTATTTTAACATACTGACCATGAATAGGCCAATCGAGATTAAAACATTTAAAAACAAAAAGGTTTTCATATATTTGGAGGGCTGGAGGAGGGTTGTATTTGTCCCAACACGGCTACAGTATCAGCTGACACAAGACAAAAGGAGTCCCAGATAAACCCCACGTTACAAATCACTCTTTTCCTGTTTACTGCAGAAGGTGCCCTCACATGTAATGCTCTACAGTTATAACACATATTTCACCCTTTATGTAAATGAAACTATTTATTTTTATCAAAGGACTTAGGAAGTGTAAGGGTTAGAAGCTGGGAAAGAAGCTTAACACATACTGTAAATATGTACATTTATTTCACAGATATAGTACTGTTTCTTTGTTGTTGAGATGTATCCTCACAGTTGTACATGTATCTGTTCTTGTTCACTATAGCTTTCACGTAGTTTCACTAGTTTCACTCTTCCGGTACACCCACGACTAATGTCAATGTCTTGTTGCCTCCTTAGCAACAAGACCAGGTGGTACCTAACATAACAAATAACACATTTAGCATTTTAAAGGTTGGATTTATCACAGGCGCAAGAATTATACTGGAAGGACCCCAGGTGTCCCACTGTGAAGGAATGGACTGACGAAATGGTTAAGATCTCTTCATATGAGTACATGTTGGGAAAAGTTCATTTGGAAGGAAAGATGACGGAGATATGGGATCAGTTTTGGCCACATGTTAAATTAAGGTCACATTAGAACGGACTCATGTTCACGTGTCTGTGACACATCTCATGCTAGGAGATGACTTACATTCTTATCTGCCTCAATGCTCTGTGCTGTGTTTGATTAGTTTGTCAGTAACAAACATCACATCAGGAGCAGCATGACCCTCAGCGCTTCCTAATCACAGTTCCTAAGTTGGCGGACACAGCTTGATGATATTTCACTTTGATTGCCTTTGAGTGACGTTTGACCAGAACACTGTGTTCAGTCAGATTTCAACGAAACAGATTCTAAATCAGATCAGGGATGTATAGTATTTTTACATCTCACACCAATACAATCTGCTGACATGGAAACAAAATACTTTCCAACATGGAAGGTGAAAAAATGCATCCACCAGCTGATGCATCCACTAATATTTTTAATCCTGGAACAAAGACAACCTGCACACTGAATACTCGTTGCAATTAAACATGTGATTCAGTGCAAAACAAAATCAGAAGACTGTGTGTACATCGTTTTTTTCCAGGATGGAAGGAAGTACGCATCCCACAATCCACTGCGAGTCCAACGAGACTCAACAAATGATAGTTTAGCACTTCTTTCAAACGTACACAGGTCTTCTTTACCGCAGTGTTTATATTGTTCATAATAATGATGTCATATTTATAGTGTTTGTATATAGTGTGTTAAACTCTCGGGACCTTCAGTGGTAGCAGCCGACCGTCAAAGTTCTGGGGTTGGTCATTTCCATGGTAATAGCTCCACCAATCTGAGACGTTGCTGTGACACTATAGGATTTTGGGTGGTGTAGTTCTTTTCCCAGAGATCGCTAACACACCATGTTTGTCGTAGAACAAGGTTGATGTCATACAAACTTGTCTTCTACAGGAGCATAAAACGTTGTTTCACACTCAGGTAGCCCGTTAATAAACAAATCCACAAGGAAGAATACGAATGGGATTTTTACCGTAACCATACTGTTGAGCTCTGTTTGTTGAGGGGCGGGGAAACGGTTGCTATGGAGATAAAAAATGACAAAAACCTGACAACACTCATACAAAAAATTGGGACTCACTCAATACTTCTGAAAAAGTTCAATATAACAGAAGGACTGTGTAGTTTTGAACATAAACAGAAGAAGAAGGAGTGAGTGAATATGTTTTTATGTGGGATCAACAAAGAAGCAACAGTAGGCGGCAGAGATTTGACTTCATTTGCACTGCATGAAAAAGCAGGATTTTTGGCAGTCATCATCACTGTAAATCGCTGGCGTAATAAGTCCCGGCAGACATGTGTAAGCAACCTGACAGTACATTTGTGGCAGAAAACTTAATCAACAAATCAACAAAACTCAGGCAAGACAAGCACCTCTTAAATATTCCTCAAAGAAAACCTCCAAGGCCACACTGTGAACAGAATTACAGAATAATGCTGCTTGTACACAGTGCTGGCTGAAAATTGTCCATTAAGGTGACTACATGACTGCAGCACCTCAGGCTTTCAATTCTGACAAAGTGTGAATAGGTAAAAGCTTTTGATGCTGCACTTAACTTCGATCTGGCACAATGCAGCCATTTTCACCGAGCACTGATTGTGTTTCTAAACCATGAAAAGTCAGCTCGGCCTTGAAGCTCTTTATAGAAACATAAAACATCATATTGGCCAACATCCTATAAAAGACACCCACTATCTCTTTTTACTGTCTGTAACACAGACGCACACACACACACACACACACACACACACACACACACACACACACACACACACAGGAGGTCAGTGTGCTGAAGTGCACAAATGCAGTTTAAAAAAGCCACTTCTCATCACATTTAACGTGATGGTTTCCCCTCGCTGCAGCTCCTCTATATGTGTTACATCAGCTGACGGTTCTACAACGTGACATGTCATTGGCTGACCTTTAACCCTCATGCATACGACCTCTGAGAATATGCATATATGATGATGCAGGGTTTATTTCAAGTGTAAATGAAAGATCTGTCGTGCACATTTCTCCATGTCTCCACAGGAATGTTGTGTCTTCTGAAGGTGCCGCAGAAAGTCCTCCATGTGGTGCAAGAATATTTGACTGAACTTTTAGAATAACTTGAGCATGCACAGTATCTTGAATTTGATGAAAGGCTGTGAGAAAACATTTTAAGTGACATTAACTCAAACGAAATGAATTCTGTCATTTTAAAAGAAAAAGTGGAACATAGTACCCTTCAGTTATAAATAGTTATATAGTTTGTAAATGTGAAGAGTTTTGAATTATAATGTATTTACAAAGATTTAGCTGCAAACATGCCGTGCATCTCTCAAAATAAAAACGTCCTTCAGCACACACTACACACATTCAGCCTTACACACAGACAAGATAGTTATAAAAAAGTAATAATAAGCAATAATATTTCATTAGCAACATACAATAGTGAATCTGTGAGGCCGTTTCTGAGCTGGCATTCATTTATTATGTTTTTATGCCTTTATTTAGCGATAGGACAGAGGATAGAGTTGGAAATCATGGACAGAGAGAGAGAGTGGGTAATGACATGGGAAAGGAGCCACAGGTCGGATTCGAACCCGCACTGCCCGTCTTGAGGACCGTAGCCTCTTTATTCCCCCTTTGCACCGATTTTTAAACAGAAAACCAATACAGTTCAGCATTTTCAGGGCCCAGCGTCCAGAGGGCTCTCGCTCTCCCACCAATCAAAATCAAGAAGGGGCAGAACTTCTGGTATCAGATTGGTCAACAGCAGTGGCAGAGGAGAAACCCTCGTCTAGAGCTGCTGCTAGATTTCTCTACATGTAATGATGTTTTCTTGGTGATACTTCCTTTAATAAAGAGAAAATATTAAGCACACAGAGCTATTTAAAAAAACTCAACGGACACTACTGAGGAAAGCAAATATTAACTTTCGTAACACCGGTGAGAAGCGTTCTGAAACCAAGGTTGCGGGTTAAAGCCATGAATGAGAACAGGCCCTGATGCTGACTTTATTTAGATCACATACTTTTGTACCTTAACTTAAGAAAATCAATGTATGGAGGACAACCACACTGTGCAGATTGTGGCATTGATGCTTTTTTATCTTACGTGTACATTTTCCTCCAGAGAAAGAAGCAGATTAATAGAGGATAAACACAGTTTTACTTTCAAAGATTTGAATTGACACTCAACCTTGTTGCCTTGTGTTTGTGTCATTAGATCATCTTCAGATCTTAGAACAAAGGATGCTTCAGATTTAGCTTCACATCATTTTTGTTTCTATGACGTTAGGAGTTTAATGAAGTTGACATAGAACATTATTTCTTTTATTGAATATAGTTGAGGGTTTGGCAGATGTAGTTTATTACAGATCTTAATCGGTTTGAGCGCTCTGGTTTAGAAGATCATTTCACATTTACACTTTACATTCCACGATCTTCAAGTTGTCTCTAAGCATGCATGTGAAAATCAATCCACTGAAATGTTATTAATAAAGTCCATACAATCATACATATCAGACTTATTAAAGTGACTTAAGTGAGATGAAACAAGAATGCTTCAGATTTTGCACGTTAGCTTTACTTATTGTCTCGATGATGTCACAGGTTTCTACTACAGTGAACTTTAAATAACTGCTGTCTGCCCCAACAACTTATATCTACATAATTATGCCACTGGTTTATGTACATCACATAGCTCACTTTGTTTAGTAATTTAAAAATAAATATCAAATCTTATATATTAAATTAAATGTTGAGGAGTTCTTGTCGAGCGCTCTGGTGCTGTAGAACATTTCACATTTCCAGATCTGCAGCCGTCTTCAGCCATGGATGTGAACACGTAATCTCTAAAACTCCTTCTATAAAACTGAACACACAGAGATTAAGCGAAATGACATCATGCACGTAAGACAATCTATACCAAAGGTGCTGGCATTAAGCTTTTCTGAGAGTGCAAGTGATTTGAACTTTGCAGGAACTGTTGTCCTTGAGATGGCCTTTACTTTACTACACCTTAACATAGCTTAACACATACCTACACATTCTCATAGCATTTATGTGATGCTCATGTTTAGTGTAAGAAATAAGACTGTCGGTCCAGGTGGAGAAATATTGTACATCCCTATCTGTTAGCATTATGTCCACATATAATGTACATACCAGGCATTGTGTGCATTGTGACTGATTTTAATTGTGAATGTCTTGGACCTCAGTCAGTTTATTTAATTGTCTCAAGGTCGGACTGAATCGAACCATTCACATAGTGAGCAAAGTACAGCTGCAGAGGTTTTATTGTTGCTGTTGTAACCTTGAGGCTAACTTTAATAGCAGGCTGTAATTTCAACTTTTGCTGAAACATTCGCTTTTTTTTACAGTCCTCACTTCCTCAAGTGTGGATCCTCCAAGACAATAAGTAACCAGGATTATCTTCCATTACCCAACGTCCAATCGCATCCCTCGTCTCTCTTCTGGTTTTATGATCTGGCATCTTTCAATGTACATTAAAACAGAGAGAAATAAAGACGACTAAGCCGAGCGGTCGATGATGACTATGAAAAACAAGAAAAGAAAAGCATGCGAATATGAACAAGTGAGTTAATGAATAACAAGCGATGGGAAGAGGGGGAAAGGAAGAAAAGATTCTAACGAAAGATACATATAGATAGATTCCTTTTATCCACAGCTATAAAGAGGGGATTTGCGATGGAGGAATTAAAGGAGGGGAGGCCTTGATATGCAAATGAAGCTGCCGCTAATCAAAGCAATAAGATTAGCCTTCCAAATTGAGATGAAGAAAGGCTCCATTATCTGGGCCGAGTGTCATGTTTAATAACGCGGAACGGCATGGTAATTCACCAGTGATGCAACTAGAGCCTCTGTGGGTGTGTGTGTGTGTTTGTGTATGTGCCGTGTGTGTATGAGTGTGAAAGAGAAGGGAGAAAGTGAAAGAAAAAATCATTCAGAGAGAATAAAACATGCGAAAGACAAAATGTGACCTATGTGCGTGTGTGTGGTGTCACCAAGCA
Source organism: Tautogolabrus adspersus (assembly GCA_020745685.1). Lineage (NCBI taxonomy): Eukaryota > Metazoa > Chordata > Actinopteri > Labriformes > Labridae > Tautogolabrus > Tautogolabrus adspersus. The sequence continues at coordinate 7,303,439 of CM036544.1, forward strand.
GGAGCGTGTGTGTGTGTGTGTGTGTGTGTGTGTGTGTATTTTAGAGAGAGTGATAGTAACAGAGGAAAGGGGAGGGAGCGAAAAAGTTGGTTCCCATGAGAAAAAAGTGGGTTTCCTTCCTTCCAAAAAGTGGGTTTGCGTGCGTGCGTGCGTGCGTGCGTGCGTGCGTGCGTGCGTGCGTGCGTGCGTGCGTGCGTATGTGTGTGTGTGTGTGTGTGTGTGCAAATTTGTGGATTCTAAAGTTTTGTGCTGTGTTGTGTGTAGAGAGTTGAGGTATGGGTGATGAGTATGCTCAATAGACAACACTGCCTCTCCTGGTTTTATTGGACATTACGATTATACTTCTTAAAAGAGCGATAAAAAAGTGGACAGGTGTTACTAACTCACCTGCAAGAGAATCCTAGAAGACTGCAACACATGCTATAAATGTTCCATATTTTAGATACTGAAGGGTTTTATTTGGAGTTTTATCCATAAGAAGACTTATACAGTATGTACTTTCAAGTACCAAAAACATCTCTACATTGTGTCTCATGAGCCTGACCAACGACAGGATGTGTTGATTTGATCAGTATAGCTTCCTTGGGAAAGCTGTGTTTCATTGTGATTGATAGAGGAAGCAGTCAGCTCTTATAGATGAGCTGATCAAATTAGACTAAAAAAAGCCTCTGGTAATCATGAACTTTATCCACAACTGTTCTCAGGTACTATCATGTGAAGGCCATGTAATGATGACATGGACTTCCACACATCCAAGGAGTGTCAGTGGGCATGCTGAGTGACCGCATAGTTACAGATGTGTGGATGTCTCCATGCCTGTTCAAATGGTAAAGGTTTTTATGAGTATTGTAATACTTTTACAGTATTAAAATACTTTCCTGGAGTAAGAAACAAAATGACATATTTTTGAAGGCCATCTCTTATGCTTCTCCATTGAGGTGAGGTAAACGACCCCATGCAAGAAAATGCTGGTGTGTCCATGCCTGTTAAAATGGTTAACGTTTTTTATGGTATGGTAAATGGTAAATGGACTTGAGCTTGTATAGTGCTTTTCTAGGCTTCTGACTACTCAAAGCGCTTTTACACCGCATGTCACACCTACACATTCTCACACCTCAACCTGGACAGACATCAGATTTTACAAAGTCACAGAGTAGGAGAGAGAAGTGTAGAGGCGGGATCATTTAGAGGCTCAAGATCCTGATCCAAATTCAAAGTGTAATCCAAACAGAAGCTGGACTTGGTTGGAGTCTGAAGTATTCTGCCTCCCAAATCTTCATGCACAGCACTGGCTCCTTAAATTCTAAACTTTTTAGCCCAATTCGATCGCTGATTAGCTCAATTAAATGAGTTTACTGACTCCTCTATAAATCACAACACAGCCCAGCTTTCAGAACAGAAGAACACCTTTGAGAGGGGAGACAAAAATCATCAAGAACATAACCAAGTCCAGTTGTCTTTAAAATCTTTAACTTTAGATCACCACAATCTGCATGACCGTGAACCTTCATAGACAAGTATATCCAAACTTTTTGAATGAAGCAGCGACGGCCATTATAGAAAGAGAGCAGACTCTTTTACATAGATCAATGGTACATTTGTGTTTGAATCTCTCATAGACCGTTAATGGATTGCATATCCGATTTCCAATTTTTGGAGTGGTGTTAATCTAAATGGACTTGGACTTGTAGGACTTCTGTCTAAGCGCTTTTACACTTTATGTCATGTTCACCCATTCACACCACATTCATACACTGATGGCAAAGGATGTTATGGAAAGTGCCCAACAGTTCTAATCCATTCACAGGCATTCACACACCCAAGCAATTTGTCCAAGGACACTTCCACATGTGACTGCGGGAGCTAGAACTCCTGACCTTCTGGTTGAAAGACGACCGACTCACTCACAGTCACCCCTAAAAAATAAATAAGAGCATGTGCATGTGTAAAAAAGCTTCAGTCGGCTAACATGTTCATTTCAACATTTTTTAGGTAATAAAATGTCCGTGGGTTTAAAGTTCACTAACTAGCATCAAAATGTAAACATACTCCTTATACCATTGGCCACTTTTAAAGTAATATACTGTCGTATTTTGGACTTTGAGAAATTGAAAATTGAGAACAGCATTATAGTGCAATGGATCTCCAATCAAGCTAAGTTACTATTTTGACAAATGTTTCTTTGTAAACTTCTGGGTAATATGCTAAAGCTCCAGTGATATTCCCACAAATGGCAATGTAATAAAACATACAAAATGTCCCTTCCAAATGCAGGGGTGGAGCAGCAATTTGAAAAGTGTGGACGTGGGGAGTCGGATAGCCTAGCAGTTATGTACAGAGCATAAAGTCCTCGTGGCAGCAGCCGTGGGCTGGAATCGGACCTCGACCCTTTGCTGCATGTCATCCCCCCACTCTCTCCTCCCAACATTTCCTGTCTTTCTTCAGTTGTCCTATCCAATGGAGGCAAAAATGGATCCTACTGAAGACATAAAAAAGTTTGGATGTTCTTTAGCTAGTACATCAGACCCGAGCGGGTGATGAGAGACAAGATTTGTTGCAGCACGCACCTAACTTTACCGTACTCACACTGTCAACTCTTCTCTGGCCTGGTGGGTAAAACGGCTGTGCTTGGCCTGGCTTGACCAATAGGTTTTCACCAATGACGCCCTCACTAAAAAGTATGGGGGATTAAATAACGTTTCAGTTCAAGTGTTGGTGTCGCAACACCCTCAACACCCCAAGGTTGTGAAGCACCTGCCGAAATGTAAAGAGAGACAAGTTTGTAGTATATGTACGAACAAGAAAGTATCTTAACACGCTTAAAAACTAAATTTGAATTCAGATCAATACTTAAAGTTCCAGACAGTGATCCAACAGTTTGATTTGTCTGCTCTTGTAAAAACAGAAACATCTGATGATCCAACAAACTGTTTTGATAGGACCTTGCAGACTTTGCAGGATGAACATGATAGGTGTTTTCCATAATGCACGATTTTGTCTGATTTTGAAAGAAATTGATTGAAATAATGACACCACAAAGGCAGGAAAAGCTTTTTAAAAAGCACATTGAGAAATTAGTTTGTCAAACATGGAAACAACCCATCTTCTCCTCAGGAATGTAAAACAGAAAACAGACGGAGTAAAGGGTTGTGAAGGAGAAGGGAGCAGAAACATCTTTTGCAGCAGGGTGGTTTATTATAAATATGAAACCAGTGGTGTGCAAGAGAGCCTTCCAATTGTTTATGCTAATTATACCAGTCTATCACTACTAATTTGAGCATGACTGTTGATGGCTGAAAAATGCTTCACATAGCACCTTTAACTCTGAAAGGTCTGACAGGACGAGCTGCCTCAGTAACTCGGGCAATGAGCCAATCTAACCATTAAACACCGAGACAGAAATAGGCCACGCGAGCCCCCAACAGTAAGCATTCTGTTGTTGTTATCTTTACTGTTTCTCAATCCATCCTGACAGCCTTACCATCCTTTGGGGAAGGAAACGGCAGTCAATGATGATTACAAAGCCCCCACCGGCAGCCACCTCCGCCCCTCATCCAGGGAGCCAAATTATGCCGACATTAATATTTCATATTACACAGGACTGGCAGAGAAACCACATGTGTACTCAGGCCTTTGTCTTCATGTCAAATGAAATGTGCTCGGCAATCAGCAGCAGCAGGGGAGGAGGAGGAGGAGGAGAGGAAGGGGGTGGAGATGAGAGGTAAGGATGGAGTAGAGGAGACTAGGTAGGAGAGGAAGGAAAGCTGGGGAAAGAGTGGAGAGTTCAGGGGAAAGAAAGAAGAACAGGTAGGACGAGATGAGGAGAGAATCTACAGTTAAGGAGAGAGGAGTGGTGGAGATATGTAAGCGGAGGTAAGTTAAACAAAAAAATCAGCCGAGTAGATGAAAGGCAAGAAGAACAAAGAAAAAGTCAAAAGAGAGAGGTGATGGGAGAGTGTAGAAATACCTCTGTGCTTTAAATAATGTAAGGAGGTGAAGCTGTTGCTGGGCTTAGAAGAGGACAAAGAGGCCTGAAATACATGTGAGAGACAGACAGGGAACAGAAAGTGTAATATTTTTTAGTTAGCTTAATTTTCAGCTGACATACATTTGATACTTTCAGATATTTTGATGTATAACTGCAAGATAAATAGATACATGGTGTATAAAAGTATCTATCTATCTATCTATCTATCTATCTATCTATCTATCTATCTATCTATCTATCTATCTATCTATCTATCTATCTATCTATCTATCTATCTATCTATCTATCTATCTATCTATCTATCTATCTATCTATCTATCTATCTATCTATCTATCTATCTATCTATCTATCTATCTATCTATCTATCTATCTATAAACGGTGGCTATGGCTCAGTTGGTAGAGTTGGCCGTCTCTTAGCCGGAAGGTTGGGGGATCAATCCTCCGTTCCTGCAGCCACATGTTTGATGTGTCCTTGGACACTTAACCCCAAGTTGCTCCCGCTGCTTTGGCGGCGTACAGTATGCATGTTTATGAATGTGATTAGTTACTTCTGATGGTCACTTTACATAGCAGCCTCTGCCATCAGTGTGTGAATGGGTAGGTGGGATCTGCTTTGTAAAAGCGCTTTGAGTAGTCAGAAGACTAGAAAAGAACTATACAAGCTCAAGTCCATTTACCATTAAACACTTGCTTGATATAAGCCTTCATTGATGACACCTTGAAGAATGTATGTATAAATGTCTATTGTGCCAGCCAATCTAGTTGCAGCAAGTGTAACAAAAAAGCAGCCGATGCCGTTGTTGTTCCATGAGGACCAGAGCTAGTGTGCCAGACCCAAAATCTCCAAATGACGGAGAAAAACATACATCAAGATAACTGCGTGGATTTGAGCTCCACAGCATACAAACACAACTTTCTATTTACAGAATTCTAATTTGTGCTCAACTACTCTACCAGCCACCACTCCCTGCTGGACTGGACACTTCCTGGAGATATTTGAGGAATTTTCTTTCTACAATGGCCACATGCTGTATAATGGGATCATGAAGGCATTAAGATAGCAAGAAACGTGTATGTCACATTAGTAAAGCATCGCACTTTAAGATATAATATGTAGCATTTTTACACTAGAATTTCTAAATAAGACAACAAATCAATAATCCTTACCATGTTTTTTGTTGCTGAAAATTGAAATTTCGCCTTCCCTGTTTGTCCTTCAGTCTTTGGTTGCTTCAGTCTCTCCATAGAATATGTCGGCGTTTTGGACTTTGTCATCTCACTTCATACGGAGATGTTAAAACAACTAACAAAAGGGGTTTTATACTGACCTTAAAAAGGGATTCACTAGGGATGCTTACGGTTTGAAGAGGATACTGATCTGAAAATGGAAGATTGTGGAAACATTGTGTCCAGGGGCGTGTCAGCACTTTTTTGATTGGGGTGGCCCTACTGGGGCACTGACTAATGCAGGGGTGGCCTGAAGTGTGATGTGCGCACAAACATACACAAATACAGATCAGTTATATGCAAACTCCTGCACGCTCTAACTTGCAAAAATACATTGATTGGTACCTTTTTGGTCCAGACACTTTACCAGTTAGTATATTGTAAGTGCCTTACTTACCTGTGCACCTGTCTTATGAAGTAGACATTGATATGTTAAGAACAATACTAGCAGCCTTTCCAACAAAAATAACTAATAGTTGGTTAAAGTTGAACACCAGTCCCACTTTTTGCAAATTGCAATCACAGTTCAGGATTTTTGGGCCAATCCCTGGCCATCCATGTGAACACGCCCCAGATTGTATCTATCCACCACATATATTGAGAGACTTCTTTTTGGTCAAAACAGCTTTATCTAAAGTGAAATTAATTTTTGTGTATCTCAAAGCTGAACCTTGTTCACACAACAAACTTTCTATACCCCTGGAGGTTGTTTGAAGGGCTCGATCTAATCCAAGTGTAGAGGCTGCACGGGTTGATTTTGCTTGTATGCGGTAGATCATGTGACATTCACCTCCTGCAGCTTAAAGGTAGAGAATGAAATAAAAGAAAATCATGTGCTTTTAAGATGAGAATGTGAATAGAAGTGATTAGAGGAAAAGGATCACAGCTCTTGGAAAGTGATTGGTTTGGTGATTGGCCTTAAATTGTCTTAAAATGTTGGGTTTGAGGTGCCAAGTATAGTCATTTTCATTGTGAAGTCTGTTCACTCTGCTGTTTTTGCTCTGAATAGACTAAGTTCTTTTCTATGAGGAACAAAACATCTTAGAGGTTTTATTTTCTGGCTGCTGAGGCCATTTCAAACGTTTCATTACCACACAATGAAGTCCTTTTTTTACCGAACATAACTTCATAAGGGGGAAAAAAAGTTGCCTGTGTGAATGTTCAGGTTACAGAAAACTTCTCACAATTCTGGTTAATATCTTCTCTTTGTGGTTTTGGGGAGAGACGAAGAGGACTGAACACCATAAATCTGTTTTTCCTCCAACAAAATGTGCATGTGGTTAGTTATGATTACCAAGTGACATGAGGCTTTTGTTTTGAACAGGTTTTGTTTAAATAAAAATATGTACATTTTTCTTCTTAGTGTCCCTAACTCACTCATATTTAAACAAAGGAAAAAGGAATGTAAAAGGAATGTAAAGCCGTTTTTAACATACGCACTCCTAAACATGTCTAAAGGAGTTTCAGGAGTACTCCTCCTGAAATTCTCCTGACACGTGCACCTCACAGCGGGAGAGTATCCTATCTGATCGGAGGGGGGAGTGGGGTGGCCCTATGTACTGACGTACTGAGGCTATAGTCTTCAAAGCTGGCGTCCTGGGCTCAAGTCCAACCTGTGGATCCTTTCCCGCATGTCATTCCCCACTCTCTCTCCCAGGTTTCCTACTCTAATCACTGTCCTATCTATTAAAACAAAAATCCCAAAAATACATCTTAAAAAGGGGACAGTCCACTATGTACAATGCTAAAATACAAATATATGCCTTTAAATAAATGCTTTGAGTCGTTCGACAGAATCACAGTATCAACAAAAGAAAGAGAAATACAACTGGCGTATCAGAAAAAATACTAACATACAATGGTTTTGCATCCGTCAGGGAATAAACGTCACTGTTAGTTCCCTTTCTTTACCCTTATGTTTCTCTTCTTGTGTTTCCAGTTTTATTTTGTAAGTATCTCGTTGCAGATCCTCCACTTGCTTCCTCTGGTGTTTCCCGTCTGTGTGATTACCTGCCCGGCCCTCATGTGTTCCACTTGTGTCAAATTGTCTCCATTCACCCAGACACTATGTTCCCCTCTTTCTATGCCAGTGTGTCTTGTTCCCTCGTGACAGTCGTCCAGCATGCCCTCGTGCTTTTGTTTGCTTTTTTGATCAGACCTTTGTTTTGCGATTTTAGATATTTTGTGGTTCAATGTTGATAGTCACTGTCCGTCCCTGGAGCCGCAACAAAGCATGTCTAATAGTGGCAGCTGCACAGGAAATCAATTTAAGCTAATGGGGAACATTAACACAATCCCAATCACAACATGAATAAAATCAAGAAATACCCAGCGGGGCTGAGTCCATCTGAAACAAATCTCCTCTCAAACAATGAAAGTCATAAATCAAACTATCCACCTGTCAAGTGAAATGGCACACCCCCCCTATACTTTTGATAAAAACAGATACAGGTGGCATCGGGTTCATCCTATTGTCCATAAATAGGGACAATGTCTCCAACAGATGGGGCTTCACTGGTTGAAGACAAAGAATCACATAAACACGCACATACGCACAAACATAAGAGATGACTGAAAGATGTTTTTTCTTAACAAATAAGATACTTAAAATAAGAACTATCGAAAGAGGGAGAAAAGACTGTCTCAATCCAAGAGTGTATTTTGGTGGCTATCACAAGCTCCCTACTTAATTACACACACACACACAGAAATATGCACACTTGACAGGGTGCTACTAGCTAGTTGGTTGGCTGATTAACACGAGCCTGCCTGTTGTCGAGTGTCGGCCATCATGCTGAGATTGCTGCAGCCTCTTGTTAACCCTCATTGTACAAAACAACCCAGTGGCTCACCTTCAAGCACACTTAACAGCCTCTTATTGCCAAACCCCTCTTGCTATCAACAATTATGAGTGTGTGTGTGTGTGTGTGTGTGTGTGTGTGTGTGTGTGTGTGTGTGTGTGTGTGCGCGTGGGTGTGTGTGGGTGTGTGTGTTTCTCTGTCCCTCTCACTAGCTAGGAAGTTAGAGGCAGCAGCTTCGAGAGCTTTCCAACATCCTCTCCCTCTAACCTGATTATTAATTACAGTCTGCCTCAGTCTGACCGCAGCACAAACATTGTCTGACACCGTTACCAAAGAGACGAACACTGAGTCATTCATAAATAAGATCCTGGACACACAGATTTAAGCACATGCACCACAGTCTTTACACTTTTTTAAAGCTTTTTCATGTATGTGTTAACTGTGAAATTCAAAGTGTTTTAATTAACATGCATGTCGATCTGAAGTAATTCAGTCGTGTCCTATGTAAGTGAAAAGCGTTATTGCTAAGGTGATAGCTGTCACTAGCTCAGCATAATCTCAGACCCACCATAACTCTCTCAACGCTCAAGATGAAACCCATCATCAGGATGCAAAATCGTAAGTTGATCAAAGCGACTGTGAGCCAGAAAGTCAGTCATGCCTGAGCTGCACGGCACTCAGCAGTAATCAACCTGGAGCGCTGCCTGCAGCGAGGCCGGGGGACATCACTCTTTAAATGGGCTGCTGGCAATCAGCTTTGTGTGTGTGTGTGTGTGTATGTGTGTCTATCACACTTGTGTTGAGATGGAGAGCAGATTAAGTACTTGCCAGCAGTAAAATATGGCTTATAATGCTACACAAGTGTATTCTGCGTTATAGAGGACGGGCCATATGGTTGCATTCGTACACACACCACACACGCACACGCACACACTCTCTCACATACACAGAGTCTGCAAAATGCTAACTGTCTGATGTCAGTCAAGTGTCAGACATCACACAGCCTTCAAAAGAGCTTTATCTACCAATAGAGAAAGTATGCAAACTCTGTGGTGATAAATTCAGACCCTGTGGAGCTTTTTTATTACATCGTTAGCTTTTGATTCTGCTTTTTTCTCAACAAAGTGCTGTGTATTTTTCCTTTAGGGCTAACAAAAGTGTTGAAGTCCCTTCCTTCTTCTCTTGTCAAACACATGAAAAGATTGTTGTTCAAGTACCTAAAAACCTGCACAGCTCCAATCAATGTTCGCTAACATTCTTTCTTCTTGTTCGTGCCCTCTCTTAGGGACGATCGGTCGATCTACGATTGCAGGAATAAATGCCAAGCCTTTGTCACATATGCAGTCCTGAAAATGTGTAGAACATTTCAGACAGACTGCCCTTGAAATCTTCCTGCGTTGCCTGTTCACACATGTACCTCACAGCAGGAGATTTTCCCTGTTGGATAGGATGATGGGACTCAGGAGGCAGGAAATGAGGTATAAAGGACAACACGGAAATGGCAGACAAGCAGCAGAGTCCAACGCTATGATGACCTTAGGTCTTTTATATCACAGCTGCGTATTATTGATCGTATTCACAGTATCAGCATATGATTGCTTAAGAACATACTTGCAAGCAGCTTCATTATGTGCACAACAATTGCACCGGTCACTTGATATCAACGTCATCAACCCCACCCCAACACTTGCGGTGAGTAGACTTCAGATGGACATTTTGCTAGAAGGCTGGCAGAAAAACCTCCAAGGGGAAAAAAGTTAGCAGTTTGCATTCACACATGCAGCCCACCCAAAAAATGTCTGATTTTATGTGTGTGTGAAGACACCATGTGCATTCCTGTCTTTGCAAAGACAAAAGTTTGACCCTGGTCCTTTTCCCCATGGCTCTAAGAGTAATAACCACAACCCTGTAAGTTTTGAGTTGGACCTTAGACTGAGGTGGATGTTGTCTCATGTGTTCAAAGTGAAGCCAATGCTGAAGTGCCTGTAAACTGCATTGTTTCCAATGGCCAGCAGGGGGTTACTTCACCGGTTGCCTAAAAGAAGCCTGGTTCTAGGTCAACCAGCAAATGACCTCTAAGTTGATGTATTACCTTTGTAAACCGGTTTTTAATAAGTTATTGTTATAAAATTGCTAGTTTACCGTGTTCTTTGACGATAAAGTCATGCATGCTTCAGGGCGTGGCTACCTGTAATTGACAAATCACTAACAAAGCAGCCTGTCAACCAGGAGAGAGATGTAGACATGCATATCAACCCTCTCCTTCAAATATGGTTACTTTTGGTCACTAGGCTTTCAAACTCTAGACTACAAATCCATGAGTGACGTCACAATTGGTTATATCCACTTTTTACACACCGTTTAGGAATCCAGCCATCTTCAGATCAGACACAGCATTGCACTGACAGTATTACAAAATGTGTATCAATGTTTGGGCATGCCATGCAAGTCAGATTAGCTACCTTTCTCAAATCACTCCCTACACCTTCTCCCGACACACTTCTACTCTATTTTCGCGGTTTCACCTGTCAGTAAAGGAGAGTTTGGTCTTGTTGATAAGGAGCTGCTGAATTATCCTGATCACTTCCAGATGTATTTGAGGATGTCAGTGGTCCAGTTTGATACGCTGCTACTGGAACCACACATTAAAAAGAACACCACCAATTTCCGCAAAGCATGATCCTGAACAGCGGCTGTATGTATGAGGTGGGGACACTACAGAAACAAGCGCACACACACACACACACACACACACACACAGGGATGGATGAGAAAAAATGCCGAAAATCGACCTGTGAAGATGTTAATAAAAAAAAAAGTGGTATTAACGAGTCTGCCTAATGTTATTTATGTAGACAACTTGTAATTTGAGTGACATAAACTCATGGTTGTATAAAGTTCCTGTTTCTGTGGGAGTAAGGAGAGTTTGTCCCAAAACTAACTGCTGTATTTATCACCTCCATGTTAACGAGGGGAACTTAGTTAAACTGTAGAACCAGACGATCCTGAGTTTTTGTTGCAGCAACCCTTTTCATTTGCAGTCCATACCTCAGTGGCCTCATTCAAAGGACAGAAGGGGCAGTGTTTTTCACGCTGTGCTGGGTCTGTCAGAACACAGTCAAAGACCGCCCGCTGTCTTGATCCTCTGGTCTTGCTGTCTTAAAATGTTTTAATGTGTGTGTTTCCTCAAGAGGGGACGTTCTTTTGGAGATGAATGGGTGGAGTCTCTGTTGTATATTTCAATAAGGCTTTGGTGATGTTTCTGTCTGCTGATTGGAGAATAATAGAGTTTTACTTTGTGGTGTTGCTCTGATGTTGAGCTTGCTCAGCAGGGGGGCGGGCAGCTTTGATACAGTCTCATATTCTCCTTTAACATCAAACACAAAGATCCAAAGAAATCAGCTGTTCTAATGATACGACCATCATGGTTTCCAAACTCGTTCACATGCTTTTTAAATGCAACGAGTTTTGACAGTTTAGGATTTATTTGGCTTGTTCTTAGACCTTCAACTCTGTGTCACACTTTCATTTTGAGACTCATCCAAATTAAAAATACAAATCGACCTGTTTAGTTCCAAGTTGCCCTTTTTTTATACAATGTTAGGTCTCTTTGACAAAACTATTTGGTTAAGTTTAGGACACAAGCCTACATGGGTTTTTTTCATGAAAATCTCAAACTGCCGTCTCCTGGGTAGACGGCCTTGGATGTTACACCAGTCTGGCCCTAGAAACCCACTCATGCATACTCCCTCAGTATCAATATGTCCTACTTCAGGGGTAGCATCCTTCGAATGACCCAGCTTTGTAGCCTGCGTAGACCACCACCGCATTGAAATGCTACAGTCTGGTGTAGTCTTTGCTGTTTGCGTCACCAACTACCCTTTTTGTTTCTGAGCACCAAGCAGGCTCCACAGCTGCACTGGAACGAGCTAACATCACTGATATCACGTAACTAAACCTAAAGATCATTTAGAAATTTCTAGGCCTGTTTTGTTTTTAAAATTAGTATTAGTTATTTGATTGAAAATAAACCAACAACTTGCATTGAAAAGTGTATGAATTGGTTTGAGAGTCTGTTAGCCCTTTTGACTCATTGCACAGTGAATCTCGGTTTATGTTCGGACCACAAACTGGACAACATGGATCCTTTGTTTGCTGGAAAAAGTAGCACGCCATTGTCGACTGTATTTGAAGAAGCCATCGCATTGGCACAGCCTTCGACAAGCCGCTGTGATGTAATAGTTCTTCATTGCTTATATCAGCGCTTTACAACATCCCCCCTCAGGTAAATCCTTAAGATGGCTTAGGTTAATGAACTTAAATGCTAGTATTATGATCTCGAAAAAGCAGCGCACTAACAGTGAATGAGAACCGCCTGTGAAACTGTCTCATCAAACCGTAATATCAGTCAGTATCATACATTCTTTTTGCCAGAACTTTGGACGTGTTGTACACGTTGTTTTTAATTGTAGTCCTGTTACAATTTATTTAAAACAATTTACTTGAACCATGTTTCTCCATGTTGCTTAAACTCACATGTGAACGGGATGATTGTACTTTTAACTAAAGTTGCCACAATTATGTGCATTGAAATAACTGCCTTTATATAGTTGCCTCGGTAAAGATGTTTCTTTGGGTGATGTTGAGTATTAGTTTAACCCTTGGTTGTCTTGCCGTTAACTTTACACTACACATACTTAATTAATTATACCTTCAGGTGTGGGTAAGCAAAAGCACAGGGACAACTGTCTTCAAGCAATATCACTCCACCAACCGTAACCATTAGCAACCTTAAAGGCAAAGTGCATCATATCAAACAGATACTCGTGCAATTGTGTGCAAAGTACAAAATATAAATGAAAATGAAAAGCCTTAAATCAAAATGTCAATCATCTCACCTGAGAAAAATAAAGATCTATAAAAATAAAACTTCACAAAAATGAATCTCATCTCCATCTTACACCTCTGAAACTATGATTTACTCACTTCAAAGTGCTTTTTCATGAGGTGCTCAGTTATTTTTTCTCCCCCCCTGCTGAGTGAGTAACGGAGGACAGTCCACAGCAATGTGCAAGGCAGAGATAAAAGCAGAGAAACAGATAGTGAACAGAACGGGAATAAGTGCAGGCTGGGGAAATAAAATGCAAAGGAAGCAGATATGAGTAATTTATTCACCTCATAATAGTTCTTTCATTTCTGTCCACAAGGGGGCGTGTCTGTCAGGAAATTACACTTAGACATCATGACAGATGGAGCTGGGGGGTTTGTGCGGTGGGCCGGGGTTTCCCAGTTGGTCAGATGGATTAAATGTTAGAAACTGGAGAAGGGGGACCCTCATCTGAAGAAAGGGAGGAATAGATGGAGCTTGCAGGGATACAGAGCTAATGGCAGCCGACAGATGATTGGCTGCAGGCTGTTACCACCAGCCAATCGGGGAGAGGGAGGAATAATGCGATTAGAAGGTCTTGTCTATTAGCAGCTGGGGGGAGGGGCTGATGAAACAAGGGTTAATGTGTGTTGAGTGTTTTTTTGAGGGGGGGCTTTGTGCTGGATGAATGACCAGACGGGATGAATGAATATAATGTATATCTGTATTAAAGCCGATAAAGTATCATACAGATGACACACGTGGTGAAAAATGTAAAATTTTATTACAAACATAAATAGTTTTCAGGTGTCATTTTATATGTTTTCATATGTTAATGTATTTTGTACATATAAAATAAAGCCGTAATTACCATAACATAATGAACATGAAGAAATTAACATAACAAACAAACAGACGTTGCTTTTTATTTCCCCTCTGTTGTTCTCCTTTGTCCTCTCTGCGCTACCTTCCTGTGTTTTTAAAATCCTTTCATGTCAGCTCTTTTCTCTCTCTGCGTTCACGTGCACCTGATTTGTCTCACTCACTGTGTCTTCTTGGCCTTCTTTTTAGCGAGGTAGCTGTGGTAGTAGAAGTTACTGAAGAGAGCGATGAGGCTGAGCGAGTAGGCCAACACCACCATGTTCATGGAGTCAGGGAAGTTACAGTCGGCAAACAGGTTGTAGGTGGTGTGGATAGTTACGATGAAGAACTGGAGCTGAGAGACAGACAGACAGACAGAGAGACGGTCAGACAGTTAGAAACAGGCAGAGTGAGACAAACCGATCGGCAGATCATCTGGTCAATTTAGTGAGTGAAGAAAAAAGAAAATCATTATCGAGCATTTGTAAGTTTTAACAACAGAGGCAACAACTTCCTTACATCCTTAAAAATAAACATGAACAAAGACATTTTACCAAAAGAAACTCGAAAGGATTTGACACTCAAACGGGTGAAATACAAACGGCTAAATTCTAGAGATGCACCAAAAATCAGGGCTGAAATGATACCGATGTTTGAAATAACAATTTGGCCAATATCCGATTCCGTTACCGATGTTTGTTTCATAACATCTTTTGATGAAGACTCCCACAATGCTGACAGTTTCTCTCATGTTTGACAATGAAAACAAGTCAGAGTTTGTAAAAAACCTCTTCTCATTATCTGTAGTTAGATGTCAGCTTTAAGGTGATTTGTCACAACAAATAAACATTGGCTACTGACATCGGTTCCTGCCACATTATTTTACAATGTGCTGGTGTCTGTCAACAGGGCTGATGTTTCCCGATACTGATGTTGAACTGATGCATCGGTGCATCCATTCCAGTGTTGCCAGATCTCGCGAGAGAAACAAGCAACCAGCTCTATGGAAACAAGCCCAAAAAAAGTGACATGGCTCCTTAAATAAATAAAATAAACAACAAGTGACCTAACCTACCACATTGTGTAAAAGAGAGGCCACTTGATAACATATATATATATATATATATATATATATATATATATATACATATATATATATATATATATGTATATATATATACACATTTATTTTTGTTTGCATTGGCAACAATAAATTGACAGTAAACGCAGTCAACTTGCCTTTTTAAACTTTGAATAACTTAAACTTTTAAACTCTGATTAAAAGAAAAGACATGCATGATGCATAAGCAACAGTTAATTGACAGTAAACGCAGTAAACAGAAAAGCTTTGAATAACTTAAACTTTTAAACTCTTGAGGTCGGATCCAGTCCTTCTATGCACTTTCTTTCTCTCACTCTTTATTATATTTTTTTTCCATATTTCCCCACTTATTCCCGGGCATTGTCACTCTGTCGCTCTGTCAAGTGTAGTTGGTCATGTGTGTGTGTGTCTGTGTGTGTGTGTGTGTGTGGGGGGGGTGCCGGATCGGGCGGGCGTGGTAACCAAGGAAACGGGGTTGTAGACAGATCCTGGAAAAGGACAAATTAACTATCGCGTTCGTGTTTCGCTTTATTGTGGAGAGCTGGGAGAGAATCAGTAGGGGTCCAAATAAGCAACTACTCTTTAGAAAACAAGCCCTAAAACCCGCAACCCGCGACTGACGACGATATGCAAGCGACTTTACAGAAAAACAAGCCAAAAGTCGCTCATAACAAGCGGACTTGGCAACACTGATCCATTCTCACCATAATGCTTTATTAAGAAACAACGGTGTATATCAACTTATCATATTTAAATGTAATTTTTTTTTAAATATTGTATTTATTTGTCACACCGTTTTTTGTTGCAATGCAGGTTCTACAATGCATAATATGCCAACCCTTTTATAATAATAAACTTAATTACCTTAATTTAGAGGTAATTAAGTTCAAAAGTCTTAATTTAATGTTCAAACTCCATGTGACAAAGTGCTTAAAAAGGCAGTGAAGTAAAACAGGGAGGTCATAACATCCTAGTGAAAAACAAAGATTTAGAAATAACAAATTCTGGGTCTGCTTCAGCTCGGTTGGTAGAGCAGGTCGTCCACTCCCGGTCCTGTCCCTGTTATGTGCACTCTCTCTCTCCTAACATGTCCTCTCTCTATAAAGCTGTCCTATCAATTTAAGGAGAAAAGCGAAAATGTAAATCTTTTAAAAATAAAATATATATATATATTATGAAATGTTTAAAAGATCTCTAAAGGCCACAACAAATATTGATTAAGAATCACGTTAAAAATTATATTCCAGTGAAATCAGGATAAAAGTATTTTTTTTCTTCTGAAAATTATTTTCAGAGGAGATTTTTTTTTGGACAAAAATGCTTCAACAATAAGCTTCTTCTTGATTACTCCACTAAAGTCAATTTTTTTGCAGGGGACAGGGAGAAAGATGAGTTTTATGAGTTTACGCTCCAACCTGTTCGTCAAAGACAAAATGAAAAACTCGAGCAGTTCAAATAATTAGTTAACAGGCTTCAGGAAGCAGTTAACACCATTAAGGACCAGCCCAACTGTCTTATTATGCTTTATACTATGTCCTATTTTTGCATTGTTTTGTGTCACAGCTGTTTTCACTAAATCTTTCATTTGTAGGCCCCCCGCATGCCAATCTGTATTTAGACACCTTAGTGTCAAATCCATAAGCAATGAACGTGAAAAAGACTGAGCACTAAAGGTTACTACCTATACTACAACAGTTTCTACACTTTAGCATGTAATCGTCAAAGCAAATATGTCACTACAGCCAGAGAACAGGCTGGGATTATGTGTATGATTGAACATAATTGACGCTACACATCCATTTCTATCACTCCCTCTCAATGTGATTTAATAATTACCTCTTCAAAACACAAAAGAGAACCCCATAAACACACAAAGAAAAGCAATCTCCAAACTCTTCAATTAACTCCACTGTTTGAGCCTCAGCTCACCAAACCGTGAAGCCAGGCTTGGGGGTCACCTCTGAGGTCAGCACAATTATTGTTACATAATGGCAGCCAGTCACCATACTGACCTATATATGTTGCAGACTAATAGAAAGAATAAGAAACACAACAGGATGTATTGTCTCTTCATCAGTGATTTATGTCGAAAACAGATGGTCTAGTAGTTAGTTGAGGAGCATCAGCGCCTCTAAGCCGACTAGTTATTACAACAAGAACAATGACAAACAAAGCATGTGGCGTTATGTCGGTGCGAAGAAGATTCAAACTGAAGCTTGTGTAAAATTTTGAAAACAGTTTTGGGTTCGAAGATAACCAGAGATTTGGCTGTCTTTATGCTACTTAGAACACCAGATCTCACCAAGCAGCAACCTCAGGGTCTGCAGTTGATAATTTGTCCACTAGAGGCTGGCTCCAAGAGTGAGTCGATCTCAAGCATAAACTTTATATACTAGTGGACAGCGTCAGTCAGCTGTTGAACCGGGTGAAGCCAGAATGTAGCCGTAACGGGCGCTGACATATTGCGCATTTGTAATGCTGTAAAATGGCAAAAGTCCCTCAGGCGGGTACAGTCCACAGCAGAACAGATTCTTATGTGGGTTAGAAGCAGACACTCGTTGTTATGGAAGTTCAAGGACTCCTGTATTAGGGTTTGTTACGTTTTCTTAAACGTACAGTATGTAAAATCCGCCGCTAGGGGGCTCTCAATCAAAACATTAACAAAAGGTGACGTCGAGGCTTGCAGTGTATTATGGGTAATCAATACGAACGGCGAAACCGACCTGAGATAGACAATATGTGTACTGACGATGTATCCAAGTATAATTTACATGACGTTTTTATCACAGCAGCACATACAGCGACAGAATGGCAGCTTTCAGTAGCAGCTAGCGCTAGCCTATGCAGCGGTCTTTGACGTAACATCTGGTGTTTCCTTGACAACGATCAACATTTCCCCTCTATCGTGGCGGCTCATCATGGCGGCCGCCTACAAGACACAAACTGTTACAACTATAAAATTACGGATTTCTCTGGCTTTGATAACTTTTGGAAATATTTGAGGTGATGTAAGTACTGAACTAAAAAATATATATAACATGGGTTTAGTCAACTTTTAATTTAAGTTAGATATTTTAATGTAAACATTAGCATGCAATTCTACATACTGTACCTTTAAGTAATTATAAATTAACTTCTCAGAAAAAAGATGACTTGAACACAAAATGGCGTGAAACAACTAACTATCATGATGATACTGGGTTTGAGAAAAATGTATCTGACGTGCATTTTGGATTTTATAGTTTGACACGTGTCCCATCTGTTATCATCAGGGCGGGTTTATAACCTATACTGCAGCCAGTCAGCAGGGGGAGCCCTCAATATTATGGCTTCACTCCCAGGAGGCTTTTTGCTCAGTCCATTCTTAATTATACAGTCTATGATCTCAAGCCACGACCTCTGGTGTTGTTAAATGAAGCCAATGCTGAAGAGCAAAACAACTGCAGTTCCTTGACTGTCCACTTGGACTTCAAAACCATACATCCTTTAAAGGTCCCATGTTAAGATGCCAATTTTCTCAGCAGAAATTAATGTTTACAGCCTGGTACAACATTTTTTATTTGGACTGATGGGATGACTTTTTTATATAACTCATCTGTTTGATTATAATACACTAAGGCTATACTACATTTGCATAATGTGGGATGTGGGTGATTCAACTGACTGGTGGGCGTTGTAGTTGTTTGCCAGGAGGCTTGTGGCCCATTGCACTTTGTTTTGAAAGTAAGGTGGGATAAGCACTTCTAATATGGTGTCCACCATTGTTGGACTTCATAGCGCCTCTTAAGAAACCAATGGTTTCAGTCTACGGTTGATCTCCAGACGGCCCAATATTTAAAATGTCCAACTTCAAAGCTGATTTAAACATGATTAAACCTGATTAAATTTAGAGTTCTGTATAATCCATTTAAAGTGACCTCAGCTAACCTTACCTCAGCTTATGTGGTAACTAAAGTTTACTTTTTGGCTGTGTCTGGGTTGGTGGTAGTTTATTCATGTACCAACAGGCTGTCAGAAAACTCATTTTTGCTGAGTGAAGTTTTAGTTATGTGAATTTGCATTACTTAGCAGGTATGGCGTCTGTGCCAACTGTGGTTGGCGTAAAGTAATTTATTTCTGGCGGCCTGTGCAGGGGAGTTAGGATATTCTTCAGCACTTCCCTGCAGACAACACAGCAGGCAGTAGTGATGACCGGTTGTTTTAAGTTGCCAGGTTCATGCTGTTCACTGGCTCGTTCCCTCTACAGGGATGTCAGCATGTTGCCACATTAATGTAGTGAAATAGTGTTTAACTCTAATGTTTAATTTATCCCAATCACCCCTAGAGGAATTTATAAAGTTGTTTGAATGAAATTAAATAGAATTGAAAAAACAAAATGGCTGCAGGAATTATGACTGCAGAAATGAATGTAACATACTCACATGCACACACATGCATACATAGACACACATACAGAATTACTGACCAGCTGCAAAGAGGTGAGGTGGCGTTTCCACCACAGGTATTTTAACATTCCCGGTCCGAAAGCTGCCAGGCCGTAGTACAGATACATCACCACATGGACCAGGGAGTTGATCTGACCAATCAGGAACGCTGTGGACACATATGCATGCAGGAGGAAGTTATCATATCACTATCTCTTTTAGATGGACATACAGTGAACAGTTTCTGGTATTTTTGAGGCAGTCTTGTGACATCGAACAGTTGTGTTGGCGTGCACTCACACTGGCCACCAGCCACATATTTCACTCCGGCCCACCAGTTGAAGATCATGGTGGCGTGATGGTAGACATGGAGGAAGGTCAACTGACCGTTCTTCTTCCTCAGGATGAAAAATATCTAAACCGTGCAAACATGAATACAAGCATACTGTAAGATGTCACTGCAATGTTTGGTATAATAAAGCATTGCAGGTACAGAAACATGCAGGGTGCAGCATGGTAGAAGAGAAGATCTGTCACTAAGGGTGTTTATATTCATATTTTGTGTGTTAAATAACAAATAGATTGATTAAAAACAAAAGAACTCCTCTTTCCCCGTCGATCATACTCACAGTGTCACTGAGCTCTATAACTTTGGAGAAGTAGAACCACCAGCACACTCTGGCCATCTGCCCAATAAGGTGACAAATGTGTGATTAGTCTGCTAGCAAAATTCATAAAATAACGTTTTTGTTTACTTACTGGTTTTACTGTAGGAAATGTCTACTTTATATACTTTACATATTTTCTTAAACACTGTTTCGAGCAGAACAGGTGTCATTGAGCTGTAATTGTAAGATACACATTGACATCTGTACTTTAAGAGTATGTTGTCATCATGGTTAGATCCTGTATAACATTGGTTTTGGATAAAACAAATTCCAGAGTGAAGCTGCGAATGTACAACACAGTGAAAAGATTTACCCTCATGGCCAATGGGCTGTCACTGTAGTCGACAGGCTGACACAGCAGACTGTATCTGGCCAACCAAGAAGAGGCTGTGAACTGAAAGACAAAAAAAACGCTTTTATGCTGTGTCACTCAATGAGGGACCTGTTATCACTTTTTTGTCGAGAGGGATTTCTGGTCTTATTACAACTGAAATAACGTTCTGTTTGGCAGTAGAAACAAGCTGCTAACACAACAGTGACATGGTGGCACCTTCAAGTTGAAATTGTTGGCTCAAGTATTTACCATAGACTGTTTGAAACATGGACGTATTCTCAGTGACGTTACCAATTGGTTTCTGACGACGTGTTATGATGCACATTGATGGCATACGCCATTTTGGAAATGCTAACTCAGGCTAACTTTCGATCAATCTACAAACAGGCAAAGAGGTGGATATGAGGCAGACCTTTAGCCTCCTTTCAAACAGCTATATGTCCACCTGTCATCAACTCAGCCACGCCTCTAATTATGTCAATTATGAATGACTTTCAGGCTTATTAAAATCATAACATATGAGTGAAAAAATGAAATCACTGCCCGAACAGTTAACACAATATATATAATGAGACCAAATTCCTTTTCTAAACTAGGCTGTAAACATGTTGGTTTCTGCTGTAAAAATGGAGATTCCTTGTCTTCTGCAGACAGCCTCAAATGGACACTCGAGGAACTACAGCTTGTTGCACTTTTGAATTGGCTTCATTTTTCAACACCAGATGTCCGCTTGGTATTTACACATCTGGCACTAATGGAGCAACTCTAACATAAATATGTAGTGGAAGGAAAGGAAAGATTTTGCTATTTTCCCGAGGTAAACGTTTATAAATGTAACCTTTGTGACTGCTACAGTTTTGCATGTTTTCCACTGGGGCCTTCACATTATACACTGTCATTTGATCCATTGATATTACACAGAAAAAAAAATTTGAGAAGCTTTAAAGAAAATGTGTATTATTTGAATGTCTATCCTTCTGCAGCCGTTTGTGTTGCATATTTCCAAAGCTTCTCACATATCAATGTTTGGATTCAGGTTTTCGGGATAGTTTTCATTTTGCTTGCTGCTATGCAAACAGACAATAACCCATGTCCTACAATATCCAGACATTAAAACACAACCCTCACAAACGTTTCACATTCACAGTTTAGTCATACCTCATAGAACATGTATGCAGACAGGCAGACCATGGCGAAGTTGTAAACTATCAGCACAGGTTTAAGGTTGACCGGCTGCCTGTTGGCCATCAGCTTTGGTCCCAGCCAGATAATAAACAGGTAACACAGAAAGATACAACCGACGGGCACAGGAGAGTAAACCAGTGGCCAACTGTCTGTCCTCCTGTCTGCACAGAGGAAGAACAAAGAAAAGGAAAGGTAGAGTGTGACATAAATATCCATCAATATAATGGAGATGTGTGAGTAAATAAAAAGACTTACCTCCATTTCTCAGAATCTCCAGGTAGTATAGTTGTAATTTTTGCCACATGGTCGGAGCCTTGAATCCCTGAGATGGAAACACATGATCAGGAAAATCTCTTTTTAGTTAACAAGTTTAAAACTTAAAAACCAAATACCATGTTGAAAATAATATTTGGGGGATGGCTTATTCCGTGGATGACTGGCTAAACAGGAAATTTACTGAGTGAATTAACTGAAATATATTGTTTAATGATAGCAAGTCCCTCCACTTAAGAAAAAAAATAATCAAGTAATTGTTGCCCCATTCATTTTTTAATTAACATTTGGCTGGTTCCAATAAAGAAGTACACATTTTGTTTTATGGAAAGTTGACAAAACTATTGAAATATTGATCTTAATTTTTGTAAAAAAAAAATAAAAATCACCATGTTTTCCTAACACTAATATGTGTCCCTACTCTGTCTGCAAACCCCCAATTATGAGAAAAGTCCATCCTCTCTGTCTTTTGCCTGCTCCACTTTTTAGAAAATGTGTGCTCAAACAGGCCATTTGGAGATTTTCCCTTCATGACATCACAAAGGGCAGTAACCCCTCCCCCAGGTGGGTGACACTCCCACAGCTAGGTGTTTGTTCTGCCCTCTGAGTCTGTCTGCTCACCGTTGGGCATGGAGCGAGAAAAGGCCAAGCCACGTTCCCTTTACAGAGAGGGGCGTGGTCAGACACAGCTCATTTGCTTTTAAAGCTACATACACAGAAACAGCCTGTTCTGAGCAGGGCTGAAATAGAGGGGTATATAGGCATGATCAAATACAGGATCAGAGTGGATTTAGAACAAGAAACTTCACAGACATGTTTTGGGGAGCTCTGTGACTTATTTACACTTGTTGAAGAAGAGGAGGATTATAGTGACCTTTAACTGATAACAAGTTGTTATATGTTGTATTGTATTAAATCAACATATTCAGATTAACTCTGTGAGAGTTAATATCAACACTTTTAAAGTGTCTATAAGGGTCCACACCACAAAGTGTAAATTCAACTCTTTTTGGAGAGTTGGTACCTTAACACTAACTAAGTGTTACTATTGACTCTTTGTGGAGTTAAAATGTAACACCAGTTAACACTAACCAGTGTCACTTTTGCTCAACACTGCAATGTAGTGTTAAAAATTCACTCTTTCAGAGGATCTTTTTCAACTATGAAAAGTGTTACCCCCATATTAACACTGGGAGGTGTAAACATTGCTTTAATGAATTACTAAAAATTACACACACAAAAAGATCATGTTTGGTTAAAACACATTTATTTTAAAACATGTGCACCACATAATTATTTAAAACACTTTCTAAAACATACAGCAATATGGAACAAAGTATGCTCTCTCATTGTCATTACAATGTTCAGTCCTGGAATTGAGGCCTGGAATCCCACGTAAGCCATAGGTGTTGTGTTGGTGTCTTGAGCAGGGCAACCTATTGGCCTCAGGATACAGATACGTTCCTGTGTGCACACACAAACACAAAAACACACAAACACACAAAGACACGCCAAAAACACAGCAAAAAAAATGTGGTTAATAGTCGTATAGCAGAACTGCATAAACATAGCGTGGCAACATGCTGTCGGAGAAGTCGTGAACGAGCAAGACATAAACCGTTCACTGTCTTACATGTTTTTGCTGTTTAATATAAATAATGCTAGTTTTAGTCTGACTAACATCTTACCACCACTCACACAGCAAACTTAGCATACTTAGCTTAATCAACAGTTCATCGGGACACCATCTCTGAAACATTTATCATAGCTATTGTCCTTGCCATCAAATTTAAGTTTAAACAAGAAGAAATGAGTAAGTAAGCTAGTTAGGAGAACAATAGGGTGGCTAGTAAGAGTATTGAAGCATAACCTATACTAACAGTGTTACAGTGGCTAATATTTGAAAAAAGACCATACACAAGAAGATTAGTATCAATATCTAAATGAAAACATAACGTTTACTGAAAATACTTTAATTTCTTACCGGTTAACGTCAGGCTAAATCCACAAGTCAGCACAGTCTGTAGTCTTCATGACTTTGGCTTCTGTCGGTGCGTGTTCGATAATGAGGGCGGGATAAATCACACTTTAAGTGTTACCAGGTTCAGAGTTAAAGATGCTGCAGTAACACTTACAGATTTGATTAATTGAAACTTCATTTTTATACTCGTCTTTGACTCCAGCTGTTTTTCAACTGAGAGTAAAGTGTGAGGGATTTGACTCCATCCAGAGAATAATTAACTCTGCACTGAAATTTCACCAACTGTAACTCTTTTCATTTTGCTGTGTACCTTCTTTACTTCATTAGGAAATGGTCATCAAAAACATAAAACTACTTTTTTGAACAACTGCAGAATGTAAAACTATATTTATAATGTTATTCAAACACAGACTTCATGCAGTTCTGTATAATTAATGTGTTCATTAATGACACTCTTTTAAGGGGGTCTGACATAAAGAAGAACACACTAAATTTGATTAAACCACCCAGAGATAATCTGGATTATAATCCAGGGATTATGTTCACTAATCCAAACATATCTCTTGATAATGGATAATAACTAATCACCCTCTTGATGAATGGTGGCCTGATGTGCCTGACAGAGGAATGAGTTTGTATTTATGAGGAACGTGTGACAGTGCTGCCATCTAGTGTTCGCTTACTAAAACTCCATCTTTCCTTTAAATTGAGTTTCAGATCAGGTCAGTGTGAAAGTCTATTTGTGTTTCCCTCTGCTGCTGTCAGTCTTTAAATAAAGAAACATAAGCACAGTCTTATTATAAAGACTTTAAAACTATAAATATATGAAACTCACTCTGTTTGGAAGTCGATTTGATTTCAGTTAAGATATCATTGAAAGCTAATTAGTTTTTGTATGATATTGAGATAGATGTGCTTTATTGTCTATGAGGAAAGAACTGTCTTGGACAGTAATGCTTCATACAGAGGGTTTACTTTAGAAACAAAGATGTAAGACAGTTCAGAAATACACCAGATACACCTTTAAATGTGAGAGAAAGATGAGTCCAAATGTTGCAGGAAGGGACCCCAAGATTCTTCCCATTTATGTTTACATTTTTAATTATTAGTTCGCAATTTCTCCACGTGGACCACTGAAACCAGTTCATGCAACCAGTTTCTGAAGCACAGTGGAGTTGGTGTCTTCCAGTCTTTCAGAATCAGTTTTTTTTTACTAATACCATGCCCATCAACAGAGCTGTTTGAATACACAAAAGCCTTTCTATGACGAGTGTTGCAAATTACAATCCGCTATAAACACTATGATACTTGCATTGGATTGCTGTTTTCAGTTTGTCTATGATTATTGAATCTGTCCCCATCACATAAACCATAATTACAAAAATTACTCCACCAAATTTAAATCTGAGCAGCAGTGTGAAAGAGGCTCAGAAACACAAATTATACAGATGATATAAGTCAAAGAATAATAAATGTATAATAACATAAGATTTAACAAGCCTGTTATTGTTAAGGGGGGCACAGGGGAGAAATAACTGCAGAAGGTGGATCATGTTTAGCCTAAGTAGGTCTCTCTTCCTCTTCCTAAACATCTGAACAATGCACTGCAGTTTTCAGAAATGGACACTACTTGCACATTATTGAGGGGTTCCTTAGAGCATAATGTCCTAATAGCAAAACTTTCTTCTTTTTCTCTTCTCCTCCATGACAGATCTTTTCTTATCGTTTCATCTGCTCTTTTTGTTTCATCCATCAATTTGTGGCATAAACCTTGAACCTTTTCATCAATAGTAAGCATTGATATTTATTCATCTTAAACAGTAATAATATTTATCTACCCAAGCAGACCACTGAATGTGAGTGAAAGCATTGTTTATTTAGTGTATCAGTCGGAGAAGCAGGCCTAAGCAGTTTAAAGCCTCTCCTGTAGCGTCCTCACTGGGATTTACAGGACAATCCCTGAGAGTAAGACTACGACAACCTGCTGAGGTTTATCGAGAAGCTTTAAGGAGCACAGAGTTGTACATAGAAATCAAAGAGAGATATTTTCAAGGCGAGGAAACATACAAATGACTGGGAAAATGTGGCAGTGGCATCATGGCTATAAAGACATAAACCAACCCTACAATCAGCACAGTTAATAAAGATGATGCTACTTCGATCTGGTATACACAGAGAGCCATACATGCAGGGACTCATGGGAAAATATTACAATAAATGAACTTTCAGTAGTTATACATGCCCCTTTCAGATAAAGACTACACTACTACATGCATACTTAAATACTTGAGGACAGAAAGTGGCCTTACCTTCATTCTGATGGTGGATGTCTGTATTTTTCCTCGTCAGCTCTCGTCACTCAAAGCGAGCGGCATCTCAGCCATGTGTTAAGCAGCGCTGAGGTAATCCACCTGCTCTGTGTGTGTGTGTGTGTGTGTGTGTGTGTGTGTGTGTGTGTGTGTGTGTGTGTGTACTACTGTATGTGTGTGAGTGACTCAGGGATGACATATGGCAGCGTGTTCCTTTATTCCAGTGTAACGGGTCAAGTAGTGGTCGACTAAATCCCTGCTGTCAG
Organism: Tautogolabrus adspersus; assembly: GCA_020745685.1. Classification (NCBI taxonomy): domain Eukaryota; kingdom Metazoa; phylum Chordata; class Actinopteri; order Labriformes; family Labridae; genus Tautogolabrus; species Tautogolabrus adspersus. Next base: position 7,329,727 of record CM036544.1, read on the forward strand.
AGATACACTGTCATAAAGGATAAAAGAGAAATAACTTACGGAGGTGTTTCTGTTGGTAAAAAAAAGGACATAATTTGAAATACATTTTTTTCTCATTATTTTTTGTAATCTGAATTCCTTAACTAAAACAAAGGGTCTTATCTTTAATCCCAGATCCAGGTTGGTGGGTTATTTTGGTTTGTTATTATCGACTAAGTCATCAAGATTTACAACACTAAGGTAGTTTGACATTTAATACATTTTCTCATTCACTTCTTGTCGTGACGTCTACTCCACATGGGTCTTTACCTAGTTTATTGTCTATAATTTATTACATTTCCATTGTGTATTTCAAATCTTATCTGACTTATAATCACATACGTTACTTTAACAACTCTGTGTTGTTGTCTACATGTCTTTCCAGAGTCGAAGTATAAACCCCGTTTAGAAGAACCTCTTAGCTCCTTCTTCAGAGGAGGTACTCTCCAAGCACAAGAGGGTCTTTGAGTGACATAAGTCCCTAAAAATACTTTTAATATAATTTAATAATATTAATTATTAGTATTTTTAATATTATTATGATTAGTATGGGGCTGCATGTTGGTGCAGTGGTTAGCGCTGTTGCCTCACAGCGAGAAAGTTCCTGGTTCGAATCCCCTTTAGACTAAGACTAAATAATCAGGATCCTGGTGGGATAGTTCAGGGCTTGTGCCCTTTTCTATCCATAGGTTGGGGGGTTCAGTGGAGGCAGCTGAAGCGGAAGGAGGAAGAGGACTCGAAGTTTACAGGGCACATGCAGACCAAGGCACAGAAATTAAATAAAAATAAACAGCACAAAACAAAATATTCAAACAGAAAGGAAATGTGTCTATGTAAAATGTATGTTGTCAATATGTTAAATCCCCTTTGGACAGGGCCTATGAAAGTTATCCCCATGCATGTGTGGCTTCTCTCACGGTACTCTCACCTCCTTCCACAGTCCAAACACTTGCCTGTTAGGTTAATTTGTGACTCTACATAGCCCGCAGGTGTGACCATAGGTGTGACTGGTTGTATGTCTCGATAGGTCAGCCCTGTAGGTCGCCCAATGACAGCTGGGATCGGCTCCGCGAACAGGAAAAGCAGTTTAGATATGGATGGATGGATGGATGATTATTAGGATTATTGTTATCATTATATATTATTTTATTGTTAACACTGTAATTATAAAACAATATATAATATAAAGTATTATATAACATTTAGCTATTATTATTATATTTTTATACAATATATTTCTAAAGGTTCATGTATCAGCCATCACCATGGCGTTGCGAATGCAGACAGAAACAGTCCCCATTTTGTGTAGTTCTCCCAAGTGGATTGTTCCTTCTCAAAAAGTTCCTAGAACTGTTCGAAAAAACACCTCACGATGGCTTTTTATTTTACCCAGAGGGGGCACAAAGAGAAAAGAGGATAGGACCTAGAATAACTCCTTGAGGACCACCATATCCAGGATGATATTCAATGTTGAATATCGCTGTAACAGATTTACTTGGACTAACAAAGAAAAACAAAGCCCCAAAAGTCAAGTTACTAGTACTAAATCAGCAAACATTGTCTTTGTAAATATGTATTAAATGGAGAAATGTACAGTATGATAATTCAGTAATGCAGCACACAACAAAAGTGAGAGATTCAGGTTTAGCTAATGTACATTTATTAACTAAAGTAATTAATTTGGATTTCCATACTAATTTTATTGAGCACATCATTCTTAAAACACCTGCACACATTCAAATGAATAACAAAAGCATGTTAACTATCGAAGCCCTTGTTATATGTACAGATAGCAGCACAGTTTATCACTTCTAGATCATAACAGGCAGAACTGACAGAAGCAGAAAGTGAGCAGTCAAGAAAGTGTTGTGACAGTGCTCTGACTGGGGTTTACTAATCAGATGTGAACAACACCCTCTGACTCTGTGTGACAATAACCATCAGTCCATTCAGTCTCTCCACACACATCCGTCTGCAGCCTCCTGCTGGCAGGTTTGACGCCGTAGACTTCATTAGTGGGCGAGAACAGGGTAGGACAGGTGACATTATCGACACAGAGGAGTATGGTGTCGACATGCGAACAGCAAACCACAATCTGACAACTGCTTAAACAGAGTCTCGACTACTCAATTAACTGCCATTAAAGTACAAATATTTCACCACAATAGTAAAATACATTGGCCTAAATAAAGCAAACCTTCCTACCAAAGAACAAAAACGAGTAAAACACAAGCACTATGTATTACGTGTATTCACGCTGCTTCCAAAGCTTACACTCAGGGTAGGAAGTTTTAATGGTGTTATAATATCATGAAGGCTAACTGTGTCCAGGGTTCACTAAATGTAGGAAATCTGACAAGTTGATTAAAATGTTACTGTTTCCTGAACAACTGAAGAAACAATAAGAACTGAAAATCTGGGGGGACATCAGGCCGTTTTTATATTTACAACGACATATTTGATCACCCATCAGTTATCAGACAACGGCTAATGTTACCATTCGACTGGTTCCTTGCTAAAGTAAAGTAAGCTAGGTGCTGTTGTATTTAACGTAAGCTATGAATTGAATCCTTTCCTAACTTTTTAGCACTATCAAACTGCAATCCTCGTATTTAGCCTTTTCCTAGCTGACACTAAAATAAGCTAGGAAGTGTATGCTAACTAAAGCAGTTCTTTGATTTACGCAAATGGATTATCAAATATGTTGTTTTATTTTGCTTGTCTTCTCTTCCCATAGTCTACCCTCATGAGTGTGAGAGGCTAAGGGAAGGTCGTGCATACAGTCTTATTGAGCAGTGCTGAGCTCTAGCGTGAACAGGCTTCCCACTCTGGCTCCGCCTTCCTTGTACTCTTTCTCACATCCGTCTTCAGACTCTTTACTCAGTTTTTCTCTTTTTTCGTGTAATGTTGGCACCATAAATAGTTGCATTTTGTTTGTTACATTTTTAAAATAGTTTTTAAAGTTGATTTATAAATAAATTCATTGTTATTATGGTGCGTTCTATTTACCTTGAAAGTCGAATGTCGGAGCTGGGAATGACGTCACACCCAAGTTAATCGCGTTCCAGTCATGAGTTGGCAACAAGTTGGAAAAGCAACGTGAACGCCTCGAGGAGTGCCTTTGTTGTGATAATAACACAATAAGTGATAGTTTACGAGCGAAAGTCACATGACAAAATGTCCTCAGATAAAAATGTTAACAATACTATTGGTGTGATTGATTTGATTACACTGAAACCAGACTAAATTGCCAAAAACGTGTACAACTGTTGATGCACGGAGCAGCCATGTTAGATTGACTCGGGCTACTGAAGTTCCTCCAAGTTTCTGAGTCTACTGACTTCAGGGGCTAACTTCCTGATGACATATCAGACAGGCTCCTCGGAATTTCCGACTTTTGAGATCAAATGAAACGCACCATAAGAGTGTGATAACACAAAAAAGTTCTGTGAGTGGTTGTGATAGCGGTAAAAACTGGCATGGAGGGAGTCGGATCTGGGAGGCCACAGATTATTGTTGAGCCTTGCAGAGTTGCTGTGGGCCCGACTCAACAAGTGGTTTAAACCATTAAAAGAAGCACCTTTCCTTTTGATTTGGGCACAAGTATCTTGTATTTAAATGATCTACAACATGTGCCCATGTCCCTCTGGGTTTTCACTAACCACTGTCCTTTGCAGTTGCTGATCAATCGGAAAACTATCAAGATTTTAATTTGTCAGTTTTGCTACATTATTGTGACTAACAGCATGGATAAGGCAGTTGCCTGTTACATTAAACAGCATATTAGCTTCCCACCATTAGTTTGATGTCAGAAAAAATGGCTGCCATGTGAAAGGGGGAATAACTGGCTTCCTAATTATCTGTCCATCCCATCATGATGACTGTGGTTGCCCTGCGGATGGTGGTTGGGATCATGATGGTGATGCTGATGGTTGGGATCATGTTGGTGATGCTGATGGTTGGGATCATGTTGGTGATGCTGATGGTTGGGATCATGCGGGTGGTGATGGGGTTGATGATGGTGATGATGAGTTTGATTGTGACTTGTATGGTGCTCATGGTGGGACTGATTCTGGGGACTATGATGGAGGGGCTGGTGGTGATGTGATTGGTGATGATGTTGGTGATGATGATGATGGTGTTTAGGAGACATCATAGGAGTGGTGTCCACATCTTGATCGTCAGTGTCCAATTGACTTGTCTGTGATGTGTTTGAAGAGCTGATATTTTGTGTTGCCATGTTTTTCATAATGCTGTTTTGCCCACTTGATAGAGTATAATTAGCCTGCAAAGACAATGACGTTAGAATTCAAATCTACTTCGCTAGTTTAAATATTGGTATGCATTCATCTACAAAATTGACATCAGTCTTTATAGACAAAAACTTGAAACAAGCAATTGAGAACATAAACTCAGTAAGTGAAAATGTAAGTTATGAATCAAGTAAGACCTAGGGGCATTTTCTCATTTTGTTGCATTTAATCAGTTTGTGTTTTGAAACCTGTGCAGTCGCCCCCTGCTGGCCATAAGTTATATTGCAGGTTTAAGGCATTTTTGAATTAGCTCCACTTGTGAAACCAACTGGCTGGATCCTCCTCTTATAATCAGTCTGGGGATAATTGTCTGTGTGTTTTAACTATGAGTGATCCCACATACACCAAACATAGTCATTTGATGTGTCATTAAATAAATCAATGTTATTACTCAGTGTAGCCTTAACTCAAAGGCAGCATGATATCTTTTTTATGAGATAAAAAATCCCATGAAATTGTTTGCAGAGTGCTTTTTGAGTCTGCATAATTACATTTCTTCTTTCAAAACAATAGAGTGCAGTAAATAGTCAACGGGTAACCTTGCTGTTCACAGCAGCCAAGAGATCTGAATAAGAAATAATTTAACTCAAACACAAAGACGAGCCATAACTACTAACTAGCTTATGTATCCTACACATCATGCAGGAAGGATAAACAAATTCAAGTAAGCTTTTCTTTGGCTTTAAGTAAGTACAAGTAAGTATGCCGTCCAGTTTTCGACGAGTCATCAGCTTTGTTTATGTTTAACAGGAAAACACATATTGCTATCATTAGAAAAAAACTACAAAATGACTTTTATGCAATTGTTTAAACACAAACGACTGAAAATTACTTGAATGAATGGTTGTGTTACTATTCACAACCAAACATATCCACATGTATGTGTTTAGTGATTACTCACAGAGCAGTTGCAGATGTTTTTTTGATAAGTGGCTCTGATGGCAGCCTCTATGTACGGGTAATGCAAGAAACTGTAAGGCAGCACGATATGGAAGGTGAGCAGTCCACACCTGGAGAAAAAAGGGTAACAGAGAATGAAAATGTAGATGAGAATTACTGCTATTTTATTGGCTATTTCTCACAAGATGATGATATAAAACTAAATGATGAGTCATGTTTATGTCTCTTGTTATGGTTTTAACATCTTTCAAAAGTGTAACCTCTACTTAAAAATATGCAAGTTGTTGGTTTATTCCTTTTTTCAAATGAGCACAGAGTAAAGTCAAAATGATGACAAGAGAGCTAGGACAAATTCAAGTACTCTGTGCATGTTTTGTTAGCACTAATCTCATGAAAACGTAATGTGGTTGTGACATTAAAATCTCTAAGTGTTGAGAAGTTGGTTCCTTACCGATCGTAAACCAGGAAGTCGTCTTTGTCTCCATCCAGAGCCTCCCACACATCATTCTGAAGTGGAGCCTGCTGGTACACAGGAACACCAGGGGGCGCTCTTCTCTTCAGCTCCCAGTACATGGCCCTGGACTGAGCCTCCCGCTCATTTACTATCATAATGGACACCTCAGTCATGTTGTTGCGTTTAAGCTTGTCACGCAGGCCTCCAATCCTACAAACAGACAAATAGAAAATGAGGTGTAAGTTGTAAAGAGCATCACTTTCTTTTCCAGACATTATTTGAACTCTGTCATTTGAAATCAATATTGTAATCGGCCCTTCTTTATTTTCTTGAAAGACATTTCCACACTCAACCATACGGAGTCCCAGAAAGTATGAAGTTAATTATCTTGTGCGCACAACATAATAATCTTGTTTGCACAAGTTAATTAACTTGTATAATAATTATCAGGAGAAAGTCTATCATCTCCAGTTAAACTTTTAGAATAAACTATAACCATAAGAAAAAGAAAACATGTATTTCCATGTATTTCCTTACTTGGAGGCCTGGGTGAGACAGAACTGTCAGCTGGCCTTCAGCAGCGCCACCACAACCACATTTCCCAGCAGCTCTTGCATGGGTGCCTTTCCTTTTATCTCCCAGTAGGGGGCAGGTTTGCAGATCCTGGAGGCATCATTGTCCCCCTCCACAATCAGACTGACATGTGAGGCCAGCAGCAGACCCGGCAGGGCCATGCACAGCCACAGCGATGAGAGAGAGCGCATTATGCCTCCCTGGCTGGACTGATTCTACCTGACGAGAAAGATGAGCAAGAAAACATGTTACTTTGGCATTTTAAAAATACAATGACAAGGTGGTGCTGCATGTGACCTTTTTACATTGTGTAATCATATTGTGAGACAAATATCCAAAAAAGCAATCAAAGAAAAAAATGTAAAGTTCATTTATTTTAATCATTATGCTTTATCTTTGCAATACCTGTGACAAATCTCTACTCTGATACAATTGCAATAATGAATGCATTCTTTGACAACAGTGCAGGGAAGCACGTGTTGTTCAGCATGAAAGCACATTCAGTCTTTGGCAGATTTCCCCCACACTGAACAAAATCTCCGGTCAGTCTGATGTCCAAATAATTAAAAGAGTAAACCCTCATTGTCTTTGTCATCACATGTGGAGATAATCTGCAAAAAGAGTTTATTATGCAGAAAACAGAGGGAGGAATGTCGGGGGCAAAGGGACAGCAGGCTGGCAGACAGCCACACAAAGACAGAACTGTACTGTCTAAACAAAACAATAAAGATATAAATGTGGATACATGAGACGTTAAATTAATTTTACTTAAATAACAGACAATAAAATCTACATTTGATCTCAGTAAGTATGTCAGTGCATGGGGAACCAACGTCAAAAATACAGTTTTAAAACAGGCAGGAATGTAATATGTCCCATTTACAGTGTCAATTGAATTGAGATTATATTTACTGTTTAGATGGGCATAAATAAAACCTGTAATGCAATGATCTAGCTTCAGAATAACAATCATGCTGATAAACAAAAGTAACATTCTGTAAAAAAAAAAAAATCCAAAATCATTCGGTTAACAACATGGTTTAAAAAAAACTTTTCTAAATGAAAGACTTTTAGTTATTGACATAAATCAAATGCAAGCCTAAAAAGAAGCTCTTACCTCTTTCTTCCCTCTGTCCTGTGACCCACATAAACAGACAGTAAAGCTCTGTTGTTTTTAAAGACTGCGGGGTTGATGAAAGCACGTCCCCCAAATCAAACAGAGAGAGGGAGAGAGAGAGAGATTATATCTGTACTTTAACATACACTCAGTGTGTAGTAATACCCCCACCCCCCTTTAACGTTTTTATGTTGACATATTAACAGAAAGGGCAAAAGATATACTGGCAACATTTACGATAGTGTTTTTTCTAGGTTATACTGATTCCCAGTGAAGGTTTTGTGCATGCTGATTCACTCAATGTCATGGCTTACTGGGAATGTAACACAGAGCCATTGTTGAGGTCATTTGTTACTACATGATGTCATGACACATTCTTATTGCATACAATAAATATCAAGCTGGTCAACTTCCAGGGTTAAAACATGAAGCCACTGGGCAAGTGCAAAAAAACTGCAGTTCCTCGAGGGTCCACTTGAGGCTTGTCCAGAAGCCCCAGAAGTCACATACACACCCATTCAGAAAAACACATTTTTTCCAGTAGAAATAAACATGTTTACAGCCTGGTTCAAAAAACTTTTTTTTTGTCTAAATAGCAGATTTATTCATCAGCACACACTGTATGGAAGATGAATATTTTGAGAATCCATCCATTTAGATTTTTATGAAGGATAAGAGTTATTCGTGGCTGATCTGACTGACGATTAGCGGCATTGTAGCTGTTTGTCAGGAGGCTTAAGGCCCGCCTCAGCTCCACCTCTTTGTCAATTAGGTTGATCAAAGATTAGTTTGAGAAAGCATTTCCAATATGGCGACAACCACCGATGGGCTTCAAAAGTCCAGTTCAGAAACGAATGGGTGACATCACTGAGACTACGTCCAAATGTATACAGTCTATAGTAATACTTAGTGTCATACTGTTGCTGAAGTTGGTAAAAAATGTGCTCATAAATAATAGTTAAAGATGGTCTCTTTTGCTTTTGTAGCTCATAAATAGGCAGTCTAGTTCAAACCAGCTTAAAAAGACCTCACAGAGACTTTAAATATATATTTTTGTAAAGTGGTGGTGTTTCAACCAGGACATGTTGGCCTACATAAACTGCAGTAATCTATTAAGACTTTTAGTTATTGGTTATTTTCACATTAACTGTCATGCTAGCAGCTGGCTCAGGAAATGGTCCGTCAGTTGGTCAGGACTAGAGTATCAAAGCCACTTAAAGGCAGAGTTGGTAATTTTTTCCAAATACACTTTTTAAGATTTTGGTTGAAATTGTCTTTAGGTCCTGACAGACATTAATAACTTGTGTGCTCTGAAAAAGGAACCAAGAAAATCTGTCATCTGTAGCAGTTGTAAGCCTGTAAAAGTTTCGACCAATGTCTGCCACGAGGTACCAATCTGATGAACCAATCACGCCTCCCTGTCTCCCTGCTCGTTCTCTACCCCTTGCGTGCACTAGACTAGCCCACACTCAAAGCACGTCAACGATGACAGATTTTATACTGTGAGTTTGTCGTTGGCCGTTGTGAGCAGTAAAATAGTCATGTTTTTAAAAAACATGTATTATGATCAAGTTTAGTTTTTACTTACCGCTGGATGAGACGACGTAGTTTCTACACAATGCAAGCGATGGGCTGAAGTCCACTTCTGGAGCAACAGTGCTCGTGCATGTAAGTGAGGGGCGTGGCTTTTGAGGGAGCACAGAGGGGAGGGCGTGGGTGTAGACAGAGCACTGAGAGAATGCTACTTTCACAATCATGCTAGTTTTCAAAAATTACCAATCCTGCCTTTATTGGTGTTCATGAAATATGCTGCTTTAGATATACTTTATAGAGTTATTTAACCTTTTGTTCACGCTAACACAGAGAAGTAAGGTTGTGAACACTGCAAACATACTACCTGCTACTCATCAGCTTATTAGCATGCTGACATTAGCATTCAGCTCTGCCCTGACCCAGTTAGCTTAAGTTTGAGTTTTTGTGTACGATCAAATGAACTTCTCGTGTTTCACATTCATCTAATGATTGAGTAATATTTACTTTTTAATGCGTGTGTCAGGCTTTGGACGGCTTGAGGTGAATGCCACCATGAGACAAACAAGGCCGTTGTTCCAATTTTGGAAAGAGGCCAAAATCAATGATAGCCGGCATGAGAAGGTCAAAGTGTCCGATGTACTGCAGAGTGTTTTGTAATCAGAAATGTGAACTGTCCTGTATGCATGTGAAGTATTGATCATTCTTTACAAACCTGTGCAACATTTGTAACTTGTCATGTACATATTTCCACCTTTATTGTTTCTTCATGTAGTAGTTCAGCTCGGGTAACAAGCCAAACAAATCTCTAATCTGTGGTGTGAGTGATTTGTTCAAAGTTCACTGTGAGCCCAAGCATGTGTGTCACTCAGTGTCACTCTTATGTAGGGTTAAGATAACTTGGACAGAAGCTGAACACATCACCTGATGGGACAGTGAGAAGTTTTTTAAACTACATAAGTATTAGATAACACAAGGGTGTTTGTTTATTTACTGGGTGCTGATAGTGTTACTGTGAACTGCCTTAGTGTCAGTGCAGACCTTTGTGCAATATACCTTTAAATGTAGTGTATGCATCTCTCATAGCATAGTTTTTATGAATTTTTGGTCAAACATTTACCCGCCCTGTGGCGGATAGCCCTCTGAAATGTTTTACCAAATGGAAAATCTACCCGCATTTGGCGGGTGTTAATTTCGGACCCTGTTACTGCGATTCATTTTTCAGAGTATCGATGTGAACCTTGACACCTTTGAATCGATTTTTAACTGCCTCACGATTAATCTTTACATGCCTAGTAATGTAACTAACCAGTTTACTCTGGAACTGGCTGAGGCGTTAGCGTCATTACCCCAGTACCCTGGAGAAGAAGGTAGGAGATATGGTTAAGGACGCAGTAGTTAAAGAACCAAACAAACACTCAAATCGGAGCTAGGCAAAGGTTCAATGAGCCAGCAGGTAAGTGTCCCCAGGATGTACACACAGTGTTGAGTCCACAGGTAGATAGACAGGAAAGGTCAAACTGAAGTGTGATCGCGGGGAATCGTCAAACAGCCAAGTGGATAGGCAGACAAACACTGAGGCAGAACTCGTGGTTGAGCGCACAAGGCTGTGGCGATTTCCTGGATTACGACGAAGCAGGCAGGGTCAGCAATAGGAAATCAGTCAGGGAACTAGTCCCAGGGAGCCTTGCATCAAGATGGCAACATCAATCCAGCACTAAGTGAGTAAGCAGGAGACGCTTTTAGACTGGCTGAAAGTGGAAAGCAGTTAAGTACACAACATGTAAGACGCGTTCTGTCTACGCCACGATGCCGATGTACAAAGAGGTGAAGGTTTTTTTTGAGAAAACGAGACATTCCTGATGTTAACGCCAAATAATTATAAACTGCAGATGTCCAACATTGTGGATGGTGGTTGCGATGCGATAGCTAAATGGGAGCCACAGAATGACCACCTGTGATAAATCCTAGTCTCTTTCATGTGGCAAAGAGTGGCATTGCCCTATGCAGCAGGAATTTGTTCACAATCTGCAGAGCTACAGACTTTGTTCCATGAACCAGCTTCAAGAGACCCCCATTTGCATTTTCAAACACAAATGCAGAGTGTGCCCATAGTGGCCCCCACAATTTTACGGACCTTGCAAGGTGACTGAGCAGGTGTACATTGAATGTCATACATGCTTCCCCATATAACAACTGAAACCTTAACACAAACTCAAACAGCATGTCATCTGCTTTGTCGACATCTTGGAGGGTAAGGTTTTCTTTCAAAAGCAGAAATACTGCTGACACCAAAAGGTCTAGGTGCTTCACATATTGTGGCTGAAGTACCCCATTTAAAACTGGAAGGCTGTAAAAGAGAAGCCAGGCTCGCCATTCTGAGGCTTTCCAATATTTAGACTCTGAGAGGGATCTGGGCAGTTGCATTATAAGATGTGGTGGCTTAATGTCCTTGATTCTATTTTCTAGCAGCCTCATGGTGTTGGGACTTCCAATGTAAAAAGCGTGGTCACTGCTGTTCAACAGAAGCTCTGTGAGCTGTTTAGAGACCCCGAGTAATACAGCATGCATAGTCAGGTACGAGACCCCAAATTATGTCAAAGAAAGGCATGTTCATGAGTGGGGATTGGGCCTTTCACTCCATTTACACTTTTTTTTTGTGATAAGGCTTGCTCCATATCCACAAGCATTTGCCCAGCATCTCTGTCAGGATATTCTCTGGCTGTCACTGTACTTGTTTCTCAACAAGAGTACCAGTGTGTAAACAGAACCCACATCCAAAATACCCGTTGAACTGAGTGGTGTTTTGCTTGAAGCAGCATGAAGATAATTACACTGACTGTTACGTGTGGCCTGGTCTCTCTCTGCTCCCCCTCCTCCCTCTGCTTGCTGCACACTGCACTCAGGTGGGGAAGGTAATTTAGAGCGGCAAGGTGCAGAGAAGCCAGGTCACTCTCACACACAACTCTGGGCAAGGTGAGGAGCTCTTTTGCTCTCCTGTGTTTTTGTTCTCTCCCTTTTTCACAATTATTGATAGTATACTCATGAATGAGATTGTTGGTTTTTGTTTTAGTTTGGGCTGGAGATACCTGGTAGTCCCATTTTTGGGTTTCTTGTTTTCTGTAGGTAGTCTTAGGAGGTTATTTATTGACACGTTTCCATCCCATGATACTTTCTACTCTCTGATCGACCACATTAGGTTGTCAGATGAAGTTATGTCGTACTTAATGACTTCGAAAGTTGAGACACATTTGATGAAGTGGCCTCTTAACCTGCTACAGCATCAAAATACTCATCAGCATGTTTTCAATCATTTAAATGTTCAATAAGATAAAAAAAAAGTATTTACAATGTTTTTATCTGTCATGAAAGTACATTAACTTCTGAATAAACGTCTTTTCTGTTTATGAAACGTTGGCTATCAGAACCTTATGTGTGGAACAGACTCTTTAACATCCATGAAATATCTAAAAACTCTTCCAGCCTGCTTCCATGACTCATCATCTCTTTAGATCCTCTTTATTTCTCTTTATGCTTGCTGTAAAACACTTTGGTACAAAGCCTGTTTGTTTTAGAGCGCTATAGAAATAACGTTGACCTTTGACCTTCTAGTATATATCTGTTGATAATATCAGTGAGCTCCTCCCCTCTTTCTCTTTCTTTTCCCCGAGCAGAATAAGAGAACCTGTTTCTGTTTTCATATGTTAGAAATAAAGATGTAGAAATACTTAATGAAGTTTGGTCACTTACAGCGTCCAGAGAAGCTTCACTCTGACAGTTAAACATGTGGAGCAACAATAACAACTAAAATACTCAACTGTGCAATCAATCTGTTAGTTTTTATTTATTGATTTTTTCATTATGCAAATAAGAGCTGTCTCCCTGAGGACGGAGTCTCTCTCAGCTGCTCAGGTTCTGGACATGTGTCTGCAGCTTCAGCTCTCTCTGATTCTCCTCCTCTGAGAAATACTGACACACATGTTAGGAGGACTGCAACTTCTGTTACAATGTCTGTGTGATGGAGACAGACTTGACTTTAGGGATTGAGAAATCGATAATGTAGGTTTGATTGGAGGTTTTTCAAGTGCAGAGGAGACATGAAATTGAAGGTGGAGGGGGAAATTTCGATGCAGGATGACTTTGAGGAGGACAAAAACGGTTTTCATAACCTGTCAGGTGATTGAGAATGAAGAGGCGGGGCTCTACTGAGGAGTGAAGCAGGTTTTTGTCCAGGTTTATAAAAGACTGCAGACACAGGAGGGCAATGGAGGACAACTTTTAATGGTGGAGAGGAGGAGGAGCAGGAGGACTCAGGAGACATTTGGAGGTCATGAGCAGAGGTGAGGCATCATGAGTGACAACTGACAACCAGCCCAAGAAAGCAACCAAGTTTAAAACACCACAGTTTTAAACTTGTGTGTCATGTTTCTCTTTTTCTTATTGAAGCTTGAGTCTTACTGTGGTCTGTTTTCCAGAACTCTCTTTATATTAACATGTATACCAGCAGCAGCAGCAGTGATGATGATAATGAAGTTGTGATCAGAGTCGCTGAAATAATCAAACGTGTTCTGGATCAAACGTTCACCATCAGAGCTCGCATTTTACGTTCCCTGATCTCAGTCGGGTTCGGACTGTGGTCACTTAAGGTTTGAGGTGAAGGCTGGCTGGGTAAATCAGGACTGGTTTAGGTAAGGGGGGTTAGGTAAGACCAGGTTAGTTAAGACCCGGTTAGTTAAGACCTGGTTAGTGAAACCGGGTTAACTAAGACCAGGTTAGCCCGGTTTAAGTTAAGTACGGTTTAGTTAGCTTAGCTTAGGTACGTTAGGCTGAAGGTGAGGTAACCTTTTAGTTTAGTTTATTTTCTGTTTATATTTATTTGTTTTTATTTATTTTTGTTATGGGTTTTTATTTTTTAATTTCTAAAATGGTTCATAAAACTCTTCATGAAACTTTTAACCAAATCCTGTTAGCTTTCGGAATTTTTTCAAAAATGTTTTGTATTCTTTTATCTTTGTAAAAGGTTTTTTTTGCTGCACTCTCTCTCTCGCTCTCTCTCTCTCTCTCTCTCTTTAAGCCAGTTTGAGGGTCTCTGGCCCGTTAGCTGGCTGCACGCATCCCGACCCTTTCCTCCATCTGATGGAGATCCTCTCTGATATTCTAATCCAGCCTCCCTCCTCTCTCACCTCCTCCTCGTTGTCTCTCCTCTCTGGACCTGCTCTGTTCCTCCGCCACTCTCTCCACTTTCTGTCCCTCTCCAGTAACTCCTTCTTCTTCCTCTCTGTCCGTCTCAGCTGGACAAACAGCTTCCTCCTCGCCTCCCACAGACGCAGAGTGTCCATGCAGCCGTTGTTTACCAAAGACGTTCAGTCTGAAGTTCATAATAATCACTAACAGGTGTATCTATAGGAGGTTATGATGTCATGATAATCACTAACAGGGGTATCTATATGATGAAACAATCACAGTTCATATAAACCGGTGACCTTTGAACTTACCACTTACCACTCCTCATCGTAGTTTCTGTAGATGCGTCTGATGGCGTTCTCCCTCACAAACCTCAGTTCATACAGACACAGTCGGCTGTAGGCGTGGGCTCCTCCTCCTCCTCCTGAGGTCCTCGTATCTCCTCTCTTATCCTCCTAATCTTCTCCTCCAGGCTCTTTCTGATGCTTTTGTTAAACGCCGGGAAGAGAAGGAGGAGAAAGAGAGAGTGAAAAGGGAGAAGAAGGAGATAGAGAGAGAGAGGAGAAAGAGGAGAAAGAGCTTTCAAAGCAGGAGAAGAAGGAGAAAGAGAGACAGGAGAAGGAGGAGAAAGAACGACGAGAGAAGGAGGAGAAAGAGCGAGTGAAAAGTGAAAAGAAGGAGAAGGAAAGAGACAAAAAAGGGAAGGAACAACAGGAGAAGGAAGAGAAAGAGCGAATGAAAAGGGAGAAGAAGGAGCGAGAGAGACAGGAGAAGGAGCGAGAGAGACAGGAGAAGGAGGAGAAAGAGCGAGTGAAAAGGGAGAAGAAGGAGGATGAAAGAGAGAAAAAGGAGAAGGAAGAGAAAGAGCGAGTGAAAAGGGAGAAGAAGGAGCGAGAGACAGGAGAAGGAGGAGAAAGAGCGAGTGAAAAGAGAGAAGAAGGAGCGAGAGAGACAGGAGAAGGAGGAGAAAGAGCGAGTGAAAAGGGAGAAGAAGGAGCGAGAGAGACAGGAGAAGGAGGAGAAAGAGGGAGTGAAAAGAGAGAAGAAGGAGAAGGAAAGAGAGAAAAAGGAGAAGGAACAACAGGAGAAGGAGGAGAAAGAGGGAGTGAAAAGGGAGAAGAAGGAGAAGGAAAGAGAGAAAAGGAGAAGGAACAACAGGAGAAGGAGGAGAAAGAGGGAGTGAAAAGGGAGAAGAAGGAGCGAGAGAGACAGGAGAAGGAGGAGAAAGAACAATGAGAAAAGGAGGAGAAAGAGCGAGAGAGACAGGAGAAAGAACGACAAGAGTAGGAGGAGAAAGAACGAGAGAGACAGGAGAAGGAGGAGGAAGAACGACAAGAGAAGGAGGAGAAAGAGCGAGAGCGACAGAAGAAGGAGGAGAAAGAGCAATTGAAAAGGGAGAAGAAGGAGAAAGAGAGACAGTAGAAGGAGGAGAAAGAACGACGAGAGGAGGAGAAAGAGCTAGTGAAAAGGGAGAAGAAGGAGCGAGAGAGACAGGAGAAGGAGGAGAAAGAGCGAGTGAAAAGAGAGAAGAAGGAGAAGGAAAGAGAGAAAAAGGAGAAGGAACAACAGGAGAAGGAGGAGAAAGAGGGAGTGAAAAGGTGGAAGAAGGAGAAGGAAAGAGAGAAAAAGGAGAAGGAACAACAGGAGAAGGAGGAGAAAGAGGGAGTGAAAAGGGAGAAGAAGGAGCGAGAGAGACAGGAGAAGGAGGAGAAAGAGGGAGTGAAAAGGTGGAAGAAGGAGAAGGAAAGAGAGAAAAAGGAGATTTTTGATTTTTGAATCAACTTTATTTTGACGCTCTTTTTTCAAAAAATCATCTCAACATAACATTTTCAAATATTCACACTCTTACTCCTCAGAGTAAAAAAAAATAAATAAAAACCTAATTTACATGAGCACATCTCCAAACTGCAGTGTGTGGTTTATTACAGAACACAACACCTGATTAAAACCCCAAACCTGCTGGAATGAGTCCAGATCTCCTGCTGCTTTGTAAAAGTTAAAATCAATGAGGAGTCTGGACTTCATCATATTAATACACACAGTGACAGGTTCAACAATAAAACCATCCTCCACCTTCCTCCTCCGGCTAAAATACACCGCCATCTTGGCCTGCCCTAAAACAAAGTTTAAAAGCTGGCATTTGTTCTTGTGTTGGCGTGTGTATTTAAAACCCAGAATAAAAACCTGCTTGATAAAAACCTCTCCACATTTGGTAAAAACAGTTTGTAAAAACAGAAACAAGGGTAAAAGACGAAGACACTCATAAAAACAGTGAAACACAGTCTCTCTTTGGTCGCAGTAGGGACACTTGTCCTCTACTGCCGGGTTTATGGTGGACACAAAGGAGTTCACTGCTATGACCCCATGGAGGACTCTCCAGTGAATGTCTGCATGTCTTTTGGAGAGTGGAGGCTTGTAAAAGGACCTCCACTCAGGTCTGGCTGCAGGAGGCAGCTGCAGATGTTTCCTCCATGGGGTGTCAGGTCTCTTGTCCAATTTTGTCCTGTTTATTGTTTTCACCAATATTTTGTAGAAAGTTTTGCCAGTGGTTCCATCTAGTGGTGTGGGGTGTGTATATTCCATTAAAAGACCAGAACAGTCTTTAAAATCCAGTGCCAGGGAAATGGCAGGAAAAGGGTCTCCATCAGTCACGGTTTGATTAAAAGAGGAGTTTAAAAGCAGGCGGTCGTGTCCTGTGAGTCTCTGTCTCCAATGCTCCAAGAGTTTTTGTGTGACCCTCACTGACGTCAGTCCCAGCCGGGCAGCGAGTCCAGAGGGGTCGTCCATCCGAGGCCCAGTCAGCGCCACCACCTGCCCCAGAGTAACAACCCCCGCCGTCTGCAGTTTTGTGGCCAGACTCTGACCTGCCCAGCTGGGAAGGTCCAGACGGGTCCCCCATAGGACTGGCTCTTGGAGGATCCAGTACAGAGAATCAACCTGCCCCCTCCTCTCTTTCCTCAGCAGGTTCCACACTGTAAAAACACTTTTATAAAAAGCAGGCAGAGGAGATGTGCTCATGTTCGGTATATTCATTAAAAACAAATTAAAATCATGACCCAGGCTGTTAAAACCCTGCAGAATGCAGCGGGACAGGGGTCTCCACAGAGTGTCCTGTGGTCCAGTCAGTAGTCTTTGTATAAACTGGAGGCGGAAAGCCTCCAGTTTATACAAAGACTACTGCTGGCCAGATGGACCAGGCCCTGCCCCCCCTCCTCTTTAGGTAAAAACAGGACACTCTGTGGGACCCAGTGCAACTTGTCCCAAATAAAATCAACTAAAATCGACTGAATTTTGGACAGGAGAGAAGCCGGAGGATCGACACAGGCCAGCCGGTGCCACAGGGAGGATGAGACCAGATTATTGGCTATTAGGATACGGCCTCTATATGACATTTTGGGGAGCAGCCACCTCCACTTCCCCAGCCGACCTTTGACCTGCTCCAGGACATTGTCCCAGTTTTTATTTGTGCTGGTCTCATCCCCCAGGAAGACTCCAAGGTATTTGTGACCTCCTCTTTTCCACTGTAGGCCACCGGGCAACCCGAGCCGGCCCCCCCAGCTCCCCTCCCGCCATCAGAGCCTCGCTTTTCCCCCAGTTCACTCTAGCAGAAGAGATAAAACCAAAATCTTTTACAGTGTCAGTTAAAATGTCAACATCTCGTTGTGAGTTAACTAAAACAATAAGATCATCCGCATACACAGACAGTTTAAAAGACACGGGACACTGGGGGAAACACACACCGCTAAGGTTAGCTCTGAGTTTGTGGAGCAGAGGCTCGATGGCTACCGAATATAACATCCCAGAGAGAGAGCAGCCCTGCCTCACCCCTCTCTGGATCTCAAATGGTGCGCTCAGCCCGCCGTTAATTTTCAGAACACTCGCAATGTCACTATAGAGAACCCGGACCATGGCTATGAAACCAGGGTTGAACCCAAAGGCAGCCAGAGTCTGCCACAGGTACTGGTGTTCAACCCGGTCAAAAGCCTTTTCCTGGTCTATTGAAATCAGACCAGTCTCTATACCCAATGAACTGGAGAGCTCCAAAACATCTCGAATTAAAGTAACGTTGTCACTTATGAGCCTGCCGGGCACACAGTAGGTCTGGTCAGGGTGGATGATGGACGCCATCACCTCTCTCAATCTAAGGGCCAGAGCTTTGGACAGGATCTTATAATCCGTGCACAGCAATGAGACTGGCCTCCAGTTTTTCAGTTCTTGCAGGTCTCCCTTCTTTGGCAGCAGAGTGATTGCGGCCCTCCTGCAGCTCAGAGGCAGTCTGCCGGTCTTTAGGCTGTCTAAAATAACCCCTAGCAAATCTGGTCCTATTATGGACCAGAAGGACTTGTAAAAATCCGCAGGAAGGCCGTCCATGCCTGGAGCTCTGCCGCTCTGCAGGCTCATGGTGGCAGCATGGAGCTCCTGCAGCGTCACCTCTGCTGCCAGCTCGCTGTTGTCAGCCTCACTGACCTGAGGGAGACCTGCTAGGAAACTGCTGTGCACATCTGGATTATGCGTCCACTCACTCTTAAACAGATTTCTGTAAAAATCGGCAGCATACTTCCTGATCTCAGACGAGTCTGAGACTTCGGAGCCCCTACCCGTTCGTAAAGAATGAATGGTCTTCCTTTGTCCATTTTTCCGCTCCAGCCCAAAGAAGAAGCGAGATGGGGCGTCCATCTGTGTGATGTTCATGAACCTAGACCTGACCAGAGCCCCCTGTGCTGAGACGCCCAGCAGGTTGGCTATGGCCGACTTTTTGGACTTGAGGGAATCTAAAAGCCCTCGATTTGCTGTAGAGTCTGCTAAAGTCTGCAGCTCTACCACCTGCGTCTCCAGATCTTTCATGGACCGGGTTAAGTCTGTAGTGACACCACGAGTGAACTGCTGGCAGAGCTGTTTTATCTGCGTCTTACCGAAGTCCCACCACTGTTGTATGTTAGTGAAGGCAGGCCTGCTCTCTCTGTGGGATTCCCAAAAAAAACTTAAAAGCAGTCTTAAAAGCCTGGTCATTTAAAAGGGCCGTGTTAAAATGCCAATAGGTGCTCTTTAAACGAATGTTTTTGATAAAAACATGACAGGAGACTAAAAAGTGATCACTAAAACCCACAGGCTGAATAACACACCTCTTAAAAAGATTTAAATGGTGTTTAAAACAATAAAAGCGGTCCAGTCTGGCCAGAGATAAAACCCCCTCCCTGCTGTGGCTCCAGGTGTACTGTCTGTGCTGACTGTTAAAAACCCTCCACACATCACTCAGCTCTTGATTCTCCATCAGCTGTCTGAGTGTGTGACATGAAGCAGGGTGTGGCTCAGGATGGTTCCTGTCTAGGGTTGGATTTTCTGTGCAGTTAAAATCACCCCCTAAAAACATAAAACCATCATCCTCACAGTTCTTAAGACAGTCACTTAAAATGTTTAAAAATGCTACCCTGTCCACCGCGTTAGTGGGAGCATAGACATTTAAAAACACAAGTTTCACATTTTCAAAGACAGCTTTAACTTTCAATAAAACACCTGGAATGACTTCATCCACAGTAAAAGAAAAAGGTAAAAAACTCTGAGCAAATAAAATCCCCACCCCTGCACTCAGACTGGACCTGTGGCTTAAAATCACCTCCCCTTTAAAAGCCCTCTTCCAGTCACTTTCATTGTCTGTGGTGCTGTGGGTCTCCTGAACAAACATGACATCAATCCTTTTAGTCTCCATCAGTTTAAAAAGAGCGGCTCGTTTAGAATCAGACCTGGCCCCGTTCAGGTTTAAGGTGCTGATATTAAAATCACACATGGATAAAAAATAAATAACAGTAAGAGGAGCAGTCAGTAAAAGCTAAAAACATCTAAAAATCATCTTCATCATTGATGATTTGAGCTTTTACCTTTACTACGAGTTTTCTCAGTCTGTATATTTCTGGCAGTGTTAAAACCTCTTCCCCCCCACAGCTCTTCCTGGTGAGCGGCCTGGCTGACCTCACAAACAAGCGCAGGTCAGGGAAGAAGTCTCCTACATCAGGCAGCCTGGAGCCTTTAGTCTGCTCCAGGAAGGTTTTAATCTTCTCTGGAGCATAATCAGACTGAGAGTCCTCCTGAGTCATGGGAAAATCGCTCTCTGACTCTGTGGACATCTTCACACTCGTTTTCTTTGTTTTACTGTTCTTTTTTTCAGATTCATTACTTTTTCTTTTCTGTGACACTTTGAGGAGATCGTCATCTGACATATCCTCCTCCATCATTTCATGAAACAAGTCTACACTCTGCTCAGTCATACTTGTTATGGCTTCACTTTTTGCCTCAGAGGACACAACCGAAACCAGAGCCCCCGCAACCAAGGGGACCGGCGCCGCGGGAGAAACCCCCGCGACGGACGGCCCCACCGGCGCCGGAAAAGACGGCCCCGCAGCAACAACTGGAGTGGCCCGCACGTTGACCGGGGCAGAGGCGGCATCCGCAGGCGGATCCCCCTTCGAAGCCGCAGCAGCGGCGGGCGGATCCCCACCCGGAGCCGCAGCAGCCTCAGCGGCGGGTGGATCCCCACCCGGAGCCGCAGCAGCCTCAGCGGCGGGTGGATCCCCACCCGGAGCCGCAGCAGCCTCAGCGGCGGGTGGATCCCCACCCGGAGCCGCAGCAGCCGCAGCGGCGGACGGATCCCCACCCTGAGCCGCCCTCCGCGCTCCGCACCCCCCCGGGCAGGAGCGGATCAGGTGCCCCTCTGCCCCACAACCAAAACATTTCATGGTTTCTGAGGAAACGAACACCACATAATTAAAACCGTCAACTTTGAAAGAGAAAGACAGGCTCAGATCAGTGTTTCGCTCTTTAAGGATCATATAAACCTGTCTTCTGTGACACACAACATGCTTCAACTTAGGTGATTTACACCCAAGGGAGACCATCTTTATTGGTGAGACTATTTGTCCGTATCTAGACAGCTCTTTGACGAGCAGTTCATTTTTAATGAACGGTGGAGCATTAGAGATCATAATTTTTGTGGCTGGGTTAACGAGAGGGGAGACGGGAGTGAAAGTGTCTTGGATAACCACTCCCCTCTCCACCACCTCGCTAACCTTCGCCGTGCTGTCTAAAAACAATACAATGGCCCCGTTCATGCGCGAGGCAGACCTCACACAGTCATAGCCGACCACCTCTCCCACAGCCAGCCCGGCTTCCTCCACTGAGCACTGCACCGCGGGGAAAAGTTTGATCGCATGCCTGCGCGTCAGTTTTTCAAACTCCCCAGGTGCAGTCTCCGCCACCGGCATTGTGCTACAGAGCACGCTGCCCCAACAAACAATTACACACACACGTTCACACACACACAAAAACACAGCCCTTTAAACACCAAATGATAAAGTAACAACTCATAAACACAATCACACCAAAAGAAAAGAGAAATAATTTCTCAAACCTTACAAAAAGTTGAATCAAAATCAGATTCGCTCTCAGCTCCTTCACTCACACACCATCTCAGTCAGAGAGAGAGAGATTTTTCAAAACACTTTATTTACATAAATTTAATTTTCACAGTTTCAACAGTTCAATAAAGTGCTTTTGTATTAAAATCTCAGTATGTTTTTTAAAAAGAGTTTATCTAATAAAAACTTGTGCAAAAACCAACTCTTCATCAACAACTGAACAGACAATACTATTAAAACACCAACGCTGTTTAAAAGCATCCAAGTCTCCAATGTGTTTATAAAATCTAAAATCTAGCCAGAGTCTCGCTCGGATGTTTACCAGCCACACCTCCTTGGCCTCCTGCCCCTCTCTGTTCTCCACTCTGTTTCTCCTGCTGATGTAAATGGCCATTTTTGCCTCACCTGAAAGGTAGTTAAGGAGCTGCCACTTGTCTTTTTGTTCTTTTCTGTAGGCAGCTCCCATGATAAAAACCCTCTCAGTAAAAACGACATCAAAAGAGCTAAAAACCAATGTTAAAAGAGAGAAGAAGCTTGTGAGTCTCCTGCACTCTGTAAAAACATGGTAAACAGTCTCTCGAAGACTACAAAAAGGACAGGTGTTAAGAACAGCAGGATTAAGAACAGAAATAAAAGCATTGGAGGCGATAGCACCATGTAAAATCCTCCACTGGAGGTCAGCAGTCCGTTTTTTGAGGGGAGGTTTATATAAAATCCTCCACTGTGGGCCGCTACCTTTTGCTCCCAGTCTGTTTGACCACACAGTGGGGGAGCGGTTGCACAGTCCAGCCTTGTTGATGATTTTTACACAGTTCAGATACCACGACTTTTTGTTTGCCTTCAACAATGTCAGTTCGTCTGAGTGTCTTATATCCAGCAGGGGGCCGGTGAGTTCCCCCAGGCCCGGGCTCAGGGTGAGGTCAGGGAAAGGGTCTGCAGGGTCCGGACTGATCTTTTTCTGCCCGTACTCCATGAGAGAGTTCCTCTCTTTCCCTGACAGCTTCTGGCGCCACCGCTCCAGGAGCCTCCCCGCCACCCGGACAGACTGCAGGTCCAGAAGAGAGCCCAAGGCCCGGGTATCATCCAGGGCCGGCCCCACTGCATCCACCAGCTGCTGCAGGCACAGGGTCTTAGATTTTAGCAGCGCCACCGTCAGGCCGGGGGTGACGCTGCTGCTGATGTCCAGCCTGGCCCTGTGAATCAATGGTTCTCTCAACAACCAGTACAGAGAGTCAGACTTTGGGCACCTTTTACAGTTAAAAAGGGCCCAAGACTTAAAAACACCCTGATAAAACGGAGGCAGCCCACTTAATTTTAAAAGTTTAGAATCAGTTAAAAACAGAGCAGCATCCAGCCCCAGGGAATTTGCACGTCTGAGAATGCAGCTGGCCACATCTCTCCACACTAAATCAGCCGGACCGGTGAGATATTTCTGTAAAAACTGTAGTCTAAAAGTAGCTGTCCGGCTGGCCAGGTGGACGAGGCCCTGTCCCCCCTCCTCTCTGGTTAAAAACAGCACCCCCTGTGCTGTGTAGACCATCCCAAAAGAAATCCACCATTTTTTTCTGTGTCTGGGCAAGCAGGCCTGGAGGGGGGTCTACACAGGTTAAACGGTGCCACAGCTGGGATGCAACAAGGTTGTTTAAAACCAATACTCTACCTTTAAAAGACATCTGAGGGAGCAGCCATTTCCACTTGGAAAGTTTCCCCTCAACTTTTTCAGCCACTCCCTCCCAGTTCTTCTGGACTACGTGCTCCTTTCCAAGGAACACGCCAAGGTATTTAAACCCATCTTTCTTCCAGGGTAAGGCCTGGGGAAGAGCTGGGAGGCCTTCACGCCACTCACCGACAGCGAGGGCTTCACTTTTCATCCAGTTCACCCTCGCTGCCGATGTTAAACTAAAATTTTTCACAGTGTTGGTTAAAATGTCTGCATCCCTCTGGTTTTTAATAAAAACAACAATGTCGTCAGCATACGCGCTTAAAACAATGTTTCCATTAAAACCCGGTAAAAACAAGCCCTCTAAGTCGTGGCGTAGTTTGTTGAGGAGGGGTTCCAGGGAGAGTGTGTAAAGCATGCCGGACAGAGCACAGCCCTGCCTGACGCCTCTACACACCCTAAAAGGAGCACACAGACCGCCGTTAAACTTCAGCACACTCTCAACCTCACTGTACAACACTTTGATCTTGGCTATAAAACCAGCGCTGAACCCAAACTTCTCCATGACTTTCCAGAGGAAGTGGTGTTCAACGCGGTCAAAAGCCTTTTCCTGGTCTAGAGAAATCAGACCAGTGTTACAACCCAATGAGCTGGAGACGTCCAAAACATCCCGAATGAGGTGGACATTGTCCACCATGGACCTGCCGGGCACACAGTAGGTCTGGTCCCGGTGGATGACCTGCTCCATAGCCCTCCCCAGCCTGGAGGCAAAGACCTTGGACAGGAGCTTGTAATCCACACACAGCAAAGACACAGGGCGCCAGTTTTTGATGTCCTGCAGGTTTCCTTTTTTTGGGAGCAAAGTGATTACAGCTCTCCTGCAGGACATGGGCATCGAACCAGAGGCCAGACTTTCATTAAAAACATCTAAAAGATCATTTGAAAAGATGTCCCAGAAGGCTTTATAAAATTCCACACTCAGGCCGTCTATGCCGGGAGCCCGCCGCCCCTGCATGCCCTGCAGAGCGGCCTTCAGCTCCTGCATCTGTAACGGCCCGCTGAGCTCCATGTTGGTCTCCTCAGAGACCTGAGGCAGTCCATTGCAGAACTCCTCAGTTAGAGTTTCCTCTTCCTCGTACTCGCTTGAGTAGAGTGTTGAGTAGAACTCTACAGCTCTCCTTCTGATCTGGCTTGGTTCTGTCAAAGTTTGCCCTGTGTCTGATAAAAGTGAGTGGATTACCCGCCCCTGCCCACCCCTCCTCTCCAGGCCGAAGAAGAAACCAGAGGGAGCATCCATCTCCGCGATGGCCTGAAACCGGGACCTGACCAGTGCACCCTGGACTTTAACATCCAACAGGTCGGCTAAAGCTAGCTTTTTGACTTTGAGGATCTCAATATATCCTCGATTGGCTGTGGACTCGCTCAGTCTTTCTAGTTCCACTATATCAGTCTCCAGGTCTTTCATAGATCTGGTGATGTCTCTGGTGACATTGAGGGTGTGCTGTTGACATAAAAGTTTAATCTCTGTCTTACCATGGTCCCACCACTGCCTAAGACTGCTAAACTCACCCTTCCTCTGTCTAAAAACATCCCAGAAATAAATAAGAACCTCTTTAAAATGTTTATCAAACGTTAAGACTGAGTTAACATGCCAATGAGAACTTTTAGGTAAAATATTTTGAATAAAAACATTACATAAAAGTAGAGAATGATCACTAAAACCAGCAGGAACAATACTGCACATTTTAAAAATATTAAAATGATGCTTCAAACTATAAATACGGTCTAGCCTAGCGGAGGAGATCCTGCCCTCTCTGAGGTGGGACCATGTGTACTGTCGGCAGTCTGCATGCATCCTTCTCCACACATCCAGCAGGCCATGAGAAGAGACCAGCTGCCTCAGAGCATGTTGGGAAACTGGATGCGGCTCTGCATGGTTGCGATATAAAGATGCATTTTCAGTACAGTTAAAATCCCCACCCAAGAATAAAAAATCCTCCGGGGCACAGCCATTTAAAACATCGTTAACTTTTTGTAAAAACAGCTTCCTCTCTGCACCGATTGTTGGAGCATACACATTGATAAAAACAGCAGTAAAAAGGTCGAACCGTGCTTTCATTAAAAGCAACCTCTCCTCGATAAAATGCTCAACCTCCAGTGAAACCGGAGTAAAAGACCTGGAGAGGAGGAAGCCCACTCCTCCACTAAGAGAAGTGTTGTGGCTTAAAATGACTTCCCCCTCCCACTCTCTCCTCCAGTCTGCCTCGTTGGTGCTGTCACTGTGTGTCTCTTGTAAATAAAAGACGTCAATACGTTTCATTTTTGCTGTTTCATATATGGCTGCTCTTTTCCTTGACTCTCTGGCTCCATTTACATTGAGACTCCCCACTCTAAAACCATCCATCAGTGAGAGATTAAGAACACAAATTAAAATCAATAAATTAATAAAAACACACATTGGAGCTCTTATCATTTTTCAGTTGTTTTCTGGCTCTAGTCACAAATTTTTTCAGTCTATAAATCTCAGAAGAGTTGAAGGCAGACTCGTCTCTGCGGCTCATGTGGAGTCTGACCGAGGTACAAAACAAACTTAAAACTGGGAAATGTTCTTCTAGTTTAACTTTGTGAGCATTAAAAGTTTTGGCTAAAAATGACTTAATCATTTCTACAGAGTACATTTTTTTTTTCCTGTTGACTGTTATTCATCTTAAAATCAGAAATGTCACTGCTGTCAGAGACCCAGTCATCACTCTCACTTTCCTCTGTCTGCTCCTGTCCCCCTGCTGTCTGTCTGTCTTCCTCCCCCTCCACTTTGCTACTCTTTGCCTCCTGTTTATTTCTTCTGCTGCTCCTTCTGCGCTTGGGAGCAGATTTGGCTTTCACTGCCTCCTCTTCCTCTTCCACCTGTTCCCCCCATGTTAAGCTGCTGCTCCCCCCCACCTATCTCCTCTGCCTGCGTTTGTTCCTCTGACAAACCCTCCTGCATTTCACTGTCCCCACTTTCATTATTGATCTGTACTCCACTCACACCTTCCTCAGCTGTTTTTTCCCCCTTTTCTTCACCCACCTCCTTTTCCACCACATCACCCAAAACCTCACCTTCACTTCCCTGATTATTTTCACCCACACCGTGCATGTTAATTCATACTCACCCCCCCTTGCTCCAGGTCAGGCACAGCAGCGGCGGGAGGCGGCGCGCTACGCGCCGCCGCCGTCGGCCGCTCGGATGCCTCGGCCCCGGCCGCAGCAGATGAAGTGTTCGCTGCGGCCACGGGCCGAGGGGCAGTGACCCCCCTCCGCCTCGCTGCAACCGGCGGAGCAGCGGGGGGCCCCGCCACAGGGCCGGGCGTCACCCCACGGTCCGGCGGAGCCGGATCCCCGTGTCTCGGACAGGCACTCACGGTGTATCCCTCCTCACCACAACCGAAACATTTCATAGCCGACGAGGTTGCAAATATCACGTAGTCATAATCATCTACTTTAACACGGAAGCGGAGGTTGAGGTCTGCATCCCGATTGTTAAGTATCATAAACAGTTGTCTACGGTGAGACACTATGTTTCAGCAGCTGAGATCTACATCCAGACAGAATCTTTTTTATGGGGGACACCACTTTCCCATGTCTGGAGAGCTCTCTGCTAAGAAACTCGTCGGTTATGAACAGAGGGACATTTGACAGTATGACTCTGGTGGAGGGCTGTGCCAGCGGCGCCACCTGCACAAACATTTCCTTCACCGTGATGCCTGTCTCAACGACACGGTTCACCTTCTCCACCTGATCCAGGAAAATGACCACGGCACTGTTCATCCGAGCAGCCGACTTCACGCTGCCGTGCCCAACCTTCTCTCCCACAGCAAGCCCAATTTCTTCCACGCTGCACGGGAAGCTGGCGTTGATTTTAATGCCATGCTTCCGCGTGAGGTGGTCGAAGGTGACTCCATTTACCATGGCGTCCGAGGACGCCGACCGGCGAGACACCGGCAGGAGAGAAAAGAAACACAAACACACACTACCAATAAACTTAAAGTGAAAAACTACACCCAATAAGTAACATTAAATTAAACCAAATAACTAAAGAAAACATTCAAAAGCACTTGCTCAGCGTCTCACTCCGTACCACTCACTCCCAGCATGCACCAGAGAGAGAGAGAGAGAGAGACAGGAGAAGGAGGAGGAAGAACGACAAGAGAAGGAGGAGAAAGAGCGAGAGAGACAGGAGAAGGAGGAGAAAGAGCAATTGAAAAGGGAGAAGAAGGAGAAAGAGAGACAGTAGAAGGAGGAGAAAGAACGACGAGAGGAGGAGAAAGAGCGAGTGAAAAGAGAGAAGGAGAAGGAAAGAGAGAAAAAGGAGAAGGAACAACAGGAGAAGGAGGAGAAAGAGGGAGTGAAAAGGTGGAAGAAGGAGAAGGAAAGAGAGAAAAAGGAGAAGGAACAACAGGAGAAGGAGGAGAAAGAGCGAATGAAAAGGGAGAAGAAGGAGCGAGAGAGACAGGAGAAGGAGGAGAAAAAGCGAGTGAAAAGAGAGAAGGAGGAGGAGGAAAGAGAGAAAAAGGAGAAGGAACAACAGGAGGAGAAGGAAGAGCGAGTGAAAAGGGAGAAGAAGGAGCGAGAGAGACAGGAGAAGGAGGAGAAAGAGCGAGTGAAAAGGGAGAAGAAGGAGGATGAAAGAGAGAAAAGGAGAAGGAACAACTGGAGGAGGAGAAAGAGCAAGGGAGAAGAAGGAGCGAGAGAGACAGGAGAAGGAGGAGAAAGAGCGAGTGAAAAGGGAGAAGAAGGAGGAGAAAGAGCAAGTGAAAAGAGAGAAGGAGCGAGTAGCAAAGGAGGAGATAAAAACACAGAGGAAGGAGAGAGAAAAAGAACTGATGGAGGAAAGGAGTGCGTTTAACGAAAGCATCAAGAGCCTGGGGGAGAAGATTAGGAGGATGAGAGAGGAGATACGAGGACCTCAGGAGGAGGAGGAGGAGGAGCCCACACCTTCTGAACTGAGCCTGTACAGCTGACTGTGTCTGTATCGGGAGAACGCCATCAGACGCATCTACAGAAACTACGATGAGGAGTGGCTCATCTGGAATCAATAGATACCCCCGTTAGTGATTATGATGACATCATAACCTCCTATAGATACACCTGTTAGTGAATATTATGAACTCCAGACTGAACGTCTTTGTTTCTTCTCAGTCTCAGGTCACTCGGTAAACAACGGCTGCATGGACACTGCGTCTGTGGGAGGCGAGGAGGAAGCTGTTTGTCCAGCAAAAGGGACGGTTACTCCGCAGGACAAAGGGCTCTCACCCCTTCAGCTCCTTCATGGTGGTGGAAGGGTTTACTCGACGAGACGGAGGGCTCTCACCCCTCCGCTCGGAGTCCTCACCGATCATAAAGGGATGGTGGTGTGTCACGGTGAGAATGAGGAGGTGGAGGACCCAATTGCAGATAATAAAAAAAAGGATTTATTTAAACTAAAAAAGGCAAGGCCAAACAAAACTTACTACACAAGAAAAATCCAAAAAGGTAGCCACGAGGAATCACTGGGAGACAAATACGACGACATTCTACAAACAACAAACGACAATGAACCGACACAGAGGGGAAGAAACACAGAGACTAAATAGACACAGGGGTAATCAACACAGGTGAGACTAGTTAGACAGGTGAAACAAACAAAACACAGGTGAGTACAATCAGGGCAATCAGAACAGGGGAAACACAGAGACAGGAATTAAGACAACACTTAAGACAACAAAATAAATCATAGAACACTGAAAGCACACAGAATGTAACAAAACACAGAGAGACACAAGGAGAAGAAAATACAAAATAAAACAGGAAACACTAAAGACAACACTAGGAAACATTAACACACAGGGAAACAAGCAACACTAGGGAAAAAGAGAAATAAAACCAAAAACTAAACTAAACTCCAAAATACAAACTAAACAAAGACCAAATCATGACATAACCCCCCCCCTCAAGGGACGGATCCCAGACGTTCCAAAACGTCAATAAACCAAAACAGGGTGGGTGGAGGGGGTCCGGAGGAGGGACTCCGGACTCTCAGGCGGACGGCCTGGAGGCAGGGCACATAGCCCGGACAGTTCGGGAGGGCGGCCAGGAGGCCGGCCCAACAAGGAGAACAGTTCAGGGGGGCGGCCGGGAGGCCGATCAAAGACGGGGAACAGTTCAGGGGGGCGGCCGGGAGGCCGATCAAACACGGGGAACAGTTCAGGGGGGCAGCCAGGTGGCCGACCAAAGACGGGGAACAGTTCAGGGGGGCGGCCAGGTGGCCGACCAGACCCGGAGAGCAGATCAGGAGGGCGGCCCGGTGGCCGACCAGACACGGAGCACAGTTCAGGTGGGCGGCCCGGAGGCTGACCAGACACAGGGGACAGTTCGGGTGGGCGGCCAGGAGGCCGACCAAACACAGAGACCAGCTCAGGGGGAGTCAGACGGCCCTCTGACGATGGCGCAGGAGTCGGCAGGACCTCTGACCAGGGCGCAGGAAGCTGCAGAGTCGGCAGGACCCCAGACGCGTGCTCAGGAAGCTGCGGAGTCGGCAGGACCTCCGACGGAGACACGAGAGTGGGCAGATCCTCCAACGGAGAAACAGGAGCGGGCACAACCTCCAACTTGGAAACGGGTGTTGGCAGGGCCTCCCACAGAGACATAGGAGTGGGCAGATCCTCCAACGGAGAAACGGGTGTTGGCAGGGCCTCCCACAGAGACATAGGAGTGGGCAGATCCTCCAACGGAGAAACTGGTGTTGGCAGGGCCTCCCACAAAGACATAGGAGTGGGAAGATCCTCCAACGGAGAAACAGGAGTCGGCCGGACCGCCGAGGGTACGTCAGGAGTGACGTCAGAAATCGGCCGGACCGCCGAGGCGACGTCAGGAGTCAGCCGGACCGCCGAGGGTACGTCAGGAGTGACGTCAGGAATGGGCCGGACCGCCGAGGCGACGTCAGGAGTCGGCCGGACCGCCGAGGGTACGTCAGGGGTGACGTCAGGAATTGGCCAGACCGCCGAGGGTACGTCAGGGGTGACGTCAGGAATCGGCCGGACTGCCGAGGGTACGTCAGGGGTCGGCCGGACCGCCGAGGTGACATCAGGAGTCGGCTGGACCGCCGAGGCGACGTCAGGAGTCGGCCGGACCGCCGACAGGGGAACCGCAGGAATCGGCCAGACCGCCGAGGCGACGTCAGGAGTCGGCCGGACCGCCGACAGGGGAACCGCAGGA
This sequence comes from Tautogolabrus adspersus, assembly GCA_020745685.1. NCBI lineage: Eukaryota > Metazoa > Chordata > Actinopteri > Labriformes > Labridae > Tautogolabrus > Tautogolabrus adspersus. The sequence goes on from CM036544.1 coordinate 7,360,118, forward strand.
ATCGGCCAGACCGCCGAGGCGACGTCAGGAGTCGGCCGGACCGCCGACAGGGAATCCGCAGGAATCGGCCGGACCGCCGACAGGAAATCCGCAGGAATCCCCCTCTCTTCAACAGGGGGACTACGGAGCTCAGCAGTCACAGGCAGCAGAGGGCGCTCTGCAGGGACGCAGTGAGGCTGAGGCTCCCAGGCACAGGGAGGCAAAGTCACTGGGGAGCACAGGGGCAGAGTCACTGGAGCTCTTGGCAGCGAAGACTCGGGTGAGCTGGGCAGCGTAGACTCGGGTGAGCTGGGCAGCGTAGACTCGGGTGAGCTGGGCAGCGTAGACTCGGGTGAGCTGGGCAGCGTAGACTCGGGTGAGCTGGGCAGCGTAGACTCCGGTGAGCTGAGCAGCGAAGACTCCGGTGAGCTGAGCAGCAACATGGGCTGAGGCCTGATTTGAGGCTTTTGCTGAGGCCTGTGCTGAGGCCTGGGTTGAAGCTGTGGCTTGGGCTGGTAGACAGGCTGCTGAGGTTGAGGCTTGAGCTGAGGCTTGAGCTGAGGCTTGAGCTGAGGCTTGAGCTGAGGCCTGGGCTGAAGCTTGTGTTCAGGCCCGGACTGAGGCCTGATTTGAGGCTTTTGCTGAGGCCTGTGCTGAGGCCTGGGTTGAAGCTGTGGCTTGGGCTGGTAGACAGGCTGCTGAGGTTGAGGCTTGAGCTGAGGCTTGAGCTGAGGCTTGAGCTGAGGCTTGAGCTGAGGCTTGGGTTGAGGCCTGGGCTGAAGCTTGTGTTCAGGCCCGGACTGAGGCTTGAGTTGAGGCTTGGGCTGAGGCTTGGATTGGCATGGCTGGGAAGAAGAGGAGAACAAGTCTCTTGTCCACTCAGGGAGAAAGTGCCTGAGCCATGGCCTTGAGTGAATCTCCTCTTGCGCTGCAAAAATAGCTGCCTCTCTCTCCTCGCCACAGCAAGCCATTTTAATGTCATTTCTAATGCACGTGAGGTTGTAAGTTACCTCACGTAGTTCTAACGAAAAACATCCATCCGCTGGGTCCATAGCTGGTCGGTTCATTCTGTCACGGTGAGAATGAGGAGGTGGAGGACCCAATTGCAGATAATAAAAAAAAGGATTTATTTAAACTAAAAAAGGCAAGGCCAAACAAAACTTACTACACAAGAAAAATCCAAAAAGGTAGCCACGAGGAATCACTGGGAGACAAATACGACGACATTCTACAAACAACAAACGACAATGAACCGACACAGAGGGGAAGAAACACAGAGACTAAATAGACACAGGGGTAATCAACACAGGTGAGACTAGTTAGACAGGTGAAACAAACAAAACACAGGTGAGTACAATCAGGGCAATCAGAACAGGGGAAACACAGAGACAGGAATTAAGACAACACTTAAGACAACAAAATAAATCATAGAACACTGAAAGCACACAGAATGTAACAAAACACAGAGAGACACAAGGAGAAGAAAATACAAAATAAAACAGGAAACACTAAAGACAACACTAGGAAACATTAACACACAGGGAAACAAGCAACACTAGGGAAAAAGAGAAATAAAACCAAAAACTAAACTAAACTCCAAAATACAAACTAAACAAAGACCAAATCATGACAGTGGTGGGTGGTGTCTTTGTAGATGGTGGTGGTCTGCTCGATGTCTCCTGGAGAAGAAGGTCTCTCACACAAAAACTCCAATACTTCGGATGTCGATGAACTGCAGACACACAGAAAAACACACACACACACACACACACACACACACACAATGGTGATTTCTCAGAGAATCACCAATGAACACATTCACTGACTTTACTCAACTTTTGAACTGATGTAAAACATTCTGATTGTAAATTGATTGATTGTATTTATTTCTGTGTCATGCACAAAAAGTTCCCAACCCTCACAGGTTCATAACACCCCAGACGTTCAGCTGCAGTGGTTCAACATTTCATAACATTACAAAGTGTCATGCTTTTATTCCATATGAATTCTGAAATCATAGTGTCGATCCTACAGAAAAAGCTCCAGGGAAAAAAGATGGCAACACACTGAAACAGATATAACAGCTTGGGAAGGGTATTCATTTTGACAGAGTTAATACGGGCAGTCAAAGAAAGATTCAAAATTGACCAACGGTTAAAGTATTCTTGTACATGCTTCATAAGGGGGACAAAATTTGCATTATAGAGGTCTTTGATCTTGTTAGTAACCTGAACCCCTAAGTAAGTGATCCCATGCATTGCAGTTTTAAAAGGAAGGCTATGAAGTGGGAATTTATGTGCTGCCTTATTCAAGGGACCCGAGGGAAATTCAAGGCATCCAGTAGCAGTATACAAACATGCAAGACACATAGCAATTGTTACATAAACACCCGCTGTCCCCCCTCCCATACATATATTATCCGACAACAAAGATTTAAGGAGCCCCTATATATAAGAATAAAAAATTAAAATTAAAATTAAACCTGTGCAATTGTGAATAGACCTATACAACTTATAACCCACCACAGAGCCAGCCTTCCTCACCAGTCTGTCCAGCCGTGCTGCATCCCTCTTCTTGCTGCATCCTCCCCAGCACACCACAGTGTAGAAGAGGACACTGGCCACCACCGACTGGTAAAACATCTGCAGCAGCTTTTTGCAGATGTTGAAGGACCCCAGCCTTCTCAGGAAGTACAGACGGCTCTGTCCCTTCCTACAGGTAGTGTCCATGTTTGGTGACCAGTCCAGTTTGTCATCCAACTGTAGCCCCAGATACCTGTAGGTCCTGACCACCTCTACGTCGACCCCCCTGATGGAAACAGGTTGCAGATGTGGCTTGTTCCTTCTGAAGTCCACCACCATCTCCTTGGTCTTGGAGGTGTTCAGCTGCAGATGGTTCGAACTGCACCACGTCACAAAGTCCTCAATGAGGCTCCTATACTCCTCCTCTTGTCCATCCCTGACACAACCAACTATCGCAGTGTCATCTGAGTATTTCTGCATGTGGCAGAGCTCAGAGTTATACTGGAAGTCAGAGGTATACAGGGTGAACAAGAGAGCACAGTCCCCTGTGGCGCACCGGTGCTGCTGACCACAGTGTCAGATGTGCAGTCCTTCAGTCCTTCAGTCTGACGTACTGTGGTCTCTATGTGAGGTAGTCAGTGATCCATCTCACCAGGTGCGAGTCCACCCTCATCTCGGTCAGCTTGTCTCTCAGTAGGAGGGGGTGGATGGTGTCAAAGGCGCTAGAGAAATCAAAGAACATGATTCTCATCGCGCTGCTCCCCTTGTCCAGATGAGAGTACGCCCTGTGTAGCAGATAGAGGATGGCATCGTCCACGCCCACCTTCGCCTGGTACGCAAACTGCAGTGGATCCTGCGCGTGGTGGACCTGGGGTCTGAGGTGATGGAGCAGCAGTCGTTCAAAGGTCTTCATGGCGTGGGATGTCTCGTGCGATTGGCCTGAAGTCGCCTGGCTCACTGGGGTTTTTCTTCTTAGGGACCGGGGTGAGGCACAAGGTCTTCCAGAGCACAGGGACCTTCCCAAGCCGCAAGCTCATGTTGAAGACATGCTGAAGCGGCTCCCCCAGCTCAGCGGAACAGGCCTTGAGCATCCTAGGACACACCCTGTCCGGGCCCGCTGCCTTCCTGGGACGGAGTCTTTTCAGCTCTCAGCTCACCTGATCCCTGGTTATGGTGGAGGGGAGGGGGCTTGAATTGTCTGGGGAGATGGAGGGGGGTGGTGTTGTGTTTGTCCTGGTGGCAGTGGGGGTGTTGTTGTTGTTGTTGGGGGGGATGAAGGTCAGGGTTAGGGTGTGAAGGGAGGTGCTGAGTGGGCAGTTACCGTTGTTGTTGGGGGGGGATGACGGTCAGGATTGGGGTGTGAAGGGAGGTGCTGAGTGGGCAGTTACCGTTGTTGTTGTTGGGGGGGGATGAAGGTCAGGGTGGGCGGTATGAAGAGAGGTGCTGAGTGGGCAGTTACCGGCTGCAACGGCTGGGCAGTCAAACCTGTTAAAAAACAGGTTGAGCTGGTTGGCTCTCACAGTGTCCTCATCTTCTGTGTTGTTGTCTTTCTTCTTGCAGTCTGTGATAGTTTTCATGCCCTCCCAGACCTCTCTCATGTTGTTGTTCTGCAGCTTCTGCTCCACCTTCCTTCTGTACTCCTCCTTTGCCTCTCTGAGTCAGACCTTGAGTTCCCCCTGCATGCGCTTCAGCTCTGCCTGGTCTCCCTCCTTGAATGCCCTCTTCTACCTGTTGAGGATGTCCTTGACATTACTGGTAATCCAGGGCTTGTTGTTCGGGAAGCAGCGAACAGTTTTTGTGGGAACCACAACATCCATACAGAAGTTCATGTAGTCAGTTGTGCAGTGTGTGACCCCCTCAATATCCTCACCGTGTGGCTCTTGCAAGGCACTCCAGTCAGTGGTATCAAAACAGTCTCTGAGAGCCTCCACTGCCTCAGGAGACCACTTCCTGAAGGTGCGTGTGGTTACTGGTTGCCTTTGAATCTTTGGCTTGTACTGTGGCTTCAGAAGGACCAGGTTGTGATCAGACTTCCCCAGAGGTGGTAGGGGGGTGGCAGTGTAAGCGTCCTTCACATTTACATACAGGAGGTCTATTGTCCTGTTCTTCCTGGTAGGACAGCTTACAAACTGGTGAAAGTCCGGTAGTGTTGAGTCCAATGTAACATGATTAAAGTCCCCAGAGATGGCTATGAATGCTTCAGGCTGCTGTGTTTGTAGTCTCGCGATAGTGGAGTGGATGACGTCACACGCGGTGTCAGTGTGCGCCCGCAGAGGGACGTAAACACAAACAACAATGGCGTGGGAGAAAGGACTGACAGGACTATACACCTGTCAGGTGTTGGTCGTCCCTCAGGCTGTGACAGGATTGGACATATTTGGCTGCCTCTCTGTGCTGACTCTGTGTTCTCCCAGTAGCCTATGTGCTGCTTTTTATTTAAGTCCAAGGGCCACTCAAAGTCTGGGACTTTATGTCTAATCTGGTTGAAGAGCCTTTCTCTTATGTGAGCTGACAAACAAGACCGACCCTGCTCCGTTACTTTTTTCTGCATGTTTTATATTTGAGATCGTTTATTTCCCGATCAGACACGGAGCGAGGAGGGTGAAGGTAGCCTACATGAGACGATCCGTAGGCGTCAAAACTGCGGGGAATATCATACACTTGGAAAAGAGCGCCGGTGACGTCAGCAGTGCCTTTCTGAAAAGTTGAAAGAGCGCTCGGAGCGGCCGCACAAAAAATGCAGAGCGCTCTGAAGAAAAGACTCTGGGCGCTGCGCTTTTTCTCCAGACGGCCGCTTTCTGCTGCAAAGCTCTCTACACATTCAAAACAATAAAAAAAAAAAAAAACGCTAGGTGGACACAGGTCACTTTTGGTAATTGTTTATGCTCTGCTGGACAGGCCACTTAAAAAACATTTTGGGGAACATTTAAGAGCATACCCACTTCTTCAGCCACCACTACACCTTTAGCATAACAGTATGATCAACATTTGAGCTTTCCACCCTGAGCGTGACGTCATGGCAACATGGTCGCCATGGGGATACGGCCTATTCATGATTGCAGTTTCTACTATTTTAGGTTTTATTATTGTGTTTGTGGCACACTATGGACTCATAGCTCATTATATCATAAAATGAACAACACAGTACAACATATGTCATCTTTCTTCTCACTTACAAAATGTTATCTTAACTTTAAAGTTGAACAAAGTGAAACTGATTCAACTGGTTCCTGTCATTGTGTTCTTGTTTTATTGTTCAGTGTTTGGCTTCAGCATCAAGCACTCTCGACAATCAAAGCAGCTGTTGTTCTCCATGCTAATGTACCACACACACACACATACTCGAGTACCTCATTGAGAGGGGACTATCGGGCTACACTCCCCAAGTGTGGCCTTCTCTTTCTGGTCATTTTAAAAATACAAAAAACTAGGGATGTAAAGATTAATCATGAGGCAGTTAAAAATCGATTCAAAGCTGTCAAGGTTCAAATCAATTCTCTGAAAAATGAATCGCAGTAACAGGGTCCACAATTAACACCCGCCAAGCGCCAAATGCGGGTAGATTTTCTGTTTGATGAGTACATTTCAGAGGGCTATCTGCCACAGGCGGGTAAATATTTTACCAAAAAGTCATAAAAACTATGCTATGAGTATTTAGCGCGTTTTATGTAGCTGCAGCCGGCTATCCCTGCTCCTCCCTCTGCTGTCATGACTGTGAGCATCGCGGAGCATCCTGAGACACTCCAATTTCAGCGCCCCTTTTAACTATTAGTGCATCAGTTGATCCGTACGGACCGAGTCGGGAACACGCGTGAAGAGGTCAAACGGTCGGTTCCACTTTTCTCCGTTCACTCTCACCGTGTCTGCAGCTAACATAACGATAGCAATGTCATATCAAAGCCTGCTGTAGTCTCAGTCCATGAACGTCTCCACTCAGACTCTGTGAAACAGCGCTGCGTTATAAACACTGCAGATATAGTGCACGCTAAATGCACGCGCAGCAGGAGCAGTCAGAGATACACACACGTCTAATAATGAACAGGCTGATTATATTAAGTGTCTAATATTGTCAAAGCTAAATCAAGAGAACACTTGTTTTGTGTAACAATAATTTATTATGCTCTGATGGATTTTAGTTTTTAGTCTGTAATGTTGTAATGCGGGGGGGGGGGGGGAATACATTTCTCAATTTCCTGATCTGATAAAATTATTGAATCTGTGACTTCAATCTGTGATTTATTCAACAGAACATAATTCATCTCATTTAAATGTACTGTAACAGATGTGTATGTGACACAAAAACACAATTTGTTATTTTTTTGCCGTTCAAAAATATGTTTGACCAGTGAATTATTTCATCAAATTATATTTATCATCCTATAAAGTCATAAAGCTTTGAATTGGTTTAAAAAAAACTAATGTTCAACCTTCTATTCACATCATTCACATCAGAACGTTGTTCTGCTTTCAGAAAGACAACATGGATCAAAGTGAAGTCAAAGAAAATGCTTTTGACTCTGTCTGCATGCAGGTGAATCAGGACAGGTTCTCCTGTCATTTTCAATACAGAGAGATCAACTTGATAAAAGCCAGCACTGTTCAAAGGTTGAGGAATTATTTGTCATCAGTCCCTTCTGTGTAAATGTGTGTCATTATGACACTTCACTATGCAAGCTTACATGAAGAATAATTGATGCGCCGTGGCTTCAACTCCCGTGTCAGAACGGGCGAAGGAGGGCGTCGTCGTTATCTTGTATATACACACAGAAAGTATTCTTTGTTGGTTCTGTTTTTATGTCACAGTAATTTGAAGCTAAGCAGAAACTATCATGCCTATATTTCTGCACAGCACTGCTTTAGGAAAAATGCACTACAGTTCAGAGTGAACAAGAAGTGATGTTAAAAAAAAAGACTGAAAAGCTCTTCCACCAACCTGCTGAGTGGATCAGCATCATCCATGATCTGACGAAGGAGCCCGTAACTGAAAAACCTGCCAGACACCAGGAGTTTGTGAGCCTGCCTCTTCTCCTTCTGCACCTCCACAACAATGGAAAGTGATGCAATGCAAATGGTTAGTAAATAATTGTTTTGCTGTATTTCTGTCCAGAGTTTTGATCTGACATAGGAGTGAACTGGAGTGGGGGATATCAATGGTTTCATTTTCAGTTGAATAGGGTCATCAGCCAGTCATTAAGCAAAACAAAAGAAACGACCAGCAGTTAACCAAACAGTCACACATTGAGAGGGCGTGACCTCACAGGTGATTGACTAAAGCTGAGTCTTTCAGCACATACAATGATTCTCACCAAATAAGGAAGAGGGAAAGACAGACTTAACTTATTACATGTAGGCCTCAGAAGCTTTGACATGAACAATGTTGGGTTTATGAAAAGGTCTGAATCTAAGCTTTAAAAGGAGGTATGACTCCAGTATATCAGATCTTGCTAGCCTGAAATAACAGGTTCTGACCTCTGACCCAGCTCTGAAAACTGCCATAATACTTAAACAAATGAATATCAACACCAAATCTGCTAAAAAACAGACAAACTACAGCTCAAACCAGACATGTAGGTCTCCTCTGTTCATTACAAGAAAGAAAATCAAAAACCTTTCTCCTCCTGCTCCTCCTCTTTCTCCAAAATAATTGTATCATCAGATGATACATTGCCCTCCTCTTGGATGGTTGGAAGAGTTAGCTAGAACTTCTTCAATTCTTTGCCCCGAGATGACTTGTTCTTCTTCTTTCTTTCCTCTGACTGAAAAATAAAAAACAAAAAGTCAAGAATGACTTTTAAAGACTGTATGTGTTAATGTCTCCTGCACAAGTCTTATTAGTTACAGAGAAAAACACTCTGAGGATACTGCTGTCAAGTAGGAAACATGCAAAGATCATTTGACAAATGTTACTAAGTTCATATAGTACTGAAGAAATCACTTATTTTGTTTCCTTATTTGTGTAGAGTTACATCATATGCATAAAGACTCAGCCTTTGTTAGTCAGCTGTGAAGTCACCCCCTCTCAGGTGAGCATGCATGCCAATGCTAATGCAGGAATGTGGGCGGGGCTGTCAGACATATAAGCTGAGGCCACCAGATGACTGCTCACTCCTGATTTTCTCCAGAGAAGCTCATCGCAGATCATCAGACATCTTTCCAGAGAGAAACCTGCTGACCTACAAGACCACAAAAGCTATTTTAATTGCTACTGCTACATAGCTTTTATTCCGAGACTCCTCAGAGAAGCTCCAGAGAAGCTCATCACAGCTCATCAGACATCTTTCCAGAGAGAAGCCTGCTGACCTACAACACCCAACATTTTTAATTGCTGCTTTTATTCTAAGAGAAGCTAAGGTCTAATTATGTCTTCTCTTGTTAAACCCAACAGAGACTATCTGCTGTGCCCTGTTTGCTTGGAGACCCAGGATTCCCTGTCGATGCATCTGCGCAGGGTCTGCATGAAGCACAGCACAGCAGAGGCCATTGTTGTGGAGGTGCAGAAGGAGAAGAGGCAGGCTCACGAATTCCTGGTGTCTGGCAGGTTTTTCAGTTACGGGCTCCTTCGTCAGATCATGGATGATGCTGATCCACTCAGCAGGTTGGTGGAAGAGCTTTTCAGTCTTTTTTTTAACATCACTTCTTGTTTACTCTGAACTGTAGTGCATTTTTAAATTGTATTGAATACAATTGTCTAAATGATGTGTTTTTTAATTGAAAGGCTGATTGAGGAGCTGCAGCGTCGCCACAATGCAGTGACTGGTGTCCCTCCACCACTGTCTAATGCCAACGTTACGGCAACGCCCTCTTCCAGTGCAACTAGAGAGCAACCTGAGCCTAGTGAGAGTGACCAGTCTGACAGTGCCTTTGTCAGCGGTGGAGAGTACTCAGTGGTAAGAGTCTCACTTTCACAACTTCAACGATGATGTTTGACCTTGCCGTAATGGACCGGAGTGGCCACGCAATGCACACATATCTGGTGGAAGTTGTAAAAAATGTTAGCAGGTTACGATTAATTGATGATTAGTAGAAAAATAAACTGTCCTCCTAAAGCAGTGCTGTGCAGAAATATAGGCATGTTAGTTTCTGCTTAGCTTCAACCCCCGAGCCATGTTCCTAAATATTTACAGGCCACCTAAATACTGTGCAAACTTTTGTGATGATTTCACTGAACTGCTGTCTGTGATCTGTAATGACTTTGACTGTGTTATTATTGTTGGTGATTTTAACATCCAGGTTGATAACCCCCAGGACAGAGGGGCTAAAGAACTGTGTTACACTCTTGATAGCTTTGGGCTGACTCAGCACGTGACAGAGCCCACACAAAATAGAGGACACACTCTGCACTGACTAAAAAGTCATTCTTGACTATTTGTTTTTTTATTTTTCAGTCAGAGGAAAGAAAGAAGAGAAACAAGAACAAGAACAAGAACAAGAACAAGAACAAGAACAAGAACAAGAACAAGTGATCTCGGGGCAAAGAATTGAAGAAGTTCAAGCTAACTCTTCCAACCATCCAAGAGGAGGGCAATGTATCATCAGATGATACAATTATTTTGGAGAAAGAGGAGGAGCAGGAGGAGAAAGGCTTTTGATTTTCTGTAATAAAGATTATGTTCACAGTTCATGTTTCAGGTTTCATTTTTCATTAGGTTGATTGTAATACATTAAAGACAGAGTGCCAGTGTTTCTTTTTAATGTGGTTACGTTTGTAGTTTTGAAAGAAAAACCTTCATTTCTCAAAGGCAGGATTCACAGCTGACTAACAAAAGCTGAGTCTTTCAGTATATACAGTGATTCTCCCCAAATAAAGAAGAGGGAAAGAGAAAAAAAACCTTCACTTATTCCATGTAAGAATCAAAATGGTTAGTAAAGAATTGTTTTGCTGTATTTCTGTCCAGAGTTTTGATCTGACATAGGAGTGAACTGGAGTGGGGGATATCAATGGTTTCATTTTCAGTTGAATAGGGTCATCAGCCAGTCATTAAGCAAAACAAAAGAAACGACCAGCAGTTAACCAAACAGTCACACATTGAGAGGGCGTGACCTCACAGGTGATTGACTAAAGCTGAGTCTTTCAGCACATACAATGATTCTCACCAAATAAGGAAGAGGGAAAGACAGACTTAACTTATTACATGTAGGCCTCAGAAGCTTTGACATGAACAATGTTGGGTTTATGAAAAGGTCTGAATCTAAGCTTTAAAAGGAGGTATGACTCCAGTATATCAGATCTTGATAGCCTGAAATAACAGGTTCTGACCTCTGACCCAGCTCTGAAAACTGGCATAATACTTAAACAAATGAATATCAACACCAAATCTGCTAAAAACAGACAAACTACAGCTCAAACCAGACATGTAGGTCTCCTCTGTTCATTACAAGAAAGAAAATCAAAAACCTTTCTCCTCCTGCTTCTCCTCTTTCTCCAAAATAATTGCACCATCAGATGATACATTGCCCTCCTCTTGGATGGTTGGAAGAGTTAGCTAGAACTTCTTCAATTCTTTGCCCCGAGATGACTTGTTCTTCTTTCTTTCCTCTGACTGAAAAATAAAAAACAAAAAGTCAAGAATGACTTTTAAAGACTGTATGTGTTAATGTCTCCTGCACAAGTCTTATTAGTTACAGAGAAAAACACTCTGAGGATACTGCTGTCAAGTAGGAAACATGCAAAGATCATTTGACAAATGTTACTAAGTTCATATAGTACTGAAGAAATCACTTATTTTAACTTTGTTTCCTTATTTGTGTAGAGTTACATCATATGCATAAAGACTCAGCCTTTGTTAGTCAGCTGTGAAGTCACCCCCTCTCAGGTGAGCATGCATGCCAATGCTAATGCAGGAATGTGGGCGGGGCTGTCAGACATATAAGCTGAGGCCACCAGATGACTGCTCACTCCTGATTTTCTCCAGAGAAGCTCATCGCAGATCATCAGACATCTTTCCAGAGAGAAACCTGCTGACCTACAAGACCACAAAAGCTATTTTAATTGCTACTGCTACATAGCTTTTATCCCGAGACTCCTCAGAGAAGCTCCAGAGAAGCTCATCACAGCTCATCAGACATCTTTCCAGAGAGAAGCCTGCTGACCTACAACACCCAACATTTTTAATTGCTGCTTTTATTCTAGGAGAAGCTAAGGTCTAATTATGTCTTCTCTTGTTAAACCCAACAGAGACTATCTGCTGTGCCCTGTTTGCTTGGAGACCCAGGATTCCCTGTCGATGCATCTGCGCAGGGTCTGCATGAAGCACAGCACAGCAGAGGCCATTGTTGTGGAGGTGCAGAAGGAGAAGAGGCAGGCTCACGAATTCCTGGTGTCTGGCAGGTTTTTCAGTTACGGGCTCCTTCGTCAGATCATGGATGATGCTGATCCACTCAGCAGGTTGGTGGAAGAGCTTTTCAGTCTTTTTTTTAACATCACTTCTTGTTTACTCTGAACTGTAGTGCATTTTTAAATTGTATTGAATACAATTGTCTAAATGATGTGTTTTTTAATTGAAAGGCTGATTGAGGAGCTGCAGCGTCGCCACAATGCAGTGACTGGTGTCCCTCCACCACTGTCTAATGCCAACGTTACGGCAACGCCCTCTTCCAGTGCAACTAGAGAGCAACCTGAGCCTAGTGAGAGTGACCAGTCTGACAGTGCCTTTGTCAGCGGTGGAGAGTACTCAGTGGTAAGAGTCTCACTTTCACAACTTCAATGATGATGTTTGACCTTGCCGTAATGGACCGGAGTGGCCACGCAATGCACACATATCTGGTGGAAGTTGTAAAAAATGTTAGCAGGTTACGATTAATTGATGATTAGTAGAAAAATAAACTGTCCTCCTAAAGCAGTGCTGTGCAGAAATATAGGCATGTTAGTTTCTGCTTAGCTTCAACCCCCGAGCCATGTTCCTAAATATTTACAGGCCACCTAAATACTGTGCAAACTTTTTTGATGATTTCACTGAACTGCTGTCTGTGATCTGTAATGACTTTGACTGTGTTATTATTGTTGGTGATTTTAACATCCAGGTTGATAACCCCCAGGACAGAGGGGCTAAAGAACTGTGTTACACTCTTGATAGCTTTGGGCTGACTCAGCACGTGACAGAGCCCACACAAAATAGAGGACACACTCTGCACTGACTAAAAAGTCATTCTTGACTATTTGCTTTTTTTATTTTTCAGTCAGAGGAAAGAAAGAAGAACAAGAACAAGAACAAGAACAAGAACAAGAACAAGAACAAGAACAAGAACAAGAACAAGAACAAGAACAAGTGATCTCGGGGCAAAGAATTGAAGAAGTTCTAGCTAACTCTTCCAACCATCCAAGAGGAGGGCAATGTATCATCTGATGATACAATTATTTTGGAGAAAGAGGAGGAGCAGGAGGAGAAAGGCTTTTGATTTTCTGTAATAAAGATTATGTTCACAGTTCATGTTTCAGGTTTCATTTTTCATTATGTTGATTGTAATACATTAAAGACAGAGTTCCAGTGTTTCTTTTTAATGTGGTTACATTTGTAGTTTTGAAAGAAAAACCTTCATTTCTCAAAGGCAGGATTCACAGCTGACTAACAAAAGCTGAGTCTTTCAGTATATACAGTGATTCTCCCCAAATAAAGAAGAGGGAAAGAGAAAAAAAAACCTTCACTTATTCCATGTAAGAATCAAAATGGTTAGTAAAGAATTGTTTTGCTGTATTTCTGTCCAGAGTTTTGATCTGACATAGGAGTGAACTGGAGTGGGGGATATCAATGGTTTCATTTTCAGTTGAATAGGGTCATCAGCCAGTCATTATGCAAAACAAAAGAAACGACCAGCAGTTAACCAAACAGTCACACATTGAGAGGGCGTGACCTCACAGGTGATTGACTAAAGCTGAGTCTTTCAGCACATACAATGATTCTCACCAAATAAGGAAGAGGGAAAGACAGACTTAACTCATTACATGTAGGCCTCAGAAGCTTTGACATGAACAATGTTGGGTTTATGAAAAGGTCTGAATCTAAGCTTTAAAAGGAGGTATGACTCCAGTATATCAGATCTTGCTAGCCTGAAATAGCAGGTTCTGACCTCTGACCCAGCTCTGAAAACTGCGATAATACTTAAACAAATGAATATCAACACCAAATCTGCTAGAAACAGACAAACTACAGCTCAAACCAGACATGTAGGTCTCCTCTGTTCATTACAAGAAAGAAAATCAAAAACCTTTCTCCTCCTGCTTCTCCTCTTTCTCCAAAATAATTGTATCATCAGATGATACATTGCCCTCCTCTTGGATGGTTGGAAGCGTAAGCTACTTCTTCAATTCTTTGCCCCGAGATGACTTGTTCTTCTTCTTTCTTTCCTCTGACTGAAAAATAAAAAACAAAAAGTCAAGAATGACTTTTAAAGACTGTATGTGTTAATGTCTCCTGCACAAGTCTTATTAGTTACAGAGAAAAACACTCTGAGGATACTGCTGTCAAGTAGGAAACATGCAAAGATCATTTGACAAATGTTACTAAGTTCATATAGTACTGAAGAAATCACTTATTTTGTTTCCTTATTTGTGTAGAGTTACATCATATGCATAAAGACTCAGCCTTTGTTAGTCAGCTGTGAAGTCACCCCCTCTCAGGTGAGCATGCATGCCAATGCTAATGCAGGAATGTGGGCGGGGCTGTCAGACATATAAGCTGAGGCCACCAGATGACTGCTCACTCCTGATTTTCTCCAGAGAAGAGACTCCTCAGAGAAGCTCCAGAGAAGCTCATCACAGCTCATCAGACATCTTTCCAGAGAGAAGCCTGCTGACCTACAACACCCAACATTTTTAATTGCTGCTTTTATTCTAAGAGAAGCTAAGGTCTAATTATGTCTTCTCTTGTTAAACCCAACAGAGACTATCTGCTGTGCCCTGTTTGCTTGGAGACCCAGGATTCCCTGTCGATGCATCTGCGCAGGGTCTGCATGAAGCACAGCACAGCAGAGGCCATTGTTGTGGAGGTGCAGAAGGAGAAGAGGCAGGCTCACGAATTCCTGGTGTCTGGCAGGTTTTTCAGTTACGGGCTCCTTCGTCAGATCATGGATGATGCTGATCCACTCAGCAGGTTGGTGGAAGAGCTTTTCAGTCTTTTTTTAACATCACTTCTTGTTCACTCTGAACTGTAGTGCATTTTTAAATTGTATTGAATACAATTGTCTAAATGATGTGTTTTTTAATTGAAAGGCTGATTGAGGAGCTGCAGCGTCGCCACAATGCAGTGACTGGTGTCCCTCCACCACTGTCTAATGCCAACGTTACGGCAACGCCCTCTTCCAGTGCAACTAGAGAGCAACCTGAGCCTAGTGAGAGTGACCAGTCTGACAGTGCCTTTGTCAGCGGTGGAGAGTACTCAGTGGTAAGAGTCTCACTTTCACAACTTCAACGATGATGTTTGACCTTGCCGTAATGGACCGGAGTGGCCACGCAATGCACACATATCTGGTGGAAGTTGTAAAAAATGTTAGCAGGTTACGATTAATTGATGATTAGTAGAAAAATAAACTGTCCTCCTAAAGCAGTGCTGTGCAGAAATATAGGCATGTTAGTTTCTGCTTAGCTTCAACCCCCGAGCCATGTTCCTAAATATTTACAGGCCACCTAAATACTGTGCAAACTTTTGTGATGATTTCACTGAACTGCTGTCTGTGATCTGTAATGACTTTGACTGTGTTATTATTGTTGGTGATTTTAACATCCAGGTTGATAACCCCCAGGACAGAGAGGCTAAAGAACTGTGTTACACTCTTGATAGCTTTGGGCTGACTCAGCACGTGACAGAGCCCACACAAAATAGAGGACACACTCTGCACTGACTAAAAAGTCATTCTTGACTATTTGTTTTTTTATTTTTCAGTCAGAGGAAAGAAAGAAGAGAAAGAAGAACAAGAACAAGAACAAGAACAAGTGATCTCGGGGCAAAGAATTGAAGAAGTTCAAGCTAACTCTTCCAACCATCCAAGAGGAGGGCAATGTATCATCTGATGATACAATTATTTTGGAGAAAGAGGAGGAGCAGGAGGAGAAAGGCTTTTGATTTTCTGTAATAAAGATTATGTTCACAGTTCATGTTTCAGGTTTCATTTTTCATTATGTTGATTGTAATACATTAAAGACAGAGTGCCAGTGTTTCTTTTTAATGTGGTTACATTTGTAGTTTTGAAAGAAAAACCTTCATTTCTCAAAGGCAGGATTCACAGCTGACTAACAAAAGCTGAGTCTTTCAGTATATACAGTGATTCTCCCCAAATAAAGAAGAGGGAAAGAGAAAAAAAACCTTCACTTATTCCATGTAAGAATCAAAATGGTTAGTAAAGAATTGTTTTGCTGTGTTTCTGTCCAGAGTTTTGATCTGACATAGGAGTGAACTGGAGTGGGGGATATCAATGGTTTCATTTTCAGTTGAATAGGGTCATCAGCCAGTCATTAAGCAAAACAAAAGAAACGACCAGCAGTTAACCAAACAGTCACACATTGAGAGGGCGTGACCTCACAGGTGATTGACTAAAGCTGAGTCTTTCAGCACATACAGTGATTCTCACCAAATAAGGAAGAGGGAAAGACAGACTTAACTCATTACATGTAGGCCTCAGAAGCTTTGACATGAACAATGTTGGGTTTATGAAAAGGTCTGAATCTAAGCTTTAAAAGGAGGTATGACTCCAGTATATCAGATCTTGATAGCCTGAAATAACAGGTTCTGACCTCTGACCCAGCTCTGAAAACTGGCATAATACTTAAACAAATGAATATCAACACCAAATCTGCTAAAAACAGACAAACTACAGCTCAAACCAGACATGTAGGTCTCCTCTGTTCATTACAAGAAAGAAAATCAAAAACCTTCTCCTCCTGCTTCTCCTCTTTCTCCAAAATAATTGTATCATCAGATGATACATTGCCCTCCTCTTGGATGGTTGGAAGAGATAGCTAGAACTTCTTCAATTCTTTGCCCCGAGATGACTTGTTCTTCTTCTTTCTATCCTCTGACTGAAAAATAAAAAACAAAAAGTCAAGAATGACTTTTAAAGACTGTATGTGTTAATGTCTCCTGCACAAGTCTTATTAGTAACAGAGAAAAACACTCTGAGGATACTGCTGTCAAGTAGGAAACATGCAAAGATCATTTGACAAATGTTACTAAGTTCATATAGTACTGAAGAAATCACTTATTTTAACTTTGTTTCCTTATTTGTGTAGAGTTACATCATATGCATAAAGACTCAGCCTTTGTTAGTCAGCTGTGAAGTCACCCCCTCTCAGGTGAGCATGCATGCCAATGCTAATGCAGGAATGTGGGCGGGGCTGTCAGACATATAAGCTGAGGCCACCAGATGACTGCTCACTCCTGATTTTCTCCAGAGAAGAGACTCCTCAGAGAAGCTCCAGAGAAGCTCATCACAGCTCATCAGACATCTTTCCAGAGAGAAGCCTGCTGACCTACAACACCCAACATTTTTAATTGCTGCTTTTATTCTAAGAGAAGCTAAGGTCTAATTATGTCTTCTCTTGTTAAACCCAACAGAGACTATCTGCTGTGCCCTGTTTGCTTGGAGACCCAGGATTCCCTGTCGATGCATCTGCGCAGGGTCTGCATGAAGCACAGCAGAGGCCATTGTTGTGGAGGTGCAGAAGGAGAAGAGGCAGGCTCACGAATTCCTGGTGTCTGGCAGGTTTTTCAGTTACGGGCTCCTTCGTCAGATCATGGATGATGCTGATCCACTCAGCAGGTTGGTGGAAGAGCTTTTCAGTCTTTTTTTTAACATCACTTCTTGTTTACTCTGAACTGTAGTGCATTTTTAAATTGTATTGAATACAATTGTCTAAATGATGTGTTTTTTAATTGAAAGGCTGATTGAGGAGCTGCAGCATCGCCACAATGTAGTGACTGGTGTCCCTCCACCACTGTCTAATGCCAACGTTACGGCAACGCCCTCTTCCAGTGCAACTAGAGAGCAACCTGAGCCTAGTGAGAGTGACCAGTCTGACAGTGCCTTTGTCAGCGGTGGAGAGTACTCAGTGGTAAGAGTCTCACTTTCACAACTTCAACGATGATGTTTGAGCTTGCCGTAATGGACCGGAGTGGCCACGCAATGCACACATATCTGGTGGAAGTTGTAAAAAATGTTAGCAGGTTACGATTAATTGATGATTAGTAGAAAAATAAACTGTCCTCCTAAAGCAGTGCTGTGCAGAAATATAGGCATGTTAGTTTCTGCTTAGCTTCAACCCCCGAGCCATGTTCCTAAATATTTACAGGCCACCTAAATACTGTGCAAACTTTTGTGATGATTTCACTGAACTGCTGTCTGTGATCTGTAATGACTTTGACTGTGTTATTATTGTTGGTGATTTTAACATCCAGGTTGATAACCCCCAGGACAGAGGGGCTAAAGAACTGTGTTACACTCTTGATAGCTTTGGGCTGACTCAGCACGTGACAGAGCCCACACAAAATAGAGGACACACTCTGCACTGACTAAAAAGTCATTCTTGACTATTTGTTTTTTTATTTTTCAGTCAGAGGAAAGAAAGAAGAGAAACAAGAACAAGAACAAGAACAAGAACAAGAACAAGTGATCTCGGGGCAAAGAATTGAAGAAGTTCAAGCTAACTCTTCCAACCATCCAAGAGGAGGGCAATGTATCATCTGATGATACAATTATTTTGGAGAAAGAGGAGGAGCAGGAGGAGAAAGGCTTTTGATTTTCTGTAATAAAGATTATGTTCACAGTTCATGTTTCAGGTTTCATTTTTCATTATGTTGATTGTAATACATTAAAGACAGAGTGCCAGTGTTTCTTTTTAATGTGGTTACATTTGTAGTTTTGAAAGAAAAACCTTCATTTCTCAAAGGCAGGATTCACAGCTGACTAACAAAAGCTGAGTCTTTCAGTATATACAGTGATTCTCCCCAAATAAAGAAGAGGGAAAGAGAAAAAAACCTTCACTTATTCCATGTAAGAATCAAAATGGTTAGTAAATAATTGTTTTGCTGTATTTCTGTCCAGAGTTTTGATCTGACATAGGAGTGAACTGGAGTGGGGGATATCAATGGTTTCATTTTCAGTTGAATAGGGTCATCAGCCAGTCATTAAGCAAAACAAAAGAAACGACCAGCAGTTAACCAAACAGTCACACATTGAGAGGGCGTGACCTCACAGGTGATTGACTAAAGCTGAGTCTTTCAGCACATACAATGATTCTCACCAAATAAGGAAGAGGGAAAGACAGACTTAACTTATTACATGTAGGCCTCAGAAGCTTTGACATGAACAATGTTGGGTTTATGAAAAGGTCTGAATCTAAGCTTTAAAAGGAGGTATGACTCCAGTATATCAGATCTTGATAGCCTGAAATAACAGGTTCTGACCTCTGACCCAGCTCTGAAAACTGGCATAATACTTAAACAAATGAATATCAACACCAAATCTGCTAGAAACAGACAAACTACAGCTCAAACCAGACATGTAGGTCTCCTCTGTTCATTACAAGAAAGAAAATCAAAAACCTTTCTCCTCCTGCTCCTCCTCTTTCTCCAAAATAATTGTATCATCAGATGATACATTGCCCTCCTCTTGGATGGTTGGAAGCGTAAGCTATACTTCTTCAATTCTTTGCCCCGAGATGACTTGTTCTTCTTCTTTCTTTCCTCTGACTGAAAAATAAAAAACAAAAAGTCAAGAATGACTTTTAAAGACTGTATGTGTTAATGTCTCCTGCACAAGTCTTATTAGTTACAGAGAAAAACACTCTGAGGATACTGCTGTCAAGTAGGAAACATGCAAAGATCATTTGACAAATGTTACTAAGTTCATATAGTACTGAAGAAATCACTTATTTTAACTTTGTTTCCTTATTTGTGTAGAGTTACATCATATGCATAAAGACTCAGCCTTTGTTAGTCAGCTGTGAAGTCACCCCCTCTCAGGTGAGCATGCATGCCAATGCTAATGCAGGAATGTGGGCGGGGCTGTCAGACATATAAGCTGAGGCCACCAGATGACTGCTCACTCATCATCTGATCAAATGACAGATTGTGGAGACAGCCAGCGAGAGGAAAACAGCCAGTCAAACGGAACTGACACCGCTAACGTGTATCATTGATTTCAAAGAAACCTAAACCCGCTGCATTGAGGCAGTCTGACCTTCCATCGACTCCATTGTAAACCAACTACTATTCTTAAAACGCGGAAGAAAGGTGGTCTTCACGTACGTCCGCAGGAGCGGCGTATTCGGCGTCGAGACAAACCATTCGACGAGTCTTCACGTACGTCCGCAGGAGCGGCGTATTCAGGATAACTCAACAGGTAGTCCTGGCGGACCCGCTGCAGGCTACACCGTCTCATTGAACAGCCCTCTTCATCATCCGGGACAGTAAGGATTTCTACCTTATCCTCACCAAGGGATTCAAGTCACTTAATCACCCTTCAAACTGTTCACAATCACTCTTACCAACCCCTATTGTTCACTTCATAATTGTTATATAGTCTTGTCACCTTTAGCTTCTTTACTTATAACAGTTTCAATTAACTAATACAAACTTTTTAGTCTATTAAAATGATGTCCAAGCCAGCCCCTAGTGCACTCACACCTGAACAGAGGAAAACTGTCTGGGCCTCAGCCTTTGATGTCAAAGCTAATCCAAACAAACAAAAACCTGCTGCTGATAAATCAAAACTAGTCAAACAGACCCAACAAAGCACCAGACCCCAACCACCAACTGTCCCTTCCGATCCTTCTAAACTGATCGAACCTCGGATCCAACTAAGCACAAAACCCAAAACTCCACTGGTCTCTGCCAACCCCCATCCCAACAACAATCTAAGCTTAAACAGCTACAATGGAGGCGGCCTACGCCAAGCAGAGAAAATGGAGAAAAGAGCCCCAGAGTCAATGCCAAGCGCCAACTCCAGTAATAAATCAGAGAAAATGTTGAAAACCATCTTTGGACAGGTACAAACCTTATTCCAAGACTTGAGTAGTCACATCCAAAACACACCGCTTGCCTTATTTTTGCCAGAATTGCAAAATACACTCTCCAGAATGAATAACTTACTGACATCTGAAAATAACCCAGCTGCAACCAGAAGCTTTGCACAAGCTGTGATAGAAAACCATGAAGATGATGACCATAACTTTATACTGGTTCAAAACCCAAGGAAACGAATCAGAGCCAGTAATAGCCCACAATCAAATACGCTGACCGAAACAACACAGGAACAGATCAACTTACCCCCACCAATAATCATTGACAATATCAACAGAACATTTTACAACACTGAAAAAGACATTGCAAAAGAAATTATGAGATGTAAACCAACAATCAAAGTCCAAAAACTTGTCAACATGCAGAGAGGAGGTCTCCTGGTTTTTCCAAGAGACCCAAGCTCAATGAACCAGCTTCTGGCTCCGTGGCCTGAGGATGCATTCAAAAGCACCAAACTCAGTATAAAACTGGCAAGCCGTCAAGGAGGCACAGAACGCCAAACGACCAAACAAGTTATCATAAAAGGCCCATCCTCCAATATCACCATTGAACAAATCAAAGAGGAATTACATCAACAAGGAGTCCTAACTCAGAGAGTACACCGTATTATAAGTAGGAAAACAGAACAACCGACAAACTTCATCAGAGTCCATTTATCCAATGCAGACGACTCAGTCAAACTCATCAGTGAAGGATTCTTTATGGATCTCTTCCACTACCGAGTGGAAAAAGCTCATCCTGCAGCAAACATAAAACAATGCTTCAATTGTCAAGGCTTTAACCATACAGCTCACCAATGCAAAAATGAAACAAAATGTGTCAGGTGTGGAGGAGGTCATCAACACAAATCATGTGACAGGCCCAAACACGAACCAAAATGTGCTAATTGTGGGGGAAGCCACTCTGCTGCATCTAAGCAATGCCCCGCCTATGTATCCATGATTCAGCCCTCCAAGACCCAGCCTCCTTCCCAATCTTTCCCTAACCAGAAAACTCCAAGACTCTTAGAACACAGCTCTGCTTTCCAAAATGACCTCAAGACTCTTTGCATGGATGAAACACAATATGAAGCTATCAAGAGTTGCCTCAAGAGATACCTACAGTAAAAATGCTCCAAAACAACAAAAACATGAATCAATTCAACCAGCTCAATATACTACATGTCAATATAAGAGGAATTAGACAAAACAAAGAAGAGCTACTTCACATTTTACAAGAAAAGGATATTCATGCAGCTTCAATAAATGAGACATTCCTCTCCCCCGGCATAGACTTCTCCTTACCAGGCTATAACATCCTGAGAAGTGACAGACCTCAGAGAAAAGGTGGAGGAGTTGCTCTGCTCATAAAAAAATCAATCACATACCATGAAACAATTATTACAGAAAATCCACAATATGCCCAAAGCAATGAATTCATAGCTGCAAGAATCAAACTCTCACCCACAGCCAACATACTCCTCGTGTCAATCTACTGTCCTCCAGGTGTAGCTCCTTCCTCCCCTCTCTTCCAAGAAATCCTTCTACAGGAGAAGAATGTCGTTATAATGGGAGATTTTAATGCCAAACACTCAGCTTTTAACAATAATAGCTCAAATCAGGCAGGCAATGCACTTAATGCCATCATGGAGCAGACTGATCTAGTCCTTATGAATAATGATGAGCCAACACACTATTGTACTACACACGACTCAGTAGACATCCTGGACCTCTGCTTCTGCTCCCCAGAATTAGCTGGGAGAGTAAACACATTTTCTGTCTGCAGTGACATTGGCAGCGATCACCTACCTATACTCATCTCACTCAACCTAGAAATCCAGTATGAAAAATGGCAAAACATGTACAACTACAAAACAGCAGACTGGCAAGCGTTTAAACTGTCCACAGCCAATCAAACTGTGAACCTTCCTCCGTGTGATCCAGAACCCTCTGCCATCAACCAAAGATCCATCTTACTCGGACATATACTCCTGACAGCTAGAGAAAGCTCAATGAACCTAAGAGGTAAACAAACAGACCGAAAGAACCTCCCTCTTGCTCTGCTACATCTTATTAAAACCAAAAGAAAACTTAGGAGAGAATTCATGAAAACAAGATCCCTGGATATCAAACAAAGAGTCAACCAAATTCAAACTCAAATACGCAAAGCTATTAGGATGGAACGAATAAAAACCTGGAACAAGTTTTATACAGATTTAAATAATGACCCAAATCCCAAAACATTCTGGCAAAAAATTAACCAAATAAATGGAAAGAAAAACAAATCAAGAATTACAGTTCTAAGACACAATGGACAGATAGTGGAGGAAGAAAAGGATCAAGCACAGGTTTTTAAAGAGCACCTGCAAAAAACGCACTCTTCCCCAGCTGACCCCTTGTTCGATCCAGAGTGGAAAGAAATAGTAGAACGCCAGATCAATCTGCCCTCTCATTTACCCCTCAGAAACGCTGAAACCAATCATCCACTAACCAAAGCAGTCACAATAATTGAACTGCAGCAACACTTAAAAAAACTAAAGACCAAAGCCCCCGGGGAAGACAAAGTGGACAACCGACTCATCAAAGAAGCTTCAACAGAATTTTTAGCAGAACTTTCAGACCTCTTTACCCTCTGCCTTCAAGTTGGTTACTTCCCCAAACCCTGGAAATCAGCCCTGGTGTCTATGATCCCCAAACCAAATAAAGACCCGCACCTGCCCATCAACTATAGGCCTATTAGTCTCTTGAGTAATCTCGGTAAACTATTAGAAAAAGTTCTGGCTGACAGACTCCAAATACACTTTGACGCCATAGGGGTTTTAGGGGTCCACCAGGCAGGATTCAGAAAGAAAAGGAGTACTACTGACAACGTCCTAAGGCTGGCAGAAGATGTCCAAAGAGGTTTTAACAAGAAAGAGGTGACAATCGCTGTTTTCTTTGACATTGAAAAGGCATTTGATAAGATGTGGCATGAAGGGCTAATGTACAGACTTCTAGATCGCAATTTACAACTCCCCGAACAAACAGTGGTGCTTTTAAACAGCTTTTTAAATCAAAGACAGATAACGGTGAGAGTGGGAACATCAACCTCCAACAGATTTACACCAGAAGCTGGAGTGCCCCAAGGCTCAGCTCTCAGTCCTCTGCTGTTTTTAATATACATCAGCGACATTTATTACCCACCCAGAGGAGAGGGACAAGTCTCCCAGTTCGCAGATGACCTTTGCTATTGGGCCTCATCCAAAAAATCCCTCTATGCAAGCAAGAAACTGCAGAAATGCATAAATGAGATTGAAGAGTGGGCAAATATGTGGAGAATAAAATTAAACCCATCAAAAACTCAATGTGTGCTCTTCTCCAAACACCCAAGCAAAAACGGAACAGTAAAATTAAAACTATATGGTGAGAATCTTCAGGTTACCCCCACAGCAAAATTTCTGGGTGTGACATTTCAACAAAATATGAAGTGGACGGCACACATTGGCCTGATTGAAAAAGAGGCAAGAAAGAGGCTAAACCATTTGAAGGTACTTTGTAGAAAACGTGGAGGAGCAAACCCAGAAACTGCCCTACGAGTGTATCAGTCCTACATAAGACCAATCTTTGAATATGCAATGCCTGCCTGGTGCAATGTTGGAAATACACAACTCAAGAAACTTCAAGTCATTCAAAATCTTGCAATAAAAATGTGCTACAGACTCCCCACTTACACCAACAATAAATACACCCAGAAACTCTCCGGCCTCATGACCCTACAAGAACGAATGTCTGTCCTGGGAATAAGATACCTTAATGGAGCCAAGGAAAACCCATCACTGCGGCCAATCATAGAGGAGGAGAAGACTAACCCCCCAAGATACCTCTGTAGCACTCCACTGTCTGTCTTACTAACATTTAAAAACTGACACTTAAGACAAGATAATAGGAATTTTAACTTAATTTAAATGTTATTTTACAGGAATTTTAAGAAATTAAAAAAGGGTATTTTAACAGGAGGAAATTATTTTATTATATATTTATGAAATAGATTTTAGTATATATTTTAACACCCAGGAACATGTGCATACACACTGGGTTACACACGTGCACACACACACAGGTAACACAGAAAAACTAAAAAACTACAATAAAAATTGAAAAATGGATAATGTGGGAAAAAAATCAAAAAAAAAAAAAAAAAAAAAAAAAAAAATCAGGGTGAGTGATGATTGTGAACCAGTGACTGACTGATTATGTGATTATGAAATAATGAATTGTGAATGAATCCCTAATGATGCTTGACGACCTCCTTTCTAACTCCTTCACCTCTGGAGCCACATAAGTGGAAGAGCGGGACTGAAAAGGACTGCTAGTCCTGAGCTGTCCCTACAGGAACCATGAAATTCTATGTCTATGTCTATATGACTGCTCACTCCTGATTTTCTCCAGAGAAGCTCATCGCAGATCATCAGACATCTTTCCAGAGAGAAACCTGCTGACCTACAAGACCACAAAAGCTATTTTAATTGCTACTGCTACATAGCTTTTATTCCGAGACTCCTCAGAGAAGCTCCAGAGAAGCTCATCACAGCTCATCAGACATCTTTCCAGAGAGAAGCCTGCTGACCTACAACACCCAACATTTTTAATTGCTGCTTTTATTCTAAGAGAAGCTAAGGTCTAATTATGTCTTCTCTTGTTAAACCCAACAGAGACTATCTGCTGTGCCCTGTTTGCTTGGAGACCCAGGATTCCCTGTCGATGCATCTGCGCAGGGTCTGCATGAAGCACAGCACAGCAGAGGCCGTTGTTGTGGAGGTGCAGAAGGAGAAGAGGCAGGCTCACGAATTCCTGGTGTCTGGCAGGTTTTTCAGTTACGGGCTCCTTCGTCAGATCATGGATGATGCTGATCCACTCAGCAGGTTGGTGGAAGAGCTTTTCAGTCTTTTTTTTAACATCACTTCTTGTTTACTCTGAACTGTAGTGCATTTTTAAATTGTATTGAATACAATTGTCTAAATGATGTGTTTTTTAATTGAAAGGCTGATTGAGGAGCTGCAGCATCGCCACAATGTAGTGACTGGTGTCCCTCCACCACTGTCTAATGCCAACGTTACGGCAACGCCCTCTTCCAGTGCAACTAGAGAGCAACCTGAGCCTAGTGAGAGTGACCAGTCTGACAGTGCCTTTGTCAGCGGTGGAGAGTACTCAGTGGTAAGAGTCTCACTTTCACAACTTCAACGATGATGTTTGACCTTGCCGTAATGGACCGGAGTGGCCACGCAATGCACACATATCTGGTGGAAGTTGTAAAAAATGTTAGCAGGTTACGATTAATTGATGATTAGTAGAAAAATAAACTGTCCTCCTAAAGCAGTGCTGTGCAGAAATATAGGCATGTTAGTTTCTGCTTAGCTTCAACCCCCGAGCCATGTTCCTAAATATTTACAGGCCACCTAAATACTGTGCAAACTTTTGTGATGATTTCACTGAACTGCTGTCTGTGATCTGTAATGGCTTTGACTGTGTTATTATTGTTGGTGATTTTAACATCCAGGTTGATAACCCCCAGGACAGAGGGGCTAAAGAACTGTGTTACACTCTTGATAGCTTTGGGCTGACTCAGCACGTGACAGAGCCCACACAAAATAGAGGACACACTCTGCACTGACTAAAAAGTCATTCTTGACTATTTGTTTTTTTATTTTTCAGTCAGAGGAAAGAAAGAAGAGAAAGAAGAACAAGAACAAGAACAAGAACAAGAACAAGAACAAGTGATCTCGGGGCAAAGAATTGAAGAAGTTCAAGCTAACTCTTCCAACCATCCAAGAGGAGGGCAATGTATCATCTGATGATACAATTATTTTGGAGAAAGAGGAGGAGCAGGAGGAGAAAGGCTTTTGATTTTCTGTAATAAAGATTATGTTCACAGTTCATGTTTCAGGTTTCATTTTTCATTATGTTGATTGTAATACATTAAAGACAGAGTGCCAGTGTTTCTTTTTAATGTGGTTACATTTGTAGTTTTGAAAGAAAAACCTTCATTTCTCAAAGGCAGGATTCACAGCTGACTAACAAAAGCTGAGTCTTTCAGTATATACAGTGATTCTCCCCAAATAAAGAAGAGGGAAAGAGAAAAAAAACCTTCACTTATTCCATGTAAGAATCAAAATGGTTAGTAAAGAATTGTTTTGCTGTGTTTCTGTCCAGAGTTTTGATCTGACATAGGAGTGAACTGGAGTGGGGGATATCAATGGTTTCATTTTCAGTTGAATAGGGTCATCAGCCAGTCATTAAGCAAAACAAAAGAAACGACCAGCAGTTAACCAAACAGTCACACATTGAGAGGGCGTGACCTCACAGGTGATTGACTAAAGCTGAGTCTTTCAGCACATACAGTGATTCTCACCAAATAAGGAAGAGGGAAAGACAGACTTAACTCATTACATGTAGGCCTCAGAAGCTTTGACATGAACAATGTTGGGTTTATGAAAAGGTCTGAATCTAAGCTTTAAAAGGAGGTATGACTCCAGTATATCAGATCTTGATAGCCTGAAATAACAGGTTCTGACCTCTGACCCAGCTCTGAAAACTGCCATAATACTTAAACAAATGAATATCAACACCAAATCTGCTAAAAACAGACAAACTACAGCTCAAACCAGACATGTAGGTCTCCTCTGTTCATTACAAGAAAGAAAATCAAAAACCTTTCTCCTCCTGCTTCTCCTCTTTCTCCAAAATAATTGTATCATCAGATGATACATTGCCCTCCTCTTGGATGGTTGGAAGCGTAAGCTATACTTCTTCAATTCTTTGCCCCGAGATGACTTGTTCTTCTTCTTTCTTTCCTCTGACTGAAAAATAAAAAACAAAAAGTCAAGAATGACTTTTAAAGACTGTATGTGTTAATGTCTCCTGCACAAGTCTTATTAGTTACAGAGAAAAACACTCTGAGGATACTGCTGTCAAGTAGGAAACATGCAAAGATCATTTGACAAATGTTACTAAGTTCATATAGTACTGAAGAAATCACTTATTTTAACTTTGTTTCCTTATTTGTGTAGAGTTACATCATATGCATAAAGACTCAGCCTTTGTTAGTCAGCTGTGAAGTCACCCCCTCTCAGGTGAGCATGCATGCCAATGCTAATGCAGGAATGTGGGCGGGGCTGTCAGACATATAAGCTGAGGCCACCAGATGACTGCTCACTCCTGATTTTCTCCAGAGAAGCTCATCGCAGATCATCAGACATCTTTCCAGAGAGAAACCTGCTGACCTACAAGACCACAAAAGCTATTTTAATTGCTACTGCTACATAGCTTTTATTCCGAGACTCCTCAGAGAAGCTCCAGAGAAGCTCATCACAGCTCATCAGACATCTTTCCAGAGAGAAACCTGCTGACCTACAAGACCACAAAAGCTATTTTAATTGCTACTGCTACATAGCTTTTATCCCGAGACTCCTCAGAGAAGCTCCAGAGAAGCTCATCACAGCTCATCAGACATCTTTCCAGAGAGAAGCCTGCTGACCTACAACACCCAACATTTTTAATTGCTGCTTTTATTCTAAGAGAAGCTAAGGTCTAATTATGTCTTCTCTTGTTAAACCCAACAGAGACTATCTGCTGTGCCCTGTTTGCTTGGAGACCCAGGATTCCCTGTCGATGCATCTGCGCAGGGTCTGCATGAAGCACAGCACAGCAGAGGCCGTTGTTGTGGAGGTGCAGAAGGAGAAGAGGCAGGCTCACGAATTCCTGGTGTCTGGCAGGTTTTTCAGTTACGGGCTCCTTCGTCAGATCATGGATGATGCTGATCCACTCAGCAGGTTGGTGGAAGAGCTTTTCAGTCTTTTTTTTAACATCACTTCTTGTTTACTCTGAACTGTAGTGCATTTTTAAATTGTATTGAATACAATTGTCTAAATGATGTGTTTTTTAATTGAAAGGCTGATTGAGGAGCTGCAGCATCGCCACAATGTAGTGACTGGTGTCCCTCCACCACTGTCTAATGCCAACGTTACGGCAACGCCCTCTTCCAGTGCAACTAGAGAGCAACCTGAGCCTAGTGAGAGTGACCAGTCTGACAGTGCCTTTGTCAGCGGTGGAGAGTACTCAGTGGTAAGAGTCTCACTTTCACAACTTCAACGATGATGTTTGACCTTGCCGTAATGGACCGGAGTGGCCACGCAATGCACACATATCTGGTGGAAGTTGTAAAAAATGTTAGCAGGTTACGATTAATTGATGATTAGTAGAAAAATAAACTGTCCTCCTAAAGCAGTGCTGTGCAGAAATATAGGCATGTTAGTTTCTGCTTAGCTTCAACCCCCGAGCCATGTTCCTAAATATTTACAGGCCACCTAAATACTGTGCAAACTTTTGTGATGATTTCACTGAACTGCTGTCTGTGATCTGTAATGGCTTTGACTGTGTTATTATTGTTGGTGATTTTAACATCCAGGTTGATAACCCCCAGGACAGAGGGGCTAAAGAACTGTGTTACACTCTTGATAGCTTTGGGCTGACTCAGCACGTGACAGAGCCCACACAAAATAGAGGACACACTCTGCACTGACTAAAAAGTCATTCTTGACTATTTGTTTTTTTATTTTTCAGTCAGAGGAAAGAAAGAAGAACAAGAACAAGAACAAGAACAAGAACAAGAACAAGAACAAGAACAAGAACAAGTGATCTCGGGGCAAAGAATTGAAGAAGTTCTAGCTAACTCTTCCAACCATCCAAGAGGAGGGCAATGTATCATCTGATGATACAATTATTTTGGAGAAAGAGGAGGAGCAGGAGGAGAAAGGCTTTTGATTTTCTGTAATAAAGATTATGTTCACAGTTCATGTTTCAGGTTTCATTTTTCATTATGTTGATTGTAATACATTAAAGACAGAGTGCCAGTGTTTCTTTTTAATGTGGTTACATTTGTAGTTTTGAAAGAAAAACCTTCATTTCTCAAAGGCAGGATTCACAGCTGACTAACAAAAGCTGAGTCTTTCAGTATATACAGTGATTCTCCCCAAATAAAGAAGAGGGAAAGAGAAAAAAAACCTTCACTTATTCCATGTAAGAATCAAAATGGTTAGTAAAGAATTGTTTTGCTGTATTTCTGTCCAGAGTTTTGATCTAACATAGGAGTGAACTGGAGTGGGGGATATCAATGGTTTCATTTTCAGTTGAATAGGGTCATCAGCCAGTCATTAAGCAAAACAAAAGAAATGACCAGCAGTTAACCAAACAGTCACACATTGAGAGGGCGTGACCTCACAGGTGATTGACTAAAGCTGAGTCTTTCAGCACATACAATGATTCTCACCAAATAAGGAAGAGGGAAAGACAGACTTAACTTATTACATGTAGGCCTCAGAAGCTTTGACATGAACAATGTTGGGTTTATGAAAAGGTCTGAATCTAAGCTTTAAAAGGAGGTATGACTCCAGTATATCAGATCTTGATAGCCTGAAATAACAGGTTCTGACCTCTGACCCAGCTCTGAAAACTGCCATAATACTTAAACAAATGAATATCAACACCAAATCTGCTAGAAACAGACAAACTACAGCTCAAACCAGACATGTAGGTCTCCTCTGTTCATTACAAGAAAGAAAATCAAAAACCTTTCTCCTCCTGCTTCTCCTCTTTCTCCAAAATAATTGTATCATCAGATGATACATTGCCCTCCTCTTGGATGGTTGGAAGAGTTAGCTAGAACTTCTTCAATTCTTTGCCCCGAGATGACTTGTTCTTCTTCTTTCTTTCCTCTGACTGAAAAATAAAAAACAAAAAGTCAAGAATGACTTTTAAAGACTGTATGTGTTAATGTCTCCTGCACAAGTCTTATTAGTAACAGAGAAAAACACTCTGAGGATACTGCTGTCAAGTAGGAAACATGCAAAGATCATTTGACAAATGTTACTAAGTTCATATAGTACTGAAGAAATCACTTATTTTAACTTTGTTTCCTTATTTGTGTAGAGTTACATATGCATAAAGACTCAGCCTTTGTTAGTCAGCTGTGAAGTCACCCCCTCTCAGGTGAGCATGCATGCCAATGCTAATGCAGGAATGTGGGCGGGGCTGTCAGACATATAAGCTGAGGCCACCAGATGACTGCTCACTCCTGATTTTCTCCAGAGAAGCTCATCGCAGATCATCAGACATCTTTCCAGAGAGAAACCTGCTGACCTACAAGACCACAAAAGCTATTTTAATTGCTACTGCTACATAGCTTTTATTCCGAGACTCCTCAGAGAAGCTCCAGAGAAGCTCATCACAGCTCATCAGACATCTTTCCAGAGAGAAGCCTGCTGACCTACAACACCCAACATTTTTAATTGCTGCTTTTATTCTAAGAGAAGCTAAGGTCTAATTATGTCTTCTCTTTTTAAACCCAACAGAGACTATCTGCTGTGCCCTGTTTGCTTGGAGACCCAGGATTCCCTGTCGATGCATCTGCGCAGGGTCTGCATGAAGCACAGCACAGCAGAGGCCGTTGTTGTGGAGGTGCAGAAGGAGAAGAGGCAGGCTCACGAATTCCTGGTGTCTGGCAGGTTTTTCAGTTACGGGCTCCTTCGTCAGATCATGGATGATGCTGATCCACTCAGCAGGTTGGTGGAAGAGCTTTTCAGTCTTTTTTTTAACATCACTTCTTGTTTACTCTGAACTGTAGTGCATTTTTAAATTGTATTGAATACAATTGTCTAAATGATGTGTTTTTTAATTGAAAGGCTGATTGAGGAGCTGCAGCATCGCCACAATGCAGTGACTGGTGTCCCTCCACCACTGTCTAATGCCAACGTTACGGCAACGCCCTCTTCCAGTGCAACTAGAGAGCAACCTGAGCCTAGTGAGAGTGACCAGTCTGACAGTGCCTTTGTCAGCGGTGGAGAGTACTCAGTGGTAAGAGTCTCACTTTCACAACTTCAACGATGATGTTTGACCTTGCCGTAATGGACCGGAGTGGCCACGCAATGCACACATATCTGGTGGAAGTTGTAAAAAATGTTAGCAGGTTACGATTAATTGATGATTAGTAGAAAAATAAACTGTCCTCCTAAAGCAGTGCTGTGCAGAAATATAGGCATGTTAGTTTCTGCTTAGCTTCAACCCCCGAGCCATGTTCCTAAATATTTACAGGCCACCTAAATACTGTGCAAACTTTTTTGATGATTTCACTGAACTGCTGTCTGTGATCTGTAATGACTTTGACTGTGTTATTATTGTTGGTGATTTTAACATCCAGGTTGATAACCCCCAGGACAGAGGGGCTAAAGAACTGTGTTACACTCTTGATAGCTTTGGGCTGACTCAGCACGTGACAGAGCCCACACAAAATAGAGGACACACTCTGCACTGACTAAAAAGTCATTCTTGACTATTTGTTTTTTTATTTTTCAGTCAGAGGAAAGAAAGAAGAGAAAGAAGAACAAGAACAAGAACAAGAACAAGAACAAGTGATCTCGGGGCAAAGAATTGAAGAAGTTCAAGCTAACTCTTCCAACCATCCAAGAGGAGGGCAATGTATCATCTGATGATACAATTATTTTGGAGAAAGAGGAGGAGCAGGAGGAGAAAGGCTTTTGATTTTCTGTAATAAAGATTATGTTCACAGTTCATGTTTCAGGTTTCATTTTTCATTATGTTGATTGTAATACATTAAAGACAGAGTTCCAGTGTTTCTTTTTAATGTGGTTACATTTGTAGTTTTGAAAGAAAAACCTTCATTTCTCAAAGGCAGGATTCACAGCTGACTAACAAAAGCTGAGTCTCTCAGTATATACAGTGATTCTCCCCAAATAAAGAAGAGGGAAAGAGAAAAAAAACCTTCACTTATTCCATGTAAGAATCAAAATGGTTAGTAAAGAATTGTTTTGCTGTATTTCTGTCCAGAGTTTTGATCTGACATAGGAGTGAACTGGAGTGGGGGATATCAATGGTTTCATTTTCAGTTGAATAGGGTCATCAGCCAGTCATTAAGCAAAACAAAAGAAACGACCAGCAGTTAACCAAACAGTCACACATCGAGAGGGCGTGACCTCACAGGTGATTGACTAAAGCTGAGTCTTTCAGCACATACAGTGATTCTCACCAAATAAGGAAGAGGGAAAGACAGACTTAACTCATTACATGTAGGCCTCAGAAGCTTTGACATGAACAATGTTGGGTTTATGAAAAGGTCTGAATCTAAGCTTTAAAAGGAGGTATGACTCCAGTATATCAGATCTTGATAGCCTGAAATAACAGGTTCTGACCTTTGACCCAGCTCTGAAAACTGCCATAATACTTAAACAAATGAATATCAACACCAAATCTGCTAGAAACAGACAAACTACAGCTCAAACCAGACATGTAGGTCTCCTCTGTTCATTACATTTGGTTTTGATGTGAGCATTTTCGCTGAAATGACTAAAATTGTGTCAAAATTCGTAAAAACTCCATATATATTATATATGAAAATATTATGAAAAATGATTTCCAGCACAGTAAGAAATGCTCTAGGGATCTTAGAGAGGACCCACGAGTGATATCCAATGTAAATCAGTTCACATTTCAATGTTTTTCAGGTACTTTATTTTGGGATACAGGGGGCCCCCTTTATTCACCAAATGTGCTGCTTCACGAGCTCGTGTAAAGCCAAAAAATTGAATCAATTAATATAAGTTCACAGGAGCGTCCAATTTGAGCACGAGTGTTCTCGTTAGACTTAGGGGCTCACTCCGAAAGCGTGGATAATCATTTTTGCCGGTGTGCCAAATTGTGCCGGACATTCCCAAAACACGCCAAAATATGCCACATGGTCCGATCGGCTTGGAATTTGGTATGTGGGCTTACGGTGGTCAAGGCCGACAGGAAATGCAAAGAGGTTGGGGTTTGGTGCGCGTTTTGGCAAGTTACAGAACAGGAGACGCGACCGATATTCAGCATATATGTTGCATATTTATAAAGTTCACCAAAAAAATTTCCATACAAAACTTTTTCCATATTCTGATTCGGCTCGAAAAGTTATGAAAAATGATGTAAGAGTCTCTCTCCTGAGTGGGACCATCATCTCCCAGGACCTCGAGTGGGAGCTGAACATCACCTCCCTCATCAAGAAAGGACAGCAGAGGATGTACTTCCTACGTCAGCTGAAGAAGTTCAACCTGCCAAAGACCGTGATGGTGCACTTCTACACTGCCATCATATTTTTACAGTATTTACATTAAAGAGTGTGTGCAGATGGTAATTTAAGTAAAATAAAGATAATATATATTTGCATATATGTACATTCACAGTGACAGTTTTGTTCCAGGGTTACTTCACAGCAGCAGGTCTGACACTCTCTGACTGCTTAGCGTTCATCAGAGTGACAGCCTGGGGGAAGAAACTGTTCTTATGACGGGTTGTTTTGGCGTACAGTGATCTGTAACGCCTGCTGGAGGGAAGGAGTTTGAAAAGT
This sequence comes from Tautogolabrus adspersus, assembly GCA_020745685.1. Classification (NCBI taxonomy): domain Eukaryota; kingdom Metazoa; phylum Chordata; class Actinopteri; order Labriformes; family Labridae; genus Tautogolabrus; species Tautogolabrus adspersus. The sequence goes on from CM036544.1 coordinate 7,394,031, forward strand.
TTGTGTCCGGGGTGTGAGGGGTCTGCAGTGATGTTACCTGCCCGTTTCCTGGCCCTGGACCGGTATAAGTCCTGGATGGGGGGAAGGTCGACACCGATGATCTTTTCTGCAGTCCTGATTGTCCGTTGCAGTCTGTGTCTGTCCAGTTTGGTTCTGCAACCAAACCAGACAGTGATGGAGGTGCAGAGAACGGACTGGATGATGGCGGTGTAAAACATGATCAGCAGCTCCTGGGGCAGGTTGAACTTCCTGAGCTGACGCAGGAAGTACATCCTCTGCTGGGTCTTTTTCCTTAGAGTGTCTATGTGGGAGGTCCACTTCAGGTCCCGTGAGAATGTGGATCCCAGGAACCTGAAAGAGTCCACAGTAGACACTGTGCTGTCATTTGAAGAGGAGACGGACGAGTTTGGAGACAACGCAAGAGGTTGGCACGATGTTTAGAATGAGTCAGCTGCAAAAACAAAGTTTGCAGATCAAATCTGAATAAATATGGATCCATGAATAATCTTTCCTGTCAACTGTTTATCTTTATTTTGATGTAGGGGTCATTTATATATCCTAATAATATCACCTTATTAAGGAAAACACAGGTTTTCTCAAAAATGTTTAATATCCTTAATCTGAATTATTTCATTTGAAGTTTATGTTCTGCTGCTGCTATCATACCCAATATGATGCAATCGTAAAATCAATCTTACTCAACAGAGGAGTTGATCACATTTCCAATTTCAAGTACATACTTGGCAAAATATCTGTAGAAAGCCATCTCTATGTTCTTTTGGAGAAAGATCCACAGCGGAGAGTAATTGTGTCACTGGTCCTTCAATACAACATTTTGAACCCAATATGACAATTCATTTGAGCTATTGTAAAAATGTTCTCCACATAATGAGAAATCCCTGCACTTTTATAGGGTGCTATACAAATGATCTTTGACTAAATCAAACTTACATTTCTCCAGGATAATGTGTCACAAACCTTTTCAAATCAAAACTTTTTATATAGCATATAACACTCACTTGAAGACACAGGTCGTTTACAACATCCTTCAATCAAACTTTGGATCCAATGCAATGAAACAAAGTGTTTTAATGACAGGTTGAGAATATTTGCTGCAAAAAAAAAAGGTCTATTCACTCTGCAGGAACTCTTTTTAATAACAAAGTCAAAGAAATGATTACTCGTGTATTAATCCGAGTTTCTTTCCAACACACACAAAGATTTGTTTTGTGTTAAAAACAAATAACCCCTAAAATCCTCCACTAGAGGGAGCTACGTGTTTAGCACTATATGCTTCACACCCCTGCCAGTTCAAGAAAATTCTCTGGTTGATATCAGAATAAATCTGCTCCCTTTTTTCAAATATGAGTCATCATCCTGTTTGGAGTTTGGTAAGGATCCTCATAATCTCTAAACTGAAGTTATTCATGTAGCAGCCCAGCCAGACCTTTTGTAATGCCCAGAGCTGAAATGATAGATGTTCAGGTTCCCAGGGGTCTCAGTGCTGTCTGTTTCTTTTATGTGCGGCTGACCAAACATTTCAGGAGTCCCAAATCTGCCCATAATGCATCAAGCCTCTGCCGTCTGGTCCTGCAGTGACGATTTAGAGGAGCAATGTAACTTCAAATGAGAAATAGTCCTGTGGGCACTCATCAAACTGACGTTTCTTAAAGAAGCTAATGTGTGTATGATGAAGAGTGTTTACCTGGAGGATGCCAATGTTCAGAAAAAGGAACTCTACAGTGATGAGGAGGAACTGTATCCAAGCCCTCAGATGCCTGAGATCATGACCAGAGGTCCTTTCATCCAACGGCCATGTAGCTCCACTAATATTCAACCACCCTTGAGCCCTGTCATGAGGAGCCCTAACCTGAAGTCCCTACTAACTTTGAGAGTAGTTGCACCTCATGCTTCACACTGTAGAGCACCAGACCATGTCATCATTGATATCCCCCAACTTGTAGTGACACATGCACCTATCATAGATGACACAAACAATGGCAGAACAGATTCTGTAGTTGAGAACATCGATAGTGTAACACCAGGTCCTGATCCTGTGGGTCGTTCTATCATGGAGAGATGTCGGCCTCGTAAACTCACTTACGATGAGCTACGAGAACCTTTGAGTTGTAAGTTCATTCCTACAGGCCCTATCTACAATTTTATTTCACTTCTGTACCTACCAAATCAGATGTGCATGCAGAGATTCATGCAGTTCAGAGGGGGAGATTGTAACCCAGGTCATTTTCTGTAGTTCACATGTTTACGTGTGTTTCATAAACACACGTGTTCCTTAAGGGATGGAAGCTTATTGGCAACACGTCAATCTGTAGAACAGAAAAATAAAGCTCTGCAGATTGAAAGTGGTGAGTGAAAGAAGAGTTTTGGGTGAGAGTAGAGTGGTGCGAGGAGTATAACAGGTATTCCTGTCAATGAGGATTTGAAAAAGCTCAAACAGTATTTGTGGGGCTGAGGTGAGTGGATTTGAAGACTGTAGAGATAACAAGCTATGTTGTAACTGTGGTGGGCAACACAGGGTAACTTATGGTGGTATTGAAGTTGGACTGACAGTCAGACATGCTGTGGAGATCATTTGAAAGCAGTGAACAACATAAGTTACGCAGAGTTAATGAAGAGGGTTCAAGGACAACGCAGAAGGGAAGAAACTGATGTCAACAGCAATGGTAGGTTGAAAAGAGGAAATTAATCCAGCACTGACAAGGGATACGTTGGTTGTGTGACTTGTGTGATAAATTGTACTCATCAGTTGAAACAAAAAAACAGAAAAAAATTAAAATAATTGTGAATGGAGCGGAGAGGTTTCTGGGTATAAAATAATAATAATAATAATAATAATAATACATTTGTTTTATATAGCGCTTTTCTAAAACCCAAAGACGCTTTGACAGAGAAAAAAACAACAACAACAATCAATAAACAAAACAAGAACAAAATCACTGTAAGGGGGGAGGATGGGAGTTAGTGATTGTAGGCAGTGTTGAAGAGGTGAGTTTTTAGAGATTTCTTGAAGGAAGTGAGTGTGGGGGAGTCTCTAATGTTTTTTGGGAGGGAGTTCCAGAGGGTGGGAGCAGCAACGGAGAAGGCCCTGTCCCCCCAGCCGATAGTTTGTCCTGCAGGGGGGGGACAGGAGGTTTGCATCAGCAGATCTAAGGGTGCGGGTGGGTGTGTGCCGGTGGAGGAGCTCAGACAGGTAGGGGGGAGCCAGGTTATGGAGGGCTTTGTAGGTGAGGATGAGGAGTTTGAAGTTGATGCGCTGGGGGATGGGGAGCCAGTGGAGGTTGTGAAGGACGGGGTGATGTGGTCTCTGGTGCGGGAGTGCGTGAGGAGACGGGCAGCAGAGTTCTGAATGTGTTGAAGTTTCTTGAGTGATTTTGATGATGATTCGTAGAGGAGACTGTTGCAGTAGTCCAGTCTGGAGGTGATAAATGCGTGGGTGAGGGTCTCTGCAGCTGTAGATGAAAGGGATGGGCGGGTCCTGGGAGCAGATAAATGATGGGAGGCAGGGAGGAGTGGGACGGCAGGTGATACGACAAAACTTGAAATCCATAGTTCAGAAAATATCAGTGAAGGAGGGAAAATCAGCAGAGAATGAAGTCATATTACAGCATGAGGAAGAAATCAATGATATATCAAAAAACAGAACTCAACCAATCACTCAATAAAACCATTATGTTAGCACCAGACAAGGATCAGATTTGATATAAATGATAAACCATCTAAGGATATTTGAACTGAATTATATAACAACGTTTGGGAGGGTGGACATTTTGACAGAAAGTTGGAATGAGTCTGTCATAGCTCTAATTTACAAGCCAGACAAAGATTGTACAAGTCCAGGGCATTACAGACCAGTTGCATTAACATGTGCAACAGAATGGAGAAAATGATCAATGACATGTTTACATGGCAAACAAAGGATACATGTCTAAATAGCATGTGGTTTTAGGAGAGGAAAAAATACCATGGATCCAGCTTTATGTTTGGAACATGATATTAGGAAGGCGTATATAAACAGTACAGAGTAGCAGAAGATTGAAAATAGGACACAACAGGAAAATATAACATGGTCGGCCTAAAGAAAGTTCAAATGACGAGTTAAAGTCATGGAGGCCAAATGAGAAAGGACAAAGTCAAAATACTGAGATAAAAAAGGTAATAGAGACAGAAAATCAAAGCTTTACCTCAAAATGTCAAAAGTCATAATTTAAGACAACCATCATTGTGAAAAAAAAAAAAAGTCCATCGCAGGTTTATGACAGTGTCACGATATTCACTCAACATTTTCACCTTAAGCAGGGTCCTGTGTTTTGTGGATATATGCTGAATTTTCAAAAAGAAATCTACAGTAGTGCAGATGGCATTTAAAAGGTCCTTGTACATCTTAAAAGTGTGCCCATGAAGGCAGAACAGCAACAAGGCAGGACTAAGCCTTGCACACATGGGCAAGAAACTGTCATGAAGTGGAAAACAAGGAACTGGACCCCATCGCAGATACCAAAATAAAATATTTAATTTAACAAAAAGACAAAAGGCAAACAAAAACTTCATTTCAAAATCCAAAACGGGAAACAAGGAGCCACTAGGAAAACACTTGCAGTCACCTGGGCTGCCTGCAGAGAGAACCACACCCACATGCAATCACACACAGCCATGCACTCAGGACACACAGGGGAGGAGAAACAGAGGGTGGAGACAGACAGAGGGAAACTAACAACATACAAGAGGAAGGGAGGGGCTGCCATGGGTTGGATCATGACAGATTGTGTTGAGGTTCTTCCCTTGTAAGGTCCCAGTGCTCTGCTCCATTACAAACAGAAGTTGACTGATCTTTGCCATTTGAAAGGTTTTTCTCAGTCTGTCTGTAAAAGTCCCGCTGAACTCTGAAACTCTGATGTCATGCCCCATGAACTTCACAACTTGTTCAAGCTCTTGTTCATTAACCCTTTAACACCTAAGCCTCAAAATGTCCGCCTGGACCTTTTTTCTTATTTTGACTATATAAAGGTCAGAAAAAGTCCTGTGAGTATGAAATTTTGCCCCTTTTTTCAGAATACCTGGAACTTTTAATATCTGGCATTTATTTACAATTTACTGCATGTTATAAGAATGTAATAACAGTTTTAAATGAATAAAAACACAAAAACGGATTCTGATTTTACAGTTTTAGTAATAAAAAAAACACTGGCATTGTACTTGAATAACAGATTTTGAAATTTAATTTGAAATTTTAAAATGTATATAACTATTTACAATAAAATTAGTATCTCTATAGCTCTGCACTTTACCTTAACCCCGTGAAAACGTCACGGGGTTAAGGAAAGGTGTTAGGAGAATTCATAAAGGACTTAGGGAAGGCGATCGCGTTGTTTTGACAATCCGACCACATTTCCACTTAATGTAACGTAACTTAACGACATAATAATGCGACGGCGGCGGAGGTTAGTGACGTGGGTCTGCCGTGGTGAAACTACAATCTTACGAAAATGGACTACTAAAAGCTCATCTAAAAATCTTTCCCCTGTGCCTTCTTACCGGTGAAATAATCCTAATAACCACGAGGTTGGAATTAAAATACACTGTACGCTCTGTTTCAAATACGCTGCAAGTCTATTTTAGACAGAGCACGCTAAAAGTATACGTCAAGCTGGACAGAATAGAACGACCCGGACAGGAAGTCATACAAAGAAACACACAGAGCGTCCGGTCAATTTCAAAATAAAACCCAATATACAGAATCGTATTTTCCATCCCTTTATCAAAATGACGTCAAAAGACGCACAACATGAACAACAAATCATCCTCAGAAACAAAGCAACATGTTCCATGAGTTCAGGGTTTTCTGCTTTGCTTTCCTCTGCACAGTCACATCCATGATGTATGTTGTCATCGCACCAGGTCAAAAAGATAAGGATTCTCAGCAGGTTTTCCAGCTTCATCTCTCCTTTTCATTAACAAATCAATCGACACCATCATCCTCTCAGTCAAGAAAACAGCTACCTTCTTGGCTCTTTTACCCCGGATTTCTATGCTAGGTAGAAACTCGCTCAGCTCTCTCTCTAATGCAGACATTGTTTCATAAATGTCCTCATTTATGGGATTTGTAGTTGCAGTCTTGTAGGTCTCAAGCGTGACGCTTCCCCCTCATGGCGTTTGTTGAAGATGATGACCTGCGTAAGAACAGTCTCATTAAACATCTTGTATGCTGATAAACTTGCCTGCTGTGACATTTCCTCCCTCGTTTATCTCTATCTATGTTTTTCCAGTCTCCTTGAACACCTGCACATTTAGAGTGGATCCACATCTCCACATCCTTTGTGTGAAGTGTTCTGAGAGAGTGATGGAAACAGTTCATCTGATTGTAAAGTTGTGAATACCTCAAACATGTGATCCCTAAACTGCTACTTTAATAACAAGAGAGATGTCACGTATCCTCATAACTCTGCCATGATTATAACTATACCTCTTTGTCCAGGCCAAGCAATGACAACTGGACAATCCTAAAGTAGAGTAAAGTAAATCATTACCATTCTATTTAAAACATTTGATTTAATCACAGTTTAAAATGGCTGATCTCAACACTCAGGCCTTTGATCCTATAACAATCAATCAATCATAATTTATGTAGCGCTGATTCATAACAAATGTTATCTCAAGACGCTTTACAAAAGAGCATATGGGAGAAGCAGCAGGCCGTCCCCACCAACACTCTTGAGGATTCAGGAGCTCTCAGTAAAATCCGTGGTTAGTAACTAAGATTGACAGATAGAGACATGCAATATGACAGCAGCGTGGTGTCTCCTTAGAGTCCAACACTGGCTGGGAGTCAGATCTTCATTGTTCACAGATCAGTTCTTAACCTCAAGCTCAGCTGCATGTTTGTCAAAAGAAATGATCAAGTCACAGTGAGCTTTTTTTGATGATTTTGTGTTTGCATGTATGTATTTCAAAATGTACAAAAAGCTCATATTATCCAAGAGTTCTCTTCCTGAGCACACAGTTCTCAAGGTCTCTCTGTCTCCATTGGACATGTCCCCCTCCATCCCTTCAGTCCTCCCATGGTCCTGAAAGCATCACTAGAAACAAACTAACAGGAGTGTTTATTAATGTAGTATAGTGATGTCTTACCTCAGAGGAGACATGTGTTAGTGAAGAATAAATGTTAAGAGAGTTGTTCACTCTGATGTCCTTGTTTGGAAAGTCGAGCATCTGGAGCTTCCTTCTGACCATCTGAATCCAGATGAAAAGGTGTCATTATTTACCTCCCCCTGCACAAATATCATAAAGTCAGTTGCTCCTTTAAAGACCAGGAAAGCAAAAAGCAAAATCTCAGCCCTGGCTAAATGACACCACGCCCTCCAGTGAAGCTGTAGTTAGGCAGAAAGAAATTAGAAAAAAGACAAACTCCAAGTCTTGTATGACTTGCTAAAAGATTCCCTTGCTCAATTAAGACTCTGTCAAAGCAGCAAGGATAACATACTTATTTTAAAACCATAAACTCACTGACTAATCCATCTGACCACACCTCTCCAGTCTCTTCCACACTGACTAGCAAATTCCACCATCCTCTGCATCACAGCCAAACCCTCCCCCAGCTGTGCCGGTTTTTTATCAATGTGCTCCAATATCGCTCTCCTCTCTGCCAGAAATAGTCCTTCATTTGAAGCTCACAACATGCCCATCTGATTGTATTCCCCCTCGCCTACTGAAAGAAACATTTAGCACTATCGGCCCGACTGTAGCATCCTCTCCATCATCAACGGCTGCCTCTCCACAGGATGCTTCCCAACAGATTTTAAACATGCAGTGGTTCAGCCTCTCCTAACCTAGATCCTAACATTTGATCAAATTTTAGACCAATCTCCAAACTCCCATTCGAATTCAAAATCCTGGAAAGAGTAATCTACCAACAAATTCATACATTTTTAAGAAATAATCAAATATTTGAAGCACTCCAATCTGGTTTTAGAGAAAACCACACAGTGTACAGTTTTTAGCAGTAGACAACAGGGACAGTGCAATTTTTATACTTTTAGATCTTAGCTACGCCTTTGACACTGTCGACCACAACCGACTCATCACCAGGCTTAAAGACTGGGTTGGGATCCAGGGACAAGCTCTACATAATTCTCTTGTAAACATTATGCCGGTAAATATCCAGTGTTTCAGGGGCGATGTTGATGCTCGTTTGTGTGCGTACGAGCAACAGGTTACTGGTGCAGTTCGCCTGACGGCCATGCAGCCATGCGGTATCGCTACAAACGCAGTATTTTTGAAAGTTACATATAGCCCCTTTTAATATTTGATCACAATTATAATATGCAGGTTAAAACTGGTAGAATGGTAATAATAATAATAATTCAACTCTAAACGGCTTATTCCTATGATGACAGCAGTAAACAAAAAACATGTGTGAAAAACCCCACTGTGGGGGGAAAAGAAAGACACGAAAGCAACAGAGAAAGTGCAAGAGGATAAAACTATGACGGCACCCAAAATATCAATACAGCAAAATACTGCAAAATGTGATTTCAGAATATTAAATGAATTACTCCTGCCCCTCACATAAATACGACAAGTGGATTAAAAAAGATCATTTTATTCCTCTTAACACTTTCAACAAAATGACATCAACATTTTTCAGTGTTCTTTTATGTCCTCTTCATTTAAAGTGCTGTTCTGACATGTTTATCTATTAGAAATGAAATGTAATTTTATCAAGACATGACTTGTCTGTGAAGATATAAGGGAGAGATCAATTTGGCTGTGGTACTGCGGTGCTTTAATCCACATACTTCACCCATTTGCATTAAGCTTTGTATCATTAGAAACCTGGTAGTATTTTTGAATGGTCGTGCATCCCGTCCTCATTTTCTTCTAAGACGGGAAAGCTCCGTATATCTTTTCTGAAAAAGGAGCCTTCGATGACACAAAAATGTATTTTTACATGTATTATATTCCTGTATAATAAATGAAATGAATGAATGTCTTTAATCCACATGAGCCAAAAAGACACTTTCTGCCTTTTCTCGGTAAAGGAGGCACCAACTTCAAAATGTATTTCACATTTCTACTACATATATGACCAATTTCAATACAGATTCATGTTTCAACGGGTGAAGTATGCCTTTAAGAAATTCGAATATAATAGCATTTCTGTATTTTGGCGTACGCCAGTTTCAGACCCCGTTTTGTGCGTACGCATCATTTATTACTGAGACCCCTGACCTTTACCACTAACAATCTGGTATGCATGCAGGACTTTATCAGTACCAATAACTCATATTACATGTAACATACTGGAACTGAAATGTTGACATTGATGGAAAATTAATCTGCATTTTTTTTAATATTTTATCAAGTACCTTAAAATCCGGTGTATAAGACTGACTTTACATAGCTATTTTTTAATCTAAAAAGATGGCTGACTCCTATAGAATGATTTGACCAATATGGCTGGCGGCGCCACTTAACATCTTTTTTCTCTCATTAGGTCATGATCTTGCATTTAAAGAAAATGGTAGTATACTGTACAGTAAATAAACCTAACGGAGTGCTCTTTTGATTGAACGACCCCTCAATCAAATTCAACCATTGCCCAGCCGAGGTGGGTAGCACGACTCGCTGGCTGTGGGCTGAGAGCTCAGCCACCGTACTGACGCTAACAGGAGTCCAAACTCCACAGAACGAAAACATCAGAAATCATCACGCAGGTACAGTTGAAACCTTTTTCACTCTGGCAGACCCTTAGAAATAGACTACGACTTATATACAAGAATGACTTCCAGCCTCTTTTGTTTGTTAACATGTCTTGGTTTCTACTACATTAAAACTAGAGGTGTGACTTGTAAATGTTTAAACGCTAAACGTTTAAAAACATTTAACGTTTAGTAAAATCGCCAACCGTTTAAACGTTAAATCGTTAGTTTTTTTTAAACGTGGTAACATACACATGTCACTGCACAGAGCAACAGCTGTTACAAGAGAGATGTACAGACAGTTGACCTTATCACTCTCTCTGCTGATGTGATTCTGCACTCTTGGTTTAGCTCAAAGGTTTTGCTGCGTCTTATCTCTCTGCAGGAGTCGAGAGGGAGGTTTTTTTTAAACCTGATTCATGCTTCTTGCGGTGGGTGCGGTGCGGACGGCGCGTATGGTCCCTGCGACCGTCAAGTCGTTTAACACTGATTGCGGTCAGAGTGGCCCGAAGAACGGACCTCTTCAGTAGTCCTGCGGAGCCGTGAGGTCCTTGCGAGCGTCTGCACTCTCTCGTGCGCTCTCCCTCTCCCCCGCTCTCGCTCTCTTGTGCAGTTTTATGAATAAATAAAAAATTAAATTAAAACATGTTGGAAATATAGGCTACTTGGGAGGCCAAAAATATACTTGGAGGCCCCGCCCAGGTATCGGGCCCCTGTCATGCATTTCAATCACTCTTCTCTCCTCAAGTTCAAACACATAAACTGTGCAGACATACAGTAGTGAAGAAACATGCAGTTATTCTACAAAACCTGAATACTTGTTAACCTTGATACTCCTAAAAACGTGTGCATTCTTTCTGTTTGTGAGCTAATGAGGTGATTTACAACTTCACTCTGTCAACCTGTGTCTCTCATCCTTCATCACCTCTCTCAACCTTCTGTCCCTGTGTGAACTCAGCTGTACTTCATCCAAGCATCCCGACACAGCAATCAGGACACTATGAATACACACACACACACACCTCTCTGTGACAATGACATAGCCGTACATCTAAACAAACTGTCATCCCTGACAGCTTAAGTAGCCTGTTGCATTATTTACCTTCCAGCAGCTCTTTGCCTGTCAGCTGTGGGTCACATCACCTTTTTTTAATTTTGTTTTATCCATTGCTTTAAAATATAAGTCACAAAAAAGAAACACTGGTTCATCTATGATTGGAAGCTATTATGCAAAAGAAATCACACTCAGTTTGCTGAAGTGTGGGTCTGGTGCTCCACAAAGGAAACATCAGTCAAACTGAAGTTGGATCCAGTGACAAACTAATGTGAAACAACGTGACAATATTGCATACCTGAATTACACACAATATGGTTGTGATATATTAAAGAAATGTAAAAAAATATTTGCTGCTCAATGTCATGTCACAATGCTTCGGTTTGGATGTAAAATGCTGCTGCCCTAACATACCATCAACCAGTTTTTTTTATTCTCCAATGTCCAACAACATTAACCTTTCCCCTGAAGAATCAATTACATTTTATTCAACTCTTCTCTAAGCGCCCGCTAAAGCTCACTGCACAAGAGATTGGATCGGTGAGAGTACAACTGTTTTATTCGCCTACACCACCAGGGTGAACCCACCTTTGTAGTAAAACTTAATTGATTTATTTGAATGCACAGCAAATCATGAGTGAGAGCATTTCTTTACTCCTCACATTTTAGTAGCCTACTTTACACCCAATCAGCCAAAAGGCCGATCATCCTCATTCAAAGAGCCGTTCTAAAAGTTGGTCTGTCTTATTTGCAGTGTTGGACAGTAACATCACTACAAATAGCGGCGTTATGAGTTAACATTTTTCAGTAGCGTTGTGGTAGCGCTGTTTTCAGAATTGAATAGCTTTTCAGTAGCTTAGCTGTTATATTGTTCAAATAGTGCGGTAGCGTCCAAACAAGCTACATTGGCACTACAACAAAGATGAGCGCAGTGGAGCACTCCGTCATGGCTCGAAATAAAACCGTTACGAATGAGTAGAAGACGCCAGCCGAACACGGACATTGTATTTGCTGCTGACAATTATTATTATCATAATTATAAACAACAGTATTACTATCGGCACACCTTCTATGTTACTACTATGACAAGTACTTAAAATGAATTATTGTTATTGATGTTACGATATCAGCACAGACAACACATTTTAGTGGAACACCTCTCACCTCTGGCTCTTGGGCTTGGTGTTCTTGACATAATTTGGCCCTTGGGGAAATCTAATAGGGGAACCCTGCTGTAAAGGTTGTGGGATGTTAGTTAAAGATTGTTGCAGGCACAGTACTGTGTGCTCTCAGTAAGAAAAAAAAAAACCTCTTTACCAAAGTTGACAGGACCTTAGCTGTGAACCGCCTGGCCTCACCGTTAGGCTTAAAGGTTCCCTGTGGAGGTTTGGACCTCAAGTAGCTCCCCAAGCTTTTTCCAAAGAGTGGGTCACTGATTGCTTTGTGAGTGCAGAAGATATACAAAACCAGACAGAATACAATCTAATCCAAATTGTTTCACACTATTCTAGTAATGCTTAGGCAGTGGTAACATGTCAAGGTGCTATGCACCAACAAATGCACAGATGAGAAAGCTACTGGCGAAAAAACAATGATACAGTTCAAACATGTTAAAATCAGCGTTGAGACTATTTTAAGAAGGAATGGCTTCAACACAGAGAATAAAAACAGTGTGTGCTACAGTTAATGTAAACATAACTGCTTAGAAAAAGGTTGTCAAAAGAGCACATTTTAAAATGAGGACTTTTTGAGTCCATAAAAAATAGTTCATGTTCCCCTGCAGATGTTTTATTATCATTTTTGAAGACATGTAAAGTATTCTCGTTATGATGCCATTCAATTTTGCTCTCTTATTTTGACTGTATAACAAACAAAAATGTGTTTAAACGCCTTCACATATAAAGATTATTAACAGGAGTATAACATTAAGTCCAGCCTGTGCTGTGCCACTAAACGAACATTCATATTGACTGTAAGTGAGAAAATCCTGCTTCACTCAAACGGCAGCATTTCTAAATCTCACAGTCTTCACCACACGCAGCTTCAACACAGCAGGCTCCTCTGGCTGTGTTATGAAACTGATATAAGAAGATGAATAAGGAATATGCTGCAGTGTTTCCTCTTCCCCAAAGGCACCACTTATTATGGATTGTTAGAAGACAGACAAACAGCAAGTGCACACAAACAGAGAACTTCAAAGATAAAGAGCGAATAAGCTGACTAGGTGCATCTATCTAACTTTAGGAAGAGACAAATGAAACATGTGAAATATTGAGTTGTCGGTAATTCAGTTTTACCGGGTCCAAGAATGTGAGGCACAACAAAGATTTGTTTCTAAAGGAGTCACAAACTAAGTGGAAATTTCCTTCCAACTGTTTTCAGGGAACAGAGTGAATAGAGAGTGAATAAAGAATATCGATTTAACTTCAAATGTTTCCTGTTACCGTTTACAGGGGATGGGGGGATCTTAATATTTGATCTGTCTGCTTGTTGTTTGGGTCTTGGTTTGGCAGTTTAACGATCATTATTAAATCATGTGTCAGCAGGGTGGCATTAATTATGAAATGACTCTCGGGCGACATCCAACAGACAGCTTGTTTGTTGCCTACTAAAATGATTTATCAATGAATGAAATAAAAGGTGTGAGTAGAGTTTAAATAAAGTTGATGTGTTGTTATGGATGACTGCACACATGCATGATGGATTAAAGAGAGTTATAGCAATGGTAATGAGACAAATCTATCCATCAGGGTCTCTTCATGAGACTCAATCAACATGGCTCTGAATGAGTCGGGGCTGCATTGAAAGGCCGGGGGACCTGACAGAGACAGGAGACGATCATCAGTCACACCAATACTTTTCAGATGTGGAAATTCTTTGAGATTTAGTCGATTCTTCAGACATTCGGTTCAAGCAAGTAAAGTAACTAAGTGTTTATGTGCACTGAAATAAAACAGATAAAGTTCACTTTCTGCACAAACCGGTTTTCTTTAACGTCACTAAAACATTAAACCGGTTTTCTGTAAGTGGGCTTCAGGAGTAAAAACAGGATTCTGCTGCGAGATTTCTCCTGTACAATTAGGGCAACATGAATCTCACCCTTATCCCATAATAACACATCTCAAAGTCTGAATTTATGGTAAGAAAAATGATTTTATTTGAAGATGAATGTTTTCTCACTCAGCATGCCGGTATTTTAATTATTGGAGAGCTCTAAAATAGATTTGATCACCACGTATAACTAAAGTCAATGAGTGCAAAGGAGAGAAAAAAGAGTTGAACAGGGGTGAACACTTGAAACACCTTATGGTGCGTAGTGCTTTTTAAAAATGACAATACATTTGAACACTTTGACTTTGTCCTGTTTACACAGTTGATACTCAGCAAACACAGTATACATATACCTTACAATACTCTACAGAAATCCAACTACTCACATAGATTTATTATTATTTTTAAGTTTTTATTGAAGTATTGACCAAATTATTTTTCATTAAGTTGTTATCCAATTATTTGTGTGGGATGAACCGGAGCACCCGGAGAAAAAACCCACGCAAACACAGTGGGAACATGTGACGTCCTGACAGAAAGAAACCTGCTGGCTTCTGTTTGTCAGGACTTCACATGTTCCCACTGTGCTGCCCTGCGGCCTGTTACAGCCTGTGTGAGCTGGGGGTGGGGGAGTTAGGGTGGTTGGGGCTGCTGTTGTGAATTGTTTTCTTAAAGGTAACAGCATTATGTGTTAAATGTAAAGCTTGGGGGTGGGGGAGTTGGGGTGGTTGGGGTGGCTGAGGTCGTCACTGCTGGTCCTGCATCTGCCCCCTGAGATGCTTGTATTCACGACGGTGTTCTGGAGTGATGGTCTTTTTAAACTTCCTCCACAGAGAGATCGTCTCTGTCTCAGCTGTTGTCTGGACCACGTTTGGGGCGTCACCCTCGCTGTTTACGTGGGTGTCCTTTACCTGAGTGCTATTTACCTGGGTGATGTTTAACTGGTTGTTGTCCATTTGAAGGGAGGGCTCTTTGTTGCACTTACATTTCTGTTGCTCCAGCTGCTTTTGAAGCACCTCCACCTCCTTCTGCAACATCCGACTGGTCTCCTCCTTAACTTCCAGTTTTAATAACAGCTCATTGCAGCTACTTGTTCTTGTTTGGAGCTGACTTGTTAAGCTCTCCTGCTGCTCTTGGAGCACTTCCACCTCCTTCTGCAACATCTGACTGGTCTCTTCCAGTTTTAAGAACAGCTCATTGCAGCTACTTGTTCTTGTTTGGAGCTGACTTGTTAAACTCTCCTGCTGCTCTTGGAGCACTTCCACCTCCTTCTGCAACATCTGACTGGTCTCTTCCAGTTTTAAGAACAGCTCATTGCAGCTACTTGTTCTTGTTTGGAGCTGACTTGTTAAGCTCTCCTGCTGCTTTTGGAGCACCTCCACCTCCTTCTGCAACATCTGACTGGTCTCCTCCTTAACTTCCAGTTTTAATAACAGCTCATTGCAGCTGCTTGTTCTTGTTTGGAGCTGACTTGTTAAGCTCTCCTGCTGCTCTTGGAGCACCTCCACCTCCTTCAGCAACACTTGAATGGTCTCCTCCTTAATTTCCAGTTTTAAGAACAGCTCATTGCAGCTGCTTGTTCTTGTTTGGAGCTGACTTGTTAAGCTCTCCAGCTGATCACGGTTTGCCTGTTCTTTGCTGGAGGCCTCTTCCTTAAGAATCTTCTTCTCCTGCTCCAGGGATTTATTCTGAGCTGTCAGACTCTCCGTAAGCTTCATGCACAGGTCAACTGCCTCTGAAAGCTCCTGCCTGACTTCCTTCAGTTCTTTCTGGGTGAAGTCAGAATTCAACATTTCAGCCTGCAGCTGGTTGTTTTGAGGTTCAACAAGATCTAGGAGCTCTTGTATGTGGCCAGTATTTGAATCCTCCTCTGGTGCTGTGGAGGATGGACTTAGACTTTTTGTCTCTTCTATGACCTCCTCAGGAGTTTCCTCGACTGAGTCTTGAGTGTAATCATCATCGTAGACATCCCTGTCGTCTTCTTCATAAACATCAATGTCCTCCTCTAGAGTGAAGGATGCTGAACTTGGCTCCCAGATATAAATCTCCAGTTGTTTTCGGATCTCCTCCATCTCATTTTGCATCGCCTGATTAGCCTCCTCCTGAGCCTTCAGTTTTAAGGATAGATCAAGGCTGCTGTTGGTCTTTTCCTGCAGCTGATTCATAAAGGCCTCCATCTGCAGGATGGGGATCTGCAGGATTTCTCTGCTGAAAGCCTGATCCTGCATGGCCATCATTTCCTTCTCCAGGGCGTTGTTTTCAGTTCTCAGGGTTTCGTCCGACTTTGGACCCCCTGAGGCTCTCTCCTGAAGCTTTTTATTTTGAGCTTCAATTATTCCTATGAGCTCCTCTTTGTTGCACTTACATTTCTGTTGCTCCAGCTGCTCTAGGAGCACCTCCACCTCCTTCTGCAACATCTGACTGGTCTCCTCCTTAATTTCCAGTTTTAAGAACAGCTCATTGCAGCTGCTTGTTCTTGTTTGGAGCTGACTTGTTAAGCTCTCCTGCTGCTCTAGGAACACCTCCACCTCCTTCAGCAACACTTGAATGGTCTCCTCCTTAATTTCCAGTTTTAAGAACAGCTCATTGCAGCTGCTTGTTCTTGTTTGGAGCTGACTTGTTAAGCTCTCCAGCTGATCACGGTTTGACTTGTCTTTGCTGGAGGCCTCTTCCTGAAGAATCTTCTTCTCCTGCTCTGGGGATTTATTCTGAGCTGTCAGCCTCTCCGTCAGCTTCATGTACTGGTCAACTGCCTCTGAAAGCTCATGCCTGACTTCCTTCAGTTCTTTCTCGGTGGAGTCAGAATTCAACATTTCAGCCTGCAGCTGGTTGTTTTGAGTTTCAACAAGATCTAGGAGCTCTTGTATGTGGCCAGTATTTGAATCCTCCTCTGGTGCTGTGGAGGATGGACTTAGGCTTTTTGTCTCTTCTATGACCTCCTCAGGAGTTTCCTCGACTGAGTGTTGAGCGTAATCATCATCGTAGACATCAATGTCCTCCTCTAGCGTGAAGGCTGATGCACTTGGCTCCCACATATACATCTCCAGTTGTTTTCGGATCTCCTCCATCTCATTTTGCATCGCCTGATTAGCCTCCTCCTGAGCCTTCAGTTTTAAGGATAGATCAAGGCTGCTGTTGGTCTTTCCCTGCAGCTGATTCATCAAGGCCTCCATCTGCAGGGTGGTAGTGATTTCTCTGCTGAAAGCCTGATCCTGCATGGCCATCATTTCCTTCTCCAGGGCGTTGTTTTCAGTTCTCAGGGTTTCGTCCGACTTTGGACCCCCTGAGGCTCTCTCCTGAAGCTTTTTATTTTGAGCTTCAATTATTCCTATGAGCTCCTCTTTGTTGCACTTACATTTCTGTTGCTCCAGCTGCTTTTGGAGCACCTCCACCTCCTTCTGCAACATCTGACTGGTCTCCTCCTTAACTTCCAGTTTTAATAACAGCTCATTGCAGCTGCTTGTTCTTGTTTGTAGCTGACTTGTTAAGCTCTCCTGCTGCTCTAGGAACACCTCCACCTCCTGCAGCAACACCTGAATGGTCTCCTCCTTAATTTCCAGTTTTAAGAACAGCTCATTGCAGCTGCTTGTTCTTGTTTGGAGCTGACTTGTTAAGCTCTCCAGCTGATCACGGTTTGACTTGTCTTTGCTGGAGGCCTCTTCCTGAAGAATCTTCTTCTCCTGCTCCGAGGATTTATTCTGAGCTGTCAGCCTCTCCGTAAGCTTCATGCACAGGTCAACTGCCTCTGAAAGCTCATGTCTGACTTCCTTCAGTTCTTTCTGGATGGAGTCAGAATGCAACATTTCAGCCTGCAGCTGGTTGTTTTGAGTTTCAACAAGATCTAGGAGCTCTTGTATGTGGCCAGTATTTGAATCCTCCTCTGGTGCTGTGGAGGATGGACTTAGGCTTTTTGTCTCTTCTATGACCTCCTCAGGAGTTTCCTCGACTGAGTCTTGAGTGTAATCATCATCGTAGACATCCCTGTCGTCTTCTTCATAGACATCTAGAGTGAAAGGTGCTGAACTTGGCTCCCAGATATAAATCTCCAGTTGTTTTCGGAGCTCCTCCATCTCCTTTTGCATCGCCTGACTAACCTCCTCCTGAGCCTTCAGTTTTAAGGATAGATCAAGGCTGCTGCTGGTCTTTTCCTGCAGCTGATTCATTAAGGCCTCCATCTGCAGGGTGGTAGTGATTTCTCTGCTGAAAGCCTGATCCTGCATGGCCATCATTTCCTTCTCCAGGGCGTTGTTTTCAGCTCTCAGGGTTTCATCCGACTTTGGACCCCCTGAGGCTATCTCCTGAAGCTTTTTATTTTGAGCTTCAATTACTCCTATGAGCTCCTCTTTTGTTCTGCAGGAATAATAGTTCATGTCCGGTACACTGAAGGATGGATTCAGGTGGTTCAGTTGTTCTTTAAGCATCCTGATATCTTTTTCACGCTCGAGTGTGCAGTTACGCTCCTCCTTCACCCTTTCTTGTAACTCCTGGAGCTTACTCTTGTTCATGGCATTGGTGTGCTCAGCTGCTTGCCTCATCCCTCTCTCCCGTCTCAGATCGTAGGTCGCGTCCCTAAGGCGACCCTTGAGATCGTTTTCCACCTGCCATCGAGGAGGAGGTGGGCGTCTCTGATACCAGGGACCAGGGGGCTCCTGGTAAGACTTCTGGTGCTGCCCGTAGCAAGGATTAGTTTGTGGCTGGGTGGGAACCTCTCTTTGCTCGTTTTGCCCGTGGCTTACCTTCACACTTTGGGGGTGAGGATTGTCTTGTGGCTGGGTGGGGACCTCTCTTTGCTCGTTTTGCCCGTGGTCTACCTTCACACTTTGGGGGGTGAGGATTGTCTTGTGGCTGGGTGGGGACCTCTCTTTGCTGGTATTGCTTGTAGCCTCCCTTCACCCTTTGAGAGGGAAAATAAGCTTGTTGCTGGGTGGGGACCTCTCTTTGCTGGTATTGCTTGTAGCCTCCCTTCACCCATTGAGAGGGAGAATTAGCTTGTGGCTGGGTGGTAACATCTCTTTTCTGGTTTTGCCTTTGGTCTTCCTCCACCCTTTGAGAGGGAGAATTAGCTTGTGGCTGGGTGGGGACCTCCCTGGATTGGTTTTGCTGGCAGCTGCTGCTGGCCTCTGGCATTGTATTTTTCAAGTCTTCTAACTCCATGATATCAGCCCAGCTCAGGGACTCTGAGTTAGTGTTTTGTTCCATTGCTGTTCTGATGAGATTCAGAGATTTGGTCTCTTAGATGTCAAGTGGTTAAGAGTACTTGTTAAAATATCTCGCTGACTAGTGACTCAGATCTGATCGTGAACTGAACTGTCTGTGGCTCTTGGTGTCTGGTGGTTTTTAGACTGACACTCTACATTCAAAATGCCTTTGATGATGATGCTTTGTGGGTCCAGAGTTCCGGAATTATTTTGTTGTGTCCTTTGTTGCCAACGTTCTATGACCTCATAGAATCGTTCAAGACACTTCCTGTTATAAAAAACTCACTTCCTGTTATTCAAAAGTATACAAATAGACTGCCACAGGAATGAGTCCTAAAACCCGGAAGTGAGTTAGCATTTTAGCGCCATGGGTTCCTAACTCTAAAAGTCAATGGGGATTTTGAATGGGTTTGTGGTTAGACGCCTGAAATAAGGTCTGTGGTTAACACAAGCTTAAGAGATGTTGGCCGTTTTGTTAGACGAGATAAACTACGTTAGATAAGACCCCAACTTGTGAATTTTAAAGTTTTTACGCGTACTAAAAACGGCGGTTGCTAACAAGTGGCTAAATGAGACTACAGTGGTTGTCGGGGACATTAAACGTCATCACGCCGGGAACTCTCTCACTAGTCCGCCTTACAGCCTCTAGTCATGTTTTTCAGTGCTCTTGCAAATATTAGGTTAATAAACAACTTATTAAGCTACGGTTTCGCTAGCTTGTCAAAACCGCTGATTAGATCCGTGAAGCATAACGGTCGTGAAGTCATAGTCAACCGACCGTGGTGTAGTTCGCTTGTAGCATAACGTTAGCTTTTTACTTCTCTCGGCTGCATTTACGCTTCAAACGTCATAAAAGTGGTGTTCATTTGTGAAGATTATCCTGCTGAACAAAACGCCTACGCATCAGAAACATGTGTTAGCCACAGAGCTTATTTTCTGCAATGATCCAAAATCCAATGCAAAAATCCCATAGGCGAATTCTCGTAGGAACCCATGGCGATGCTACTTCCGGGTTGGCCTACAAAATTACGTCATTCCTGTGGCAGTCTATAGAGAACAAACCAAATGACGTATTTTTGTAGGCCAACCCAGAAGTAGCATCAGCATGGGATCTATTGAGAATTCACCTGTGAATTCATATGTGCAAGAGCACTGAAAAACATGACCAGAGGCTGTAAGGCGGACTAGGGAGAGAGATCCCGGCTTGGTGACGTTTAATGTCCCCGACAACCACTATAGCCTCATTTAGCCACTTGTTAGCAACCGCCGTTTTAAGGAGGCGTAAAAACTTCAAAATTCACGAGTATTACCTAACGTAGTTTATGTCGTATAACAAAACGCCAACATCTCTTAAGCTTGTGTTAACCACAGACCTTATTTCAGGCGACTAACCACAAACCCATTCAAAAACCCCATTGAGTTTGAGAGGATAGACCCCATGGCGCTCAAATGCTGACTTACTCCCGGGTTGTAGGACTCATTCCTGTGGCACCCTATTGGCCGAACTAGAAAAAAGATTCAACACAACCCAACATCGATCCCCAATCAAACAGGCTGCAATAAAATAACACACATTTTACAATGGAATTTGAGCAAATGATGTTTTCTAATAATAGCACTGATTTACATGAATCCAAATTCTGTTCACAACTTTTTGGACACAAAGCCGGACTGTTGAACTCACTGTTAAAATGCTTCAATCTTTCCAGACATTCACTTTTATTCAAGTTGTGTGCTGCTGCATCATCAATCATCAATGATACATATATGTGGGATTTCCGCCCCACAACATAAACATAAAGCTTGTACATTTTATATAAAGCAGTTTATATTGTAACATTTAAATTCCTCGATAGGTCTCTACAATCTTAACACTCTGGCTACCTTACCCACGAGTCCCGACATGAGCTAATCTGCTCCCAGAAGGAGTCCCCTACCAACATATCTGTTGGCCAACTTTAACAGGCTGATGAATCGATCACAGATACAAGTTTGGTTAATATTTTTTCCGACGTGATAAACTGATGTGAAAACTCTTCTTTTCATGTTTTGTAGAAAACAACGTTTGGGGTGATTTTGAAATGGTCTTCATCATACAGTTTGTTCAGCAAAGTGTGCTCTGTTGGTGTAGTTTACAATACTTTCAGCAGCAGATGTAGCAGATCATCACAGCAGAGCAATCACTCCACGCTGTCGACAATATCTAATACGTTTTTGAATTGAGTTACTTGCTTAAGAAAGCAGCCTCATGAATGAATTAAAACAATGATACCGCTGCAAAATCATTGCACACGTTATGTAAAAAAGTCTTCATTCCAAGTCAAGTTTCCTATATTGCCCACCTTATCGGTAATCTGTGAGTTATTGTTACCCCTCTAAATCTGTATCATATCAAGTCCCAAAAAACTCCTCTGTGTTGACTCTACTCAGTACACGTGAGTATCTCGACTTCTACCAAGATTTCCCTGCCTGTGTGTGTAACCTCGGCCTCTGAAACACTGGACACAACCAGAAGATTGAACAGACCTTTTGCAAATCATGTGCACACTTCCTGATCCATTAATGGTAGTCTACTTCGACTACATCGTTCATCTCCTCGCACAAGACAGCACGTATTGGAGCTCAGCATCGTCATGGTGAGAAACACCACAGACATTGCTACAAGCCCCAGCAGCTGGAGATCACAAGCACAAATGTGTGACAATTCAAACAAGTGAACTCACAATTTCTGTTAATAAAAGGACACATTTTCAGTGAGGCTTCAGTCTTTAAAGGATGTATTAAGAGGAACCAGTGGGCCATCATCTATCACACCCTAAGAGGTTTTACAGAGCATATTCTGCGGTGTTCCCTTTTAATATAATTGTAAAACCAAAATCAGGACAAAACTCCGATCAGTTCCTCCTCATCATTGTCTCCGACCCCCTCTGTGGGGCTGTCACAGGTAGCCATGAGCCCCAAGCCCAGCTCCGCCAGCTCCTCACAGCTCATGTCGGTCGTCACCATGATCTTCGTCTCCAGACGGTTACACAGAGTCCTGTAGGAGGGCAAAGGGTAGCCCAGCTCTCTCAAGTACTCGTAGCCTTTGGTGCCGACTGCACAGCGGATCTTTCGGGCCTTCAGGATGGTCTCCGGAGACCAGACGGCACGGCGGGAGCGTTTGCTGAGGGACAGGGCACGAATCTGGTCCTCGTACAGAAAGTTCTGGAGACCTTTCTCGATGCGGTCGAGTCGGTAAAGGCGCTTCTTCATCTCCTCTGCCTGAAAGAGACATTTCAGAGGACAATTAGGAATATTTATTGAGCATTCACACTTTTCCCTTACTGATGTCCTCTCCTAATTAATCTAAAAAATGCAGCTGTCTAGTCACTAAAGGGGATAGATAATTGAAGCCAACAGTTAAATAACTCTGGGATTTAAGCTCAAATCTGATCTTGTTTACAGAGTTTTAACGATAATAAGGTAAGGATGATTTATTGATTGATTTGAAGAGACACAAACCGCTATCCTACCTCCCTCTGTAGCCTTGCAGTGTGCTGCATCTCCTGCTCCAGCTGTTTCTTAAGGAGTTGACAGCGCGTGCAGGGCTGATGGTCTTCGGCATCCTCATCCTCCATGCCGGGCAGAGGTGTGCGTCGGGCATAGCCATGGTCCCCAAAATTCAGCTCCTTCTCTACTACAGACACAGAGCAATGTCTAACTTATGTTGTGTTGTCTGGCATACATTCAGTACATTTTACACATTCAGTACCTGGACTAACAAGTATTGCCACATGTGAGCTGAAATATGCTTCAGGTTTATTCGGCTGTTATTACACAAAAGTGTCAAGGACAGTCTGCTACACCTGTTAAACTAAGGAAGGACACGGGTACAGCTATTGTAGGCAACAGCTCTTTTTATGGTCCCTAAAGGAAGGAAACAAGTCCTCATAAATATAGTATCTCACATCTAGCCATCTATGAAAACATACAGTATATATGAATATTATACCTTTATGTTGCATTTCTACCACTAATTCCCCCATGATCTTACACCCTATTGTTTTCACACAAATAAAGGGAAACCCTGTTCAGAGAGAGTTGCTTTGCTCTGTCCGAATGCAGTACACAAGTGGTTGCATATCTAAGGCGTGAGTTTGACAATAACCCACACAAAAACACACAGCTCCAGGCTGGATAGAAAGAGCTACGTTTGGAGTGGGAACTTTTCAGGTACCAGGAACTATGGCCAAGAAACCCATCAGACCTCTCTCAGATCTAACGTCAAAAAAAATATTCAAGATGGACTTTCATTGCACACTCAGATACCTGGTTCGGGTTTCATGGGCATTAGGATGTACTGAGTAGTGGCTGCAGGGTAAGGAGGATCTGCACTGCTGAACAGAGTGGGGATGGCATTGGGCTTCAGCTTCCTGCCTCCGGCTGGAGACCTCGCTACCTCTTCAAACTGGTTCTGCTCAAAATGATCCTAGTAAAAAAAAACACACACACACAAGAGAGGCAAGAGAGGATATTTACATCACTTATCCAACTTATAAGACACCCACACACAAGAAACATTACAAGCACATGCACTAGTTCAGGTATGACAGGAGGAAAGCAACGTTACAGAGTGTTTATCAACGTAACCAAGGAGATGTTTGCCAGTAAAATAATAATAATACTCATATTCACTCAGTCATTTGAGTCCTTGCAGGTCTAACATTGTGTCTTCTGTCTTTCAGATAGATGTATTATCGTTTGTACACCATGCCCACCCACTATTAAAACATAAATATACACCTGTGTAGGTAACATTTACCTGACAGAGTCTGGAGTGAGGAGTTGGTTCAAAGTCACGTTTACAGTTCACCAACCATTTCTTCTTACGGATGGGGTCTTTGGGGAACCTGAACAGCTGTTTACCTATGCTGGTGGAGTTGGAGCAGTTTGGAGCTGAGCAGCCTCCCATTGCAGCAGCAGCTAAATTTAGCACACGTCAAGAGAGCCTGGCTCAGCTGTAGATGTTAATAATCACTTATAGCAAACTACGTGCGAGGTATTTAAACCAGAAAAAGTAACCTCTGCGATATACAACAACGAGTGGAAACACAGGCGATATCCTGCCGACTTTATCTCCCTATGAATGGATAAAAGGTCAAATATTTCTCAGAGATAAAATGTTTCTGACTTAGTTTGAGCCAAAATGGCGGACTTCGTGTCGACGGTTAAGAATGATGACGTATTGTTTAGATGTGTCCATGAATCAGCCTGATTGAAAATGAGTAAGCGTAAAACCAAAATGACAAACGAGATAGAACAGCAAATCAAAACGTGGCCAATTCTGTAGAAAATTGGATTTCAGTACGATTGTTCATTTTATACAAACATTAGAGGCTTGGGATTTTCCATTTACACTCAGGCACAGATCCAACTGCTCATCGTTTCATCCGCAGGACCCCTGAAGCACGTTGAAATGTTTACGGTGGAGCAGCGGTAGACTGTCGATTCAAATAAGTGCGAATACACGGTTATTAAATGAATGTATGACGATGCTAAAGAAACAACAACAACAACGTAGACACATGATGGCCGATAATTGAAGTATTAGCAGCCTGGTTACGGTTGCTAAGTTTCATTAGCATTTCAGGAAGCTGTCGGTGGCTGCAAACACGTTTGTCGCGCGAATGAGATAAGTTTGCTTTTTATAGATTAAAGTTGAGACAAACATGGCATCTTCACTGGTAGTTCCAGTGATTGATGTCCAGAATGATAACCTTAAAGAGCTCTGGCCTGCTATGGTTATAGCTATCAAATCATCTTCTTTTGTTGCACTGGACACGGTAAGTGCAGTGAAGTGTGTCTTCATGTCTTAAAGGCTTACTACAGTGCACCGACTCTTCTCCGGTACATTGTTTTCCTGGCAAACCAAATTACTTTAGGCTGCAGTACTGAGTCATCACTGTCTACATTATTCTTGGATGGAATTTGAACTCAGCTGCGTAACATAATTTACGATTTAATCTGCAGCAACTGTGTGATGCTATCATGTCAACATTGACCAAAATCTCTAAAGAAATGTTTCCAGCACCTTGTTGAATTTAAGAATAAACCTAATAAAGTTGCCGATGAGTGTATGTCTTACTGTTTGTACTGCATAGATTTCTCTTTTGTTTGTTAAATAATCTGCTATGTCACTCTTTGTTCTGTCACATGATTCTCCAGGGATATGAATACATTTTAAAGTATTTGTTCCCTGTGTTGTTTTAGGAACTGAGCGGTCTTGGAAACAGAAAATCTCTGCTGGCTCAGTGAGTAAATACATCACCTGAAACACTGATCAACAGGTTGTCATGCTGAAAGCCATGCATGCAAAGTGTGCTGCTTTCAGTCTGCGCCATGTAATGTCTTACTGATTGTGTTTTCGTTTACAGTTCTTTAATCTGGCTCTGCTGTCTTGTGCTGTCATGTTTCAGATGTATAGAAGACAGATATAAAGCCATCTGTCACGCCGCTCGCTCTCGCTCCATCCTCTCTCTGGGAATCAGCTGCTACAAGAAAGTGGAAAACAAGGTACAACAGGACAACGCTTTCTTCAACTGTGTACAACTTACACTCAGAGTTTTGGTGATGTGCTATGTATGAATATATATTCTGAGTAAAGGTAACAACGTCAATTAGATGGTTCTCAGAATTGTCACAAGTAACACTTTTGTTATGTCGATGTCTTCTCACCCACTCCACCCTTCACTAGGCTGCAGACACGTACCTGGTCCAGGTGTATAACATCACCCTGCTGTGCTCAGAGGAGTACATCATAGAGCCTCAGTCAGTGCAGTTCCTGGTCCAGCACGGATTCGATTTCAACAAGCAGTACGCACATGGAATCCCTTACTGGAAAGGCAACAATAAGGTGGTGATGATACTTCCATTCTGCTCTGTGTTTTGTGTTATTCTTGTGAGTCTGTGTCGCACTGTTACGCCCCTTTGTTCATCACTACAGCTTTAATTAACCCATCATATCCTGGTTCATCGGTGACAGGTGAATGCTAGTGTGATCATGACTTCCACCATGACTTGTAGCTTGTGGAAGGTGATCCGTTATGTCTAAATGAGAAAAGTAAGATGAGAAATGTACCCACACTGCAGCCGACTCGTCTCACCAGTACACGTGCAACAGTTTGATTACTTCATCATTTCTCTGCTTCTTGTGTGTCTGGATTTGTGCGTCACAACAGGATCATATCATGGATGTGCAGAGGTTTTATCTTTCTGATGTGAATTATAAAGAAGCAAATATTAGAGGGTCGTGTTCTTACAGGATGATATAACATAGATTGAGAAACTGCAATAAAATCATTGCAGCACTCGTGTGAAAGTATTTGATCTATAGTCGTCTTTCTCGCTCTACCTTGTCATTCAGGCAGAATCAGACGACCGGGGCGTCCACATCAGGGCCTTATTCACTGAACTGCTGCGAGCCAGGAAACCTCTGGTGCTCCACAACGGCCTCATCGACATGGCCTTTCTTTACCAGGTATTATCAAGTTACAAAGTGTGCTGTCCAGCTTCAGTCTTTTTCTGTTCCACATACTTATTTTCTTGATGCATCAGGTTAACAAATACTAGCTGTAGTACTTGTTGTGTTTGCATGTCACACCATCTTACCAAGTTGTTGTTGGTGTACGAGCAGAAACTATTTTTACTTTTAAGTTATGTTCATGTATATTTTAAACAAGCTGACTGCCTTTTCTTTTGTATTGCGATTTCCCCCTGATTCCCAGCCCTAGCCTTATTTTAAAAAGCATTACATTTTGTGTCTTTCTTCCAGAGTTTTTACGCTCATCTACCCGAGCGCTTGGCCACCTTCACGGCCGACCTATCAGACATGTTTCCTGCTGGAATCTACGACACGAAATATGTCACCGAGTTTGAGCTCCGCCTCACCGCCTCCTATCTGGAGTATGCCTATAAGAAATGGTGAGCCTATAGTTTAAAGTGCGTGTGTGTTTATTATTCTTTATGTTGGGACATATTACTGTGTAGTAGGATTATTCAGTGCTTGAAAATGTTTCCCTCTCATATTATCTCCTGTCTCTTGCAGTAAGCTGGACAACAGTCGCAGTGTGACCTCTGGAGGCGTCGGGCCTCACGTCAACATAGAGTTCTGTAATTACGGGGGTCAGATGTCCAGATATGTGGACTACAGGCCGTGTCCAGATGTGGCTCCTCCTGAGGAACAGACTAACATCTGTCAACGCTTCTCTGTGAGTTCTTATCTACCGTTTTAACTCGGAGGAATCTTTTGATTTTAGGATTTTTTGTTTCAGGAGTTGATATAATGTTTGTATTAAGCAGGGCTGTGTAATGTCAGTGATACTGTACAGTATAGTGAGTGGGTTGTTGTCCTGAATGAAACTCGACAGAGTAAGCAGGACCCCTATGTGAAAAGGAGAGAGGTCTTGTCGCTATGACAACCTGCTCACTATCATTATTCCATTTCATAATACAGCTTCTTACATCGACATGAATATTAATTTGGAAATTATTTTATTTGTTTAAACATTATTTATTTTACCCCCTAACAAATACTCTGTTGGACTGTAGATTTCTCTGAAGTTTTTGCATCTTCCTCAAATAAACTGGACTTCTTTCAGCGGAGTAATGTGACTACAGTTAAGGGCCTTTCGTACAATGCCAAGGGCGCTGCGCGCCACTC
This sequence comes from Tautogolabrus adspersus, assembly GCA_020745685.1. NCBI lineage: Eukaryota > Metazoa > Chordata > Actinopteri > Labriformes > Labridae > Tautogolabrus > Tautogolabrus adspersus. The sequence goes on from CM036544.1 coordinate 7,421,748, forward strand.
TAAAACCTGCTTGTGTGGCGCTACAGCATATCTGCGCGAGCTGAGCAAGGTCACGCTTGCTGTCCGTGCGGGATGGAGGAAATGATCAGCTTGGCCGCAGTATTCCGTGACGACACCTCGGCGTGTCCAATAGGAAGGAAGATCAGATCGCAGAAAACAGTGTCCCACTTTCCTGAGCTTCAGTTTAACCACCAGTATAAACACCTACCGGGGCATCAGCAAGAAAGCTCTAGTTTGGAAATACATTTCCAACAGTTCCCTCTCAACAGCACCAGATGTGTTTAACAAAGCAGCAGAAATGTGTGTCATGCTTGTGAAGGGGTCGTTATAGAGAAGCAGCTCCTGGACGAGCCTAAACTCTCCCCAAATCCTGTCGTGTCCTGAGGATTTAATGAACCCACCCTCCTATTCTTTGCTTCTCGTCTCCTCCTCCTCAGCAGAAGAAAAGCCAGGTTAACCGAAAAGTATACAGATACGTTGTGCATCCAAAAAGTGACACTTTCTCGTTTTTTTTATCGCCTTGCAACTCGCACCGGTGATTGACGCATGTGCTCGCTCCTAACATGCCCAGCGCACAGCACAGTCTATCAGAAAGCCCCTTGAGTTCTCCAGATTCGTTGATTAGACTTGCATCCCTAGCAACAGCCAGCTCTTCCCAGCAACTGTTTTTTCTTGTCTATCGTGGGATAGCAGGCCGTTGCTATGCATAATAAACAAACAGAATCAAGTATTAAACACAGCTGTGTAAAAACGTCTTTTGAATGTAACATTGTAAGGACAGACTAAGTTGAACTAATATCGTATAGTTGTCCAGAGACTCCATGAATCATATTATGGTTAAACTTGTGATTTACACCCAAAACAGAGAAGAGACAACGAGAATATGCAGTTAGTAACTCTGTGTGAAACCTTTATTAACTGCAGTTTGTTGTCACACAGGCGTTCGGATGGTGTCCAAATGGCACAAAGTGTCCGTTATCCCATGACACCGACCTGATCATCCTCCAGGATGAGAAGAACCCAGGGGACAAGAGGAAAAGAAGGAAGAGACATAGAGAGAAGAAGAAAGGTGGAGGCGAGGCCCCGGAGGCCTCATCCATCTTTGACGGTGCCCCCGAAAACAAAATTCCCCACATGGAGGTGGATCCTGCAGAGACACCAGACCAACAACAGGAAGCTGAGCCTTTAAATGAAAAAGACGGAAAATCTGAACAGAATGAGGAAGAAAACATGAGACAAGATGGTGATGGGAACGGAGCTTGTGACTCTGCAACAACAACCACCATAACTTCTGACGACATGAATACGACTGCAAACACAAACGAAGGTGAAGACAGCAAAGCAGAAGAGAGAGAGAAGTCGAGTGATCTTCCAGCTCAGTCTAACAACCACAACAAGAACACAGACACAGGAACACACCGGGCGGGCTTCGATGCCTTCATGACCGGCTACATCTTTGCCTACTCTCGTTCACAATTCAAGAAGGGCGGAGAGGGAGCTGTGGAGGGGAAGGTGCAGCAGAAGGAGGAGGAGGGGGAGAAGGCGTGGCTTCCCTCTTGTCTTAATAAGGTTTACCTGAGCGGCAAAGAAGCTCCTCTAAACGTGGTCAAAAGCACCTTCTCCAAGTCTTCTAAGGCCCATGTGCAGAAGATGGAGATGGTGTGGGGGGGGCAGGATGTAGAGTTCACTTCTGGACACAGAACATCTTTGACTGTCAACGGTTGAAGTCGATTTTTTTATAACAGGAGCTCCGTGGGTAGCGATGTTGTTTTCAAGAAAACTGAATTTTGAAATATTATACACAGACATTCATGTTCCCAAGATGGAAAGTAGAAAATGTCCAGATTTTTTTTTCTCATTTGCCATTATGACGTCGACATTTTTTGTAAAACATTCGGGATAGATTGACCCCCCCCCAGGACTGTCTTTTTGTCCTTTTTTAGTTTTATGAAACACCTGCAGGAGTGTATGGCATGAACTCAGCCATAACAGAAATTGATGTTAACTGCTAATTATTCATTATTAGCATGTTAGCATAGTGTCACTTTGAGCCCGTTAGCATGCTCAAATTAGCTGTTCGCACAAAAGCACTGCAGAGCATTTTTACAGTCTCACAGAGCTGCTAGCTCTCATTTAGACTCTTAGTTTTTTTGTTTGTGTGTTGAAGAGCAATCAGCAAGTGATGGGATTGATTGTTTGAAATTCTAAGAATAAGGGACGACATCAGGGGAATTGGTGTCTTTTATTTTCTGGGGGGGAAATCGCTCAGACTGAGTTAAGAAAACTCACATTCACTTCATTGATTTGGATCAGTTTTAATCTCCCATAATGTTTTTATGTTGTTTAACAGTCTTCTGTAGATTCTGGACTTACAAATTAATCAGCCATAAAAGATACTGTGGCATGATCTGTGAAACCAACAATTAATTTAAATGCAGAGGCACTTAAACTTAGTCAGCGTTTTTTATTTGACAAATCTGAATGTGTCTGATTTTGAGTTTTAAGTTACCTCTTCAAAATAAACTAATGCTCTTGAACAATCATTCTTGACTCTCTATGTCTGGTCCTGCTCCTTCTGCTCTCTGAAATAACCCGTGTTGTCCTAAAAAGTAAGTTCAAGTCTATAGACAAACCTGGTTACTAGTATGAGGCAAGAACAGACGAGTTAAAGTTGGATCAAGCCTGTAAAGATTGTCCTCACGTCTTTGTGTTGCTTGGCAACCATTCTGCTAAAGAACGACATTAGTTGAGAAGAAGAAAGAATGATTATTTGTTATCAATGAAATGTTACAGTTTTTGCTACTTTATGATCGGTCTTGTTTATTTTTAAAGGATCAATGGTAAAAATTAACAAATATAATTTGAAGAAAATAAACAAACCACACTTTACTTATTGGCTTATTCTGTTTTTGTGTGTGTTTTTTAACCACAGGGTTACCGGCGCCCCAAAGAGATCTATTTAAAAGTCACAGTCAGTGTGTCTTAACGTTTGGTTAGTCTTCAATCTCAGCACAGACACACTCAGTACACTCTGTATCAATACACACTCCTCAGGGATATGTAGTCTTTACATTAACTTTTCCCTGTTGGTTACATATTGGCTACCGGAATTTAAATTAAGGACAAGTCAAACAGTATTCAATTTAATTCAGAAAGCTTATTTAGCATGAGCATTTAATTACAAAGAATACAATGATAATAGTATTTAAAAGTAATAATTGACATTTCAACAGTAACAATAATAAGAGTGAAAATCCGATAAATATCAATATTTTTTTAAATTATTATCCAAAACAACAAATTAAATAAAAAAAGTGACATTAATTGAACGGTATTTTCTTGAATACTTGAATGTGTTACTGCTGTCTTACAGAGGGGGGCAGTGTTGTAGCGTTAGCTGGAATGTATCTACTGTTTAAAAAAACGTAGAAGAAGATGTTCAGAAGAGGCAGTTAACTGACAGTCCACCGACCTGTCTGCTTGTGTGCTGCAGGTGTTGCTAAATTCATCGGTTTGAAGCTTTCATCATTTTCACAACAGCCAAATGAACCAAACACCAAACAGCTGATACTCGAGAAAACAGAAATGGCAGACGAAGAAATAGACTACAATATCGTGTTTCCAGACGCAGGGACGTCGGGTGAGCATCATTTCATTGTACTACAGTACGCCTCATCTAGCCTAGCTTACATGCTAACATTGTCTCTCAAGGAAGCCGTGAAAACCATGGTTAAAACATGCCTCTGTTGGCCCTTAGCTTTGCTTAGCTTAGCTTATCTGTGACAGCTCTGGTAACACGCTGCTCTGTCGTCTGGTTTGTTTTCAGAGAGACACTGGCAGGGGACAAAGGAGCCTGTTGTGATTCTGCTGGGCTGGGCTGGCTGCAAAGACAAACACCTCTCTAAATACAGCTCCATCTACAACGAACAGGTTAAAAAACGCACAATATACACCACTTTACATTGAGCTGACTTTTTTCTTCATGTCATAGTATTGTGGCACTTCTAAGGGTTATAAACATTTCTACAATTTTCTTCTCTTCTGTATGTAATTTACTTTATGTTCCTTCTTTTTTTTCCTTGCAGGGATGTGTGACCGTTCGTTACACGGCTCCCTTAAAGACGGTCTTCATTTCAGAGTCGTTTGGCTACAAGGAGCTGAGCAGCACGGCCCTGAAGCTGCTGGAGATCCTCTATGACTATGAGGTGGAGAACAGTCCTATTTTCTTTCACATATTCAGTAACGGGGGCTTCATGCTGTATCGTTACATTATAGAGTTGTTGCACAATGATAAACAGTTCAGCTCCTTGTGTGTGATCGGGGCTGTGGTGGACAGCGCCCCCGGTAGTGGGAATATCCGCGGGGCCCTGCGTGCACTGAGAGCCACTCTAGGGCCAAAAATAAGTCCTGTCTTAAGGTACGTCCTCCTAGCTCTTTTCGCGGTGACTGTTTTCCTCTTGCGAATCATTCTATACCCTTTGACCAAGTACATCCACAAGAACCACTACGACGCGGTGCAGGAGAGGCCGCCAGCCTGGCCTCATGTCTTCCTGTACTCCAGAGCCGACCAGGTGATTAGACACGGGGACATCGAGGTATTTGTGGAGACCCTGAAGCACAAAGGTGTTCCCATGGACAGTTTTGATTTTCTTTCAAGTCCCCATGTCGGTCATTTCCGGGAGTTCCCTGAGCAGTATTCTCTGAAGTGCCGTGATTTCCTGGTTGCCTGCATGAAGGACTCGGAAGGGACTGAGACAAAGAAGAGACAGAGGGTTCAAAATCAATGAGACATGGAGAGAAATGTATTCGATTTTGTTAACCCTCTGAAGCAGCCGTTACCACTGGATTTTGAATGGAGGGGAAGAAAACCAACAACCTAATTTTTCATCGTATTCTGAAAATCGGTTAAATAACAAGGCAGAAAATCTCTGGAAAACAGATAGAGTTTGTGCTAGACTAGTTCAAGATTTCAGCAATGTTTTCCCGTTCTGGATGCACATAATTAATAGTATTTACACTGCAGCCATTTCCCTTGAAGTCAAGCTCAGGGTGGGATGCTCAAGTGCTGTTATAAAGTTGTTGTGCTGTGTTCAAAGTTGAAATCTCACATTGTTTTTAATTTCACCGCTTCTCTGTTGATCAGAAAACCAGAGAGACGTCATGCCATGTTTCAAAGTACAATTACATATTTAGTAACCTATTCGGTTCCCTTAGACAACAGCCAACATAACATTAAACCATGCCTCTGTTGGCCCTTACACTACACTTTATACAAAACAGTTTAAAAAAAGGAGAAAGTGAGACAATAGGAACAGAAAAAAAAAAACAAGCCCTCAGCTCGTCCCCTCCACCTCTGTCATTCTCTAGGACTGATGGCCATGAAATTGTAAACTCTTAAAGCTCCAGGATGCATTTTAAAATCACATGAAGCTTAGAAGCAGCAATTATTGAGGCAGTGAGGAGAACTGGAGGACAGAGTGGAGGACAGAAATGAAGGCAAGAGGAAAGATTGCAGTTACGTCTTTCGTGGCTTCACCTTTTGCTGAATGCTAAAGTTAGCTTTTGTGTAGTTACAGCCAATGGATTATTACCTTTCAATATGACCTGATGTCCCTTAAAGTTTTCACTTTTCATTGCCATTCGCTGATCAATCAGGATGTTGTGGTATTTGGAGAATCGTCAGAGTCCCTGTATTTTACATTATTTGCGAACTTTGAACACTCAGCTTGACGATATCCTTTTTGATAACCGCCTGTTAGCATCCAGCACTGGGTGTGTTGTTAGAGGAATATGGCCGCCACACATGTATTAGGTGAATGGGAAGGCTTCACAGATGTGGTCGATGTTAACCCAGGTCTGAAGACCAGCTACATGAAACACTGTAACACACACACACTTCTAAAGTGTGTGGCTCAAATACCTAACCCTGCCTATGTACAAATAACAATACAAATGTTGCTATACACTGGAATGAACTTAAATGGTATTTAATATTGCTGTGAAATGTGATGAATTGTAGATTAGTAGTAGTGATTCTAAATCTGGGGAAGGGTATTGGAATATAATATCACTTGTATCTTCTATTTATTGAATTTGACGATGTATTCATGGTTTTAATCTCACAATACGTCATTAAAATGAGATCATAAAGGGATTACAACAAAGGCAACCGTCTAAAATTAAAATGACATCACCTTATATAGTGGGTGTTTTTTTATATACAAAAGGTCTAAAATGAGTTGCCTTAGAAACAGAACATGCCTTGATCTTGATCCCGGTCCTGAAATTGTAGAAAGTTCAGCTGTAACATGTTCAACTCAATTGATTTAGTTCAAGGTAAAATGTTATTGACAATGAATGTAAATGTCCAACACAGCGATTGTGTTCCTTCAAACTAATGTGCCTTCAATAAACCAGAATGCTCATTGAACTATGTGTCAGTCTATTTATTCCCTTTTCTTCTAAATGAAACTCGAGACAACAGAACAGTTCAACGTTTGTATCTCACGTGTAAGCGAACGTTTCAAATAGATTTCATGATTAAGAGTCTCTCAAATATATATGTATATCCCAGAACAGAATCTCATGGTGCCATTTATATGCTATTTAATTTATTTATAACAATGCAATTCAGTCAAGTCAAGTTTATTTGTATAGCATGTTTCAAACAGCCTCAGCTGACCAGGGTGCTCTACAGACAAGCAGTACTAGATCACAGGCACACGTTATAACATTAAACACGAATAAAAGAAAACATCAACAAAGAAAGACATTTTTTAATCAGATATTGGATTTGTTTGAACTCAATTTAAAGGCCAGGACAAAAAGGTTGCTTTTGAGCTATGTTTTGAATGAATTTAATGAGTTAGCACCTCTGATGAGGGGAAGCAATTGATTCTGCAGACGGGGGGGCTTGCAACTGAGAAGGCTCGGTCGCCCCTGAGTTTCCGCTGAGCTCGAGGGACGACAAAGAGAGACTGCTCAGAGTGATCGTGTGTAAGGGATTAAAAGTTCAGATAAGTCGAGTTGTGTTCTTAAGGAGTGTGCGTTATTGCTTTTGAGCGAGAGCAGGTACACAGAAAACAGATGAGGCGATAAATGAAAAGTTAGGGAATTCTTCTTTTATGTGCATTAACCATACACTGTAAATATTAATGCTTGAAACTTGAGTGATGTCAGCCATCTGTTACTGAGAGGGCTCCAGAGGCTCAACTGCAGCAGCCGCCATGCTCGAAATCCTGTCTTAACCTAACGACAGGCTGAGAGCTGGAGGCCAGTTTTAAGCCTCTGTTAGTTTCCCGCCCACCTGCCGATCTGGTCAGCTAAGCGCCTAATTATGGATAACACGTATCGTTCATAAAATCCAAACGAAGGCTTTGTAAAAAAAAATCACCTCCCGTACAGTGTGTGCCCATGATGACAACTTATCAGACCTATTTGTTTTTTTGTACCAGGCTGTAAACATGTTTATTTATGCTTTATGCTGTATGGGACTTCCGGTGCTCCTGAAGCCAGCCTCAAGTGGACACTAGATGAACTGCAGCATTTTGCACTTCAGCATTGGCTTCATTTTTTAACCCTGGAGGTTACTGCTTAGCATTAACACTGTGGACCGAGTGCTGTCAAAATGAAGACCTGCTTTTCTCATATAATTGGGGAAAGTTTATGACAGATTTTTCTTGTATTGGTTACTGTAGCTGGTTTTATTGTACCCTCAGCTGATCTTTTGTCTTTGCACTTTGCTTCTGACTAGAAACACTCCCTTTGTTTAGTTAATAAACCTAAACACCAAAAAGGTTTCCTGAAAGTAAGACATCAGGACAAGGTGTCTGTGATCTGATACCCAGAGGCAGATAAAGTCCGCTCTCGTCATGAGGCATCAGGGACTGTTTGAAGAGCGTGGCTCTGAATGGCTCCAGCAGGACACTTATTGAATGTCTGCGACATGTCAGATTTGACATTTGGGAGAGCGAGTGTTTGGCATTTGTCTCTGCCCATGCAGGCCTGGCCCGGGCACTTCATGTATCATGTTGAGCTGCTCGGAGGAAAGAGAGAAAGAGAAAAGTTTACATATCTGCACAGACAGATGAACATCGCTTACTGGAGTGCACATGAGACCGGCTGCTTCGATCTGCTATTGTTCCAAAGAAGGAAGTCCTCACCAGGTCACCCTGTTTACTCTGAATCAGACGACACAAAGTGTGAAATATAAGTCTGAAAAGAAATCTTTTATTGTGGTTTGAAGAACAGAAATATATATGTATTTTATATTTATAGATCCTTAACTTCAGTGAAACTAAAGGGGACTAAAAATAAATTAAAGGTGAATGTTGCATTACAAATTCTGCTTAAAAAACAAGTACAGACGTGTAAAGGACAAACGGAAAATGTTTCCTTTCATAATATATCTCTAATATGTAATTGGATGAAAATGTGAGCTACACTTCAACTCAGTAGTTGACTTTAGTGCAGCGTGTTTGAACTTTAAACATCCATTGTTGCCATGACTATAAATAACAAGAATATTGTCAAATACTGAGAAAGGGTCACAATGTTGGCATAATGATATAGACAAAAACATCATGTTTATTGTATGATGCAACCAGAAAAAACAACACTGTAAGTGCTTCATGAATTGTACTGTTATATGAACAGATTATTAGAAACATACTGAGGCTTTTTCGTTCGGGTATTATCATTTCTATCTGAACCAGTTCTCCTGCCCGCTTCCTTCACTGCAACACCTGTTGGTTTGCTGTTTGCCGGGCAAACTGAGGGGCGTCTAAAACGGCATCCTGAAAATGTACTTTCCCCTCATTCCTAAATCAACTCCATTTGACTAAACTGTATTGTTTTATCGCTCTCCCAGATAACCAGAGTATGAAAAGCACAGGTCAAACTAATAACATGAGGCCCAAATGAACTGAAGCAACTTTAGGAGCAGAGGGATGATGAACACATCACCAACACATCATTTACATTTTTAAACATGTCAGCAGCAGCATCTTATTTACACACTGAGCAGTTATAGACCAACATGATACTTTTGGAGTCTGTTTTTTTTGGCTCCTGGTGAATGCAAGTTTAAAATGGACTAATAACCCATCCTAACCCATTAAATATTTCACTACATTAAGCAGATTCAGACTTAGCTTCTCTACTAGCAACCTCTTTCATATTGTCAAATTATCTTCACGTTGTCATTTGATGTTTTGTTGTCAAATTCACTTTAAAAAAGACTTGGCCAAAAAAACGATAAAGGATAATTATCGCGATATGATTTTTCTCAATATAAATAAAACAACTGTTGATAGATTTAAATCTATGATTACAGCAGAAGACACGTGAGGCTTAAACAGGAAACACCACAAACCTTTTTCATCATTTCAAACAATATGAACTGAACACAGCGAAGGAAAGAAATGACCAAACGTCCCAAACGAGTGTTAGTGTGGACCGTATTGTAAATAATAATATAAATGGTGTGGACTCTCAGCAAGCAGCAAACTGTCATATCAGCGTTTTCCAGCTCCGTGCACTGAGCTTATGATGCTGAAATGTTCTTCTGTTTAATTATAGTTTGTCATGGTCTGACTATAAAGAAAAAATAAACAACAATTAACCATCTGGTTTCTTCAACTTTCACTCAGGCGCAAAAAGCAGCCTTTAACTTGTAAAGAAGTAATGATTTAACATTTATGGTGATAACATTTTGAGTCACATTTCTCAGCCGAACTTTAAAATACAAAATAAGTGAGGGAAAGTTGAGTGACAGGAGATCTGTCTCTGTAGGATCACTGGAGGAATGTAAAATAAAATGTTTCGCACTAAATGATTCACATTTATTTACTGAGTTAGCTAAGACCTGAACATGTTTGATTAGAATGAGGCTCACTGAGACGGTGTTTGAGAATGACCCCACATTTTTAAATCCCCTCACAAAGATCCCACAGGTAGAAAACATTAGTAAAGTATCAAATCAGTTATTATAAAACATGTTCTCTTAAACACAGCTTCATGATCATATTAAAAATGACAATGAACCCAGAACATCCATGAGCAAAAAAACTGGAAGAAATAGCTGGGTAAAATGTTCAGATGAGTCATTACACTAATTGTCCTGAAGAGGGCAGCATTGACTCATAGTTCCCATCATGCAACATTTCACTGAGGCCTCACTGAGCATCAAGCTGACAACGATCAGGTTCAGGAGTGTGTGTTTTGTTCTGAGCTCCTGAGGGATAAAGGCTGTGAAACATAACCTTCAGAACGTATTTCTGTGCATGTTTATAACTTTGAAGAAGGACGAGTGAAATGTTGTGTCGGTTTATTTATGTAACAATCAATAAATTATCAAGATTGAAAATGTTGGGGTCGTTCTGGGGAACAGCTGAATAAAATTACTAAAACCTTTTCTTATATTTGCTGTAATGTTTCTGACACCGGGGAGAATAAAACCAAAGCTTCATTCCAAAGAAGAGAAAGATCGTTGCTCTGAATGAGAACAGAAGATGAAGGAAGAGAATGGATGGGTGGGAATAAAACGTCATAACACCCCCTCCTCTCTGAAATGCACTGAATGAAGAAATTACCCGATGGAAGTTAATGAAGTCTCACAAGTTGATGAGGGGAAAATTGCGGCGAAGAGGGGTCAGCGCTTTCTCTTTAGCCTTTCCCTCTTCTGCAGAAAATGGCTGCGGTCAAGATCCATACTTTTAGAGGACGCTCGCTGAGCACTCCCAACGCCGAGATGGAGAGAGAGAGGGAGAGAGAGGGAGGTGGAGGTGGTGGGTGCACCAAGATTAATGGTATTAAGTGGTAGCACTTGGCAATGCGGTAACATATCGTCTATGTTCTCTATTCCACACTGATAGTTTCATAGACCTTGGCTTTACACATTGACTTTTAGCTGTGATTTACTGGATTCAAATAATCCCCGTGGCTTTTCATCATCTCAAGACCTGCGCACATCTTCAGCACGGAGTCACATCAGTGCCAGTTTTATCGGAAAAATACGATCCAAACCTTAAAACGTGCCGATGTTTCCCTCTGCACTCTGGTTATCATGCAAAGCCGAAAAAAAACTGAACTTTCTTCTCCGCTCTGCAACAATTTCCCCCTCCCTTTGATGTCACCAAAACGAAAAGATAAGTTAATATTTATGTACATGTTGACATTTTGGATGCTAATCTGTGAACCTGCTTTCTAGATCACTGGATGGAGAAGTGCAGTATGTTATCTGACAGGCACACACACACACACACACACACACACACACAGTCAGAGAATGGCAGATCTCTGTGCCTCGTCCTCTGGTGATTTTTGGTGATTTTGTATAATGTCTGACATTTAGATTTTTAGGCTGACATACTTTGATTTTCTGGCCAATGATCCAAATGATTTCTTTCTTTAGCCCTTTACATGCATCCTTGTGACAATAACAGCTGCTTACAATCAGAATTTGTGTTTTTTTTAATGCCAGGATGTGTGTTTGATTGTTACATTCTTAAATAGATACGCAGATATTTCAGATATTACAATTCTCTTCCTAATCCCAACACTCCTCCTATTCTTATCCCTTTTTTAAACACACACACACCCAGGTGTGTCACGCTGTATTTTCCAGACGACACACGGCGTCAAACCCTCGTCTCTCCCTCTCGCTCCACGGGACGGGCCTTGTGATCAAGTTGAGCGGGGAGCCGTCGAGAAGTCACTCAAGTCACCCTCTCTTCCCTCTAATGAGCAAAGTGTCTCGTGGAAGCCGAGTCTGAGACAGCATGGGAGCTCCTCTACACAAAGACACACACACACAAAGGAATAAATGTGTCCTTACAAACACACATCTTCAAAGGGATGAAATCCAGAGGATCAGGACCAAAGTCCCGTCTGCCTTTGAGTAACTTTAAAAGGTCTCCTGGTGTTTTTGGCTGAAGAATGGAGAGAAAAATGGCTGTGTGTGTGTCTATATATGTGTGTGTGTGTTTTAGAAGGGAATCGCTGGACCAGACAGGGAGCCGTCATCAAAATCTCCCCTGGTCTATCTCAGCCGCTCAGCCCTCTACTTAAGACCAAAAGAGGCGAAAAAGCGATGGAATGTGAGATAAAGGGGAGAAAAGGACAGAGAGACGTAGAGGGAGAGGAAGATGGAGAGTGAGAGGAACAGCGGTGTAGAAACCCCTCAGCGTGTGTGCAGCCTCACTCCCATCGTGTGCTGCAGCAGGCTGCCTTTCTCAGCCTATACAAAGCCTGTGTGTGTGTTAGTGCAGTAGTGTGTGTGTGTGTATTTTTCTTCACAGATGTCCTTGAACAGAACCCCCTCGGCTCTGCGGATCCCTGCTGCCACTGGAGAACATTTGACAAGCAGCAGGCTCTTGTTAGAGCGCTGTCAAATTAAAGGTGCGTGTGTGTAGGTCGGAGAAAGTGTGTGTGAGAATGTGAATGTGTGTTTCAGAGGCTCTATCCAGAGCCCTGTCAAATTAAAACTACCAAACAAACTGTGCGTGTCACACAGACAGGCCAAGTGGCGTGTGTGATGGCAATGGTAGGCCCTGGGCGGCTTTGTCTGTTTGTTTGTGGGCGAATATCTGTGTGTGTGTGTGTGTGTGTGTGTGTGCGTGTGTGTGTGTGTGTGTGTGTGTTTGTGTGTGTGCGTGTGTGTTAATGTGTGTGTGTGTTTGTGTGTGTGTGAGTGAAAGAAAGACTTGGATTTTGTGGCATGGATCTATTTTTTTTACATGCATCTTTCTCTTGTTTGCAATAAACAAATACCTAAGGTGTAAACATAATGAGGTGTGTCTTAAAGTAAAACATGGTGACACACACACACACACACACACACACACACACTTAAACGTATATCTCTATTTCTATGATTTAGAATGGTTATACAGGAGTTTTAAGGTCTAAAATCAGAGATCATATTCTATTTACTGAAGATTTAACGGACACATAATGCCAACACTATACTCAAGACAATAGAACCTGAACCCATATTTGTGAAATGCATCAGAGAAACTAAATGGGAAGTGAGTCAAACAATTGGATAAAATCTGAAACAACACGGAGGTGTGTAAAATAATGTGATGAACATCAGATGATAAATGATCATTAGAACAAAAAGGAAGGCTGTAGTTCTCCTGCAGGTATACTCTTGACAGACACTGCTGTGAATAAAAGCGCCTTGTCAGGACTCGAGATCAGTTATAGGATAGCCCACTCTTTGTGACGAGCAAGTGGAGGTCTCGAATACATTTCTAAGGCATAAACTATGACACTAGGATCAGAAAAAATGTATGTCTAGGGGTGCTGGTAGCTTAGTGGTTACTGCGCGCCTCCTATGTACGCAGGCCATAGTCCTCCAAGCGTGCAGCCCGGGTCCGAATCCAAACTGTGGCTCCTTTCCTGCATGTCATTCCCCACTCTCTCTCTCTCTCTCTCTCTCTCTCTCTCTCGCTATTCTGATTTCCAACTCTATCTAGTTTCCTATTTCTACAATAACACAAAAAGCCCCAAAATAAATCTTAAAAAAAAGAAAAATGAACGTATGTATCGATTACAGGTCATATTCTATAGGTTTGGGTTTAGCATTAAAAGTGGAGCTGAGGTTTAGGCAGGCAGAGAAGAGCAGCAAAATAAATCTGAGGGACTTGAAGGTTCCAGTCTTGAATTCAAGGTATCCTGCGTGTGATTAATTTGACTTCTTCATGTCTCTTTAACTCATTTAAACACAATAAAAGGGGGAAGATAAGTCTTTTTTTGGACTGACAGAAGACAGCTAGATGGAGAGGTACAAAGTGTTATAAGTGTTTTAACAAATGGACACTACAGCTCAAATCTTTACAAACTCGATTAGCTCATGGCTTAGCATGACAACTAGAAGAGGTTTAAAAGAAAAAAAAGGTAGCCCAACAAGGTGAAGAAATTGTCATAAAAAAAGCTAGTAAACCAGAAATTTACATTTTTAAATGTAACCTTGTACAGGTTAAAAACTGAAGCACAGCTTTAGAGCCTTTCTACATACCTTCTTCTACACTGAGATAAAGCGAGGATGTTTTCCATTGTTGCTGTGAGTTCTGCGCTTTTCCAAAAAATGTTAAAATGTGCCATGTTTGAGGGTTCACACAAAAAGGTAGGGAGCTGCATTTTGGGGAAGCTAATGCATTGAGTCAGGGTTTCAATTAGTCATGTAAGGGAGAGTAAAATGTAATTTTGAAAACTACGACTTCTTTGTGTGTGTTTGCTTACCTAGATTTGTCCATATTGCATGCTGGCTTCACTACAGAGGCTGTGTTAGTGATTTAGCTTTGCCTCCATTAGCAGAATGTTATGATTTATGCAGTTGCTGGTAGACTAATATCTTTAGAAGTTTTTTTTTTCCTTTATCTTGTAGCCGAGAAGCCGATTCATCTTAAAGAGTGATGAGGGGAGGTTGCTCTCTATGCAAAACGCATTAAAGCTAAATGAGGAGTCTATTACTCAAATCCGGCTGATAATCCGTTAGCTAAAGACCCCTGGCCGCTAACTAAGCAGATTAAGATGTGTCAGAGCCACCGCGACCACGATGACAATAATACACCACTTATGATCTCATACACACACACACGCACACACACACAAACACACACACACACAGAGACTCACATTTTGCTTCGTATATTGTACTGTATGCATCTAGACCTCTGTTTAACATGCTAGACACACACACACACACACACACACACACACACACACACACACACGCACGGTCATGATGCATCTGCACATAATGGTGGTCAGTTAACCCCATGCATTTGAACACACTTAAACACACACATATACATGCAGACGCACACTCACACCATGCACACCCCTGCCACTTATCTACATACAGTGTCTCTTTGCCAGCTCACTTCATAGAATTAATTCTCTCCTCTCCGCCCACTCTGTGTGCATGTGCATGCGTGTGTGTGTGTGCATGCGTGTGTTTGTGTGTGTGTGTGTGTGTGCGTGTGAGTGTGATTGTGTTAAAATGCACAGGGGACCCATGAAGAGGCAGTGTTTGTATGAACATAGACAATTCATCATGGCTTGATTAACATACAAGATTTTATCTCCCTTTCCCCACCCCACCCCACCCCCCCCCCCTCTCTCTCTCTCTCTCTCTCTCTCTCTCTCTCTCTCTCTCTCTCTCTCTCTCTCGCCCTGTGCTTTGGTCCTGTGGTGATAATTACAGGAAATGTATTCCTACTGGTTAATTAACTGATACCCTGAAAACACAGGTCACATTCTGCTGCTTAAAAATAAAGTTAGTGAATCGTCCTGTAATTACTCAAACAAAAGTTAATCACGGCATGTGTAAAGTTATCCTGATATTTACGTCTTTCACATTCTGAAATTATCTTTCCTTCATTTGAGCAGTCAAAAAGTCAACCAAACAAGGCCTTAGCTGTCTTTTAGAGCCGGGATGAGAATCGATTCACTAAAGTATCGCACATTTTTATTGGACGATTCAAAAAATTCCCCTGGTATCGATCATTGTGATGTCATATCCGTATACAGAGAAACAACAGACGTGAGCCGAGAGCTTTCCGAGAGTGTAAAGGAGCAGTCAATGCTCACCTTGGTTTCTCAGTAGCTCAGAGTCTTTCAGGTTATCAATAAAGCTACAACTCCACTCTCAGACTGAACCTTATAAACAAGAAAGTTTTATTCATGTGGAAATGTTCTATCCTAAGTGAAAGAAGTCATGTCTGTGTTCAGTTTCAACAACTGTCTCTCTAGAGCTACTCGGATAGCTTGCTAATTAGCTTCTGAGCTCAGGTAATGAACACTCAGTGTTTTAAGTAATAACCTCAAAACATCGGTCACATTGGATCTCGCGGGTATTTATTTCATGTAAGTAAATGTGTTTGAAGCAGAGAGCCGATGAGGTGATCGTTGAAATAAGTTAGCCCCACTAGGCGTTAGCGTATGGATGACAGAGCCGCCATGTATATCATTGCCATGGAAACACCAGATGTTACATCAAAGACAGCTACATAAGTAAGCAGGAACGGCTACTGAAATTCCTACACCAGGTGGATCTCAATCAAAATAATAACAAAAGATGACGTTGAGGCTGGCAGGGAATCATGGGAATGAAAATTAACTCCGAGTTCAACGTAGTCATGACGACCGGGTGAATCCGACCTGAGGAGGAGAATATGTTTACCAACGAGCTCATGTATCCAAGTATAATTTACGTTTTTTTAGTATAATTTACGTTTTTTTATCACAGCAGCACATACAGCAACAGTACGGCAGCTTTCAGTAGCAGTTCCTGCTTCCTTATGTAGCGGCCTTTGACGTAACATCCGATGTTTCTAAGGCAACGATAAACATGTTGTGTTTGTCATCACTACCGCCACAAAAAGACACGTCCCGTTACAACTATAAAATTAAGGATCACTCTGGGTTGGATAACTGTTGGAAATATTTGAGGTAATGTAAGTGCTCAACAAAAAATAAAAATAACATTTATTCAGTTTTTTTATTAATTTAGAAATTTTAGCATCGAAATTTAACATGGAAATCAAAACGTCATCAGCAGGGAAAGCTGCCACATTATAGCAGAAAACCTTAAAATATTTGAAAATGTTTATGCTGGTCTCTGACATGATGGGCTAATAAAGGGGGTACATTCACAATCATCGACAAGTTTTGTCGGCATCAGAGTAGAATGTGCCCGTAGTGTTGTATAGACCAATCGTGACAGAGTTAGGGGTTGTTGGGAGGCCCGGCTGCAGACTGTGGATGGCCCGGGGCAGACATCAGTGTCCACATCACTCCAGACCCCGGAGCTGGTTGACCTGTGCTGGGCCTGTCTTGTTCCCAATGACCATTTGTTACTAATTAATGGACTGGAGCCCATTCTGCAGCGCCGGGTGCAACACAAACCACATGCATTAAACATGACCATGCCTCCCTCTGCAGGCCGAGCTGGGAAGACAGAAAGATGGAGAGAGAGAGGGAGAAGACAGAGAAGGGTGATGACAAAGAACTACATCCACGATAACACTTCAGGTGACTCTAAGACACACAAAGAGCAAAGCCTGAAATATCCCTGATCTTTTAAGTTGCATCATGTTCGGTGATGGGTCTCATGGAATGGATGGATGAAGCTGCACAGGTTTTATCAACAATAATAAGATGTCCATTGTCCAACAGTGTTAGAAGATATCTGGTTCTTTGATACCAAAGTGTACTATAAAAACCCTGAAAATTAAACACACACGGTGACATTGAGATCAACTCTGAGTTCATTTAGGTTAGAAACATGTAACTGCTTATAGTTCTTCTTAAAACGCTGCTTATATTTGATGTTAAATATAGTTTCTGTGTCAGTTTGATGTTTTTTTTTCCATTTGCAACAACATTTCTTTAAACTGACTACAGCTTGGGGGGGGTTGTACTCTCAATATATACCATGCGAATGTCGCTTGTGTTACGCTGCTACACCAACCACAGCTAAAAGCTACCTCGAGCCTGACTCTATACGGCCAGTGAGCCCATAACCTAGTGCCTCTCCTTACGTGCTGCATTCAACGTGGAGGTGTACCTGCCTTACCTGAATGTGTTCGACTGCCCTGTCTGTTAAAGGGATGCGTGTGGGTAACACGACCAGCACAATCGGACTGCCCGATTCACAGAGACAGCGGTTGTGATCTCCTCCGCCAGCTCGCGCTTTTTCCTTGGATATACCAGTTTAGGTGATGTGCAAAAACCCGTGAAGTGTCGACATAAAACAAGCGTTAATTCAGTCTCTCCGATTTACTTTCCAGTGTCTTGTGTCTTGGCGTCTCCCTCGTGGCGTCTATTCCACTCAAAACCAAATGCGCCCCCGCTCCTCCGCAGGTGCTGCTAATGAAGGTTACAGAGACAGATCCACCACACCCCCCTCAGGTGTGACATCAGTATTGACCCTGCTTCTCCGCCTACCAACCACACCTATCGCTGAAGACACTGAAGTGAATCCTCCTCGAGCATTATCATAACGCTTGTAACTGCAGAAGTCTGATTATTTAAAACTTTTTATAACTTAAAGACTAATAAGACTTCAAGAATGTTTAAGAGCAGAGTTTTTGACAGAGTTTTAACCTTTCTGCCTGGGACCATATTTGAGAACGTGTTACAGCAGTCTGTGTCTCACACAGATGCACAAGGTACCTGTTCAGTTCCCGTGTTCTCAACGTAATTTCAGATTTACATGGAGCAAGACCTGTTTTTGATATTGGATCTTCTTGTTTGTGGTTGCAGTCTGAGCAGTAATTGTCCACTAGCACATCAGCGGTTCATGGCTGCACTCAGGAACAGCCCAGTGGAGAGCAATTACGCTTTAAATGAATATCTGCATGCAATTGTAGCAAGCAATCCACTTACAGATGTAACCTCCAACCCAAACTGCATCCTTGTTTCTACATCCTTGGGTGATTTTTTTAATCTATAACATTATGTTGAATGTTTTTATGTTGGCCACATGTACAGAAGCATGAAAATGTGCCTATGAGAAACCCTTAAAACCTGGCGTGACACCCCTCGGTAACTTTTACAATGTAGCACTAAAAGAACAATGGAAGGAAACACTTAACTTTTTCGTTTATTGAGGACTTTAGACGTGAGATAAGATAATCTGTGAACACAGTAAACTCATTTCTGATCCCAGAAATGACGTCATGATTCCAGCTGGTGGCCAAAACATAAAGTAGCCGAGCCTTCAGTTTGCCTATTTTAAAATGACACCAGAAGTGTTTGTGTCTAAGCTGAAGAAAGCCACAAAGACACGGCAGGATTACTTCCAGAAGTGGCAGTGCTTTCCCCTTCACAACTTTATGCAAGGACATATTTCATTTAGGTTTAAGGACAGCACAAATTGTTCCGTAAAAGAACTTTATTACAGAACAATATAGGATGATCTTTATTTGACTATTTACCACTAGGAATTTAAGGAGCAGGGAAGTAGTAATTTATGGACACTTTTTGAGATTGTCTTCTCAGTTTAACATATAACTCTGGTATTTAGATTTGCCGGAAAACATTTGGTGTGTGTAAGAACGGCCTCTCTAAAGATTGGACTTGCCCTTTTAGAGTGAAAGCGTCCTTGGTGGCCATCATCTCACGCGCACATACACACACAGTCTAAAACACACACACCGTAACACACGTTAATGCATAAATTGCCATTATCGGAGCTGCCGCCGGTGGCAGAAGCGCCCCCACCAAGATCACCTCAGCTGACAAAAGTTAATTTGCACTAATGATGTTTTACTCCTCTCATTACCTTAAATCATCTCCTTCTCCTCCCCTCCCTGCCTTCACTGCAGAGGGAGAGGAGGAGGAGAGGAGGTGCAGAAAAAGAGCCAGAGAAGAAGTGAGGTACACAGTGGCCGAGGGAGCAGTCAGCAGTTTGTAATGGTTTTTGTTCTGGATGAAGCTCTAAACAGCTCTCTCTGCACTCGCTGTTAAATATTTTACACCATCGTATAATTATCAAAGCTACTCAAGTTAATTTTTGATGGAAGGCATGTACGCTCCCGAGTGTTTTTACTGTACAGCCGGCCGCAGCGTTGTATTTATGTTGTAGGCTTAAGTGGTGGACTTAGTAATGATAACAGAGTCTGTGCTTAACAAGTGTAGAGTGTTTAATGTGTAAATGAGCTTTTTATAATGCGGGTTGGACTACTAGAGTTTCATGGCTGGAATAAACGAATGAGTGTTTTGCCAAACTTCTCTTCCATTTCCTGCTCTGGCCCATTGTTGAAATGTCCCTTTTATGCTGTGATATGTGTCCAGTTAAAGGCCTTGTGATTGTCCTTCTCACATCAGTGTTTTTCCTTTTTTTTTGCCTGTTTAGTCCTCTTATCTGGATTGTTTTGTTCCACTTCTGTTGCCCAGAAAAATCACATCAAACTCACTGATCTAACGGCAAAGATCTGTGGGCCTGGTACAGTCCACAGCAGTTACGATTCTTATGTGGTTAGAAGCAGAAACTCTTGATTATGGAAAGTTTAATGAGTCTTTGTTATGTATCCTCTCCCTGTTCCTCCTCTGTGCTTATCCGGTACAAACTTTAGGAGTTATAGCGATTTCTATATATATCTGCTGTCTGTGCTTTTTTCGGGGGGGGGAATACGGATCCAAAAAAACATTCTTCTTTCTTCTTCTTTTAAACAAAAAAATAAATAAAAATATGTATTAGTTTTTGTAAATGCAGCTTTAAGATGCTCTAATCATCTTTACTCATGGGGTTTGGTGACTTCCCATTATTCCCAGCATTCCTCTGTCCAACTGGTGCTGACAAAGAATCTGTCTAATCAGCCGTGGCTCTTTGACAACATGT